>CM053611.1:112927141-112968822 GCA_028646535.1 Procyon lotor
GTGATCTCTCTCTGTCAAATAAAATCTTTTTTAAAAAAAATGAAATACCCATATTAGATATTTTGTACATTTCTGAGAATTACTTATTCAGATTCATTGCCCAATTTTAAGTTGTTTCTATTTTACTATTGAGTTATATGTTCTTTATATTTTTCAATATTTACCTCTTTTCAGATATATAGCTTATGAATATTTTCCCTCATTCTGTAGGTTGTCTTTTCAACTGATTGTTTCTTTACAGTGCAGAAACTTTTTAATGTACTCCCACTTGTTTTTTTAGTGTTTGTTGCCTGTCCTTTTGATGTCTTATCCAAGAAATCATTACTAAGACCTAGATCTAAGTTCTTTTCCCTAAATTTTTTTCTGAGAGTTTTTTTTAAGATTTTATTTATTTGACAGAGAGAGAGAGAGAGATCGCAAGTAACAGAGAGGCAGGCAGAGAGAGAAGGGGGAGCAGGCTCCCTGCCCAGCAGAGAGTCCAATGCGGGGCTCAACCCCAGGACCCTGAGATCATGACCTGAGCTGAAGGCAGAGGCTTTAACCCACTGAACCACCGAGATGCTCCTTCTTCTGAGAGTTTTATGGTGAGGTCTAATGTTTAAGTCTTTTACCCATTTCAAGTTAATTTTTGTGAATAATGTAAGATATGGTCTGGTATCATTGTTTTGCATGTGGATGTTCAATTTTACCAACACTGTTATTAAAGAGACAATACTTTCCTGATTGTGAGTTCTCGGGATCCTCATCAAAAATTAGTTGACTGTATATTCATGGGTTTAAGTCTAGGCTCTCTTCTATTGAATTGCTCTATGTGCCTGCTTTTATACTGGTAATACTGTTTTGATCAATATAGCTTTGTAATAAAGCTTGAAATCTGATAGTGCAATGCTTTCACTTTCATTCTTTGCCATAAGTGCTTTGGGGTCTTTTGCGCTTCTACAGAAATTTTAGGATAATTTTTCTATTTATGAGGATGTGGAGAAAGGAGAACCCTCCTACACTGTTGGTGGGAATGCAAGCTGGTGCAGCCACTTTGGAAAACAGTATGGAGCTTCCTCAAAAAGTTGAAAAGAGAGCTACCCTATGACCCAGAAATCACACTACTGGGTACTTATCCCTAAGATAAAAAAAGGTAGTGATCTGAAGGGGCATGTGCACCTGAATGTTCATAGCAGCAATGTCTACAACAGCCAAACTATGGAAAGTACCTAGTTGTCCATCAACAGATGAATGGATTAAGAAGTTGTGGTATATATATACAATGGAATGCTTTGGAGCCATCAAAAAATCAAATCTTGCCATTTGCAGTGATGTGGATGGAACCAGAGGGTATTATGCTAAGCAAAATAAGCCAATCAGAAAAAGACAATTATCATATGATATCTCTGATATGAGGAATTTGAGAGGCAGGGCAGGGGGTCATGGGGGATAGGGAGGGAAAAAATGAAACAAGACGGGACCAGGGAGGGAGGCAAACCATAAGAGACTTAATCTCAGGAAACAATCTCCCAATCTCTCAGCTGGGGAGTGGGGGCAGGGGATAGGGTGGCTGGGTTATGGACATTGGGAAGGGTATGTGCTATGTTGAGTGCTGTGAATTGTGTAAGACTGATGATCTATAGACCTATACTTCTGAAGCAAATAATACATTATATGTTAATAAAAAAAAAAAAAAAGCAGAGGGTAAGCTGAAGAGGAAGTAATCTTCATATAAAAAAAGTATTTTGATTGGGCTTGATCTGAATGTGTACATCACTTTGGGTACTATAGACATTTTCACAAATACAAGAACATGGAATATCTTTCCACATGTTTGTGTCTACTTCAATTTCTTCCATCAATGTCTTAGTTTTTAATGTATAGGTGTTCTATCTCCTTGGTTAAAATTATTTCTAAATAGTTTTTAATGCTATAATAAATGACATTTCTTTATTAATTTCTCTTTCAGATAGTTCATTGCATTGTTGCCGTATAGAAATGCCACTATTCTATACCTTAATTTTGTGTCCTGTAACCTTACCAAATTCATGTACTAGTTCTAACAGTTTTTTGACGGAGTCTTTTTGCATATGTTGATCCATCCTTACATCTTAAGCATAAAAATTCACCTGATCATGATGAACATTACTTTTAATGTACTGTTGAATGTGGTTTGCTAATATTTTCTTGAGAAACTACACCTATATCCATTAGGGATTCTGGTCAGTATATTTCTTTGCTTAAATTGTCTTTGCCTATCTCTGATATCTGGGTAATGCTGGCCTCCTAGAATGAGTTTAGAAGTTTTATCTACTTTGCAATTTTTAACAAGAGTTTAAAATGGATATTGTTAATTTTTCTTTAAATGTTTAATAGAATTCACTGGTAAAGTCATCTGTTCCTAGGTTGTTCTTAGGTTCAGGATTTTTTAATACTGCTTCAATCTCCTCACTCATTTTTGGCTCATTCAGATTTTTATTTCTTTATTATTTATTCTAGGTAGTTGCCTACTCTTACTGTGTCTTCATTTCTCCTTTCTGATCAGTTGGTATTTGTTTTATATATTTAGATGCTCCTAGGTTAGATGCATAAATATTTACAAATGTTATATCACCTTGATGAAATGATTCCTTTTTACTACATAATGACCTTCTTTGTCTCTTTTCGCATTCTTTAGCTTAAGGTCTATTTTGTTCAATGTAAGCATAGCCACTTCTCTAGTTTGGTTCCTATTTCCATAGAATATCTTTTCCCAATGGGGGTGGGGGGCAAGATGGCAGAGAAGTAGGAGACCCTGTTTCAACCGGTTCCCTAAAGTGAGCTATATATCTAACAGAACACTCCAAACACCCAAGAAACCAGCCTGAGGTGTAAGATTATACACTTCTAGATTTCTATGGGGGCAGAAGACAGCAGTGGACAGGTAAAGCAGTGTGGGAACAGTCGGACTGATATCAGATGATAAAGAGAATGGGAAGGGAGCCACCAGAAGTGACCTAAGGAAAGTAACACCACAATGAGAAAGTGCCCTGTGATTGGGAACTAGCATTAGCTTGGAGTCTAGTTAAAAACACTCAAAAGGAACAAAGGATCTTAAGGGGCAACTAGTGGAAGTGGGTGGTCATGGGTACGGGCTTAAGCCCACATTCTTCGGAAGGATACCACCATAGGTGACCACCCATGTCAGAGAGAGATCAGCAGGGGGTCCAGTCCATGCTTCATGAGCCTGCAACTTTCCACTGCTTGCATCACCACTCAGGCTGAGCACACTCCTATAAACACCTAAGAGAGCATGCTGTGAGCACCAACTGGTGATCTCTTTAGGACCTCATCCTGCCACAGGGTCTGAGTACTCCCAGCCTGTGCCTGAGAGCACACGGTGTGATCCATTCTCTTACACCATACACAAAGATAAACTCGAAATGGACAAAAAACCTCAACATGAGGCAGGATTCCATCAAAATCCTAGAGAACATAGTCAGTAACCTCTTCCACATTGGCCACAGCAACTTCTTTCAGAACATGTCTCCAAAGGCAAAGGAAACAAAAGTAAAAATGAACTTTTGGGACTTCATCAAAATAAAAAGCTTCTGCACAGCAAAGGAAACAGTCAACAAAACAAACAGGCAATCCACAGAATAGAAGATACTTGTAAAAGACACTACAGACAAAGGTCTGATATCTAAGTTCTATAAAGAACTCCTCAAACTCAACACTCAAAAAACAGATAATTATGTCAAAAAATGGGCAGAAGACATCAACAGAAAAATGTCTTCTTCTCCGAAGAAGACATACAAATGAAGACATACAAATGGCTTACAGACACATGAGAAAATGTTCATCATCTTTAGCCATCAAGGAGATTCAAATCAAAACCATACTGAGATACCACCTTGCATCAGTTAGAATACCCAAAATCAACAAGACAGTAACAATGAGTGTTGGAGAGGATGTGGAGAAAGGGGAACCCTCTTACACTGTTGGTGGGAATGCAAGTTGGTGCAGCCACTTTGGAAAACAGTGCAGAGATTCCTCAAGAAATTAAAAATAGAGCAGGGAGGCAAGATGGCAGAGGAGTAAGAGGCCTAGAAAGTATCGGATCCTAGAAGTGCACCTAGATAGTTATCAAAGCATTTTAAAAGCCTGAAAACTCAACAGGAGAGAAAATAGAGGAAGAAGAGCAATTCTAGGAGCAGAAAATCAACCGCTTTCTGGGAGGTAGGACATGTGGAAAAAGTGAATTCAAAGCAACAGGAAGAGAGACTGCAGGGGAGGGACTGTCTCCTAGCAGCTGAAGAGCAGCAGAACATAAATCAGAACTTTTAGAAGTCAGCTCTGCTGAGGGACTCCGCTCCAGAGACTAAGGAGGGTGGGGAGGGAAGGTTAGCCCTCCCGGGAACAGTGTGGTTTCAGGACCCATGGGGTCACAGAGGGACTGGAGGTCTCTGAGTGCAGCAGAGCTACCTGGTATCGGGGTGGAGAAGCCAGCAGCAGAGAAGGAGCCACACAGTGCCCTATCAGCTTGGGCTTACCTTACACCATGATCTGAGGCACAGTTGGGCCACTGCTCTTTGAGCAGGGACCCCACAAATGGAAGCTCCATAGAGATCGCCCATCGCCTTCCAGAAGGAGTGGCACTGGAGCGCACGGCAGAAATCTGCTGGGTTTGGAAACTCCAAATGGGGCTACATGCCAGAGATAGAAACACATGGTCATGGGCCAGCTGAGCCTGGAGCCCTGGCCAGAGACCAGGGAGACAGGAGTGATTGACTGCTTTCTTGTGAGGGTGTGCTGAGGAGCGAGCCCCCAAGTTCTTGGCTCCACCGGGCCAGAGACTGGGAGGCTGCCATTTTCATTCCCGGCCTCCAGAGCAGTACGGAAAGCACTCAGGGAACAAAGACTCCCGAGAGCAAACCCGAGCAAATTGTATGGCCCCTTCCTTGGCAAGAATGGTGCAATTCCGGCTTGGACAAAGACATTTGAGAATCACGGCAATGGGTACTTCCACCAGAAGATCAGGGAGAATATTCAGCCAAGACCTAGTTCATCAAGCAATGAAAACTGTGGAACTCCAGAGTATTTTTCTCTCTCACTCATCTATTCTTATCTTGATAAAATGACAAAGCAAAAAAACTCACCACAAAAAAAAGAACAAGAGGCAGTACCAAGGGCTAGACACCTAGTCAATGTGGACATTAGTAATATGTCAGAAGTAGAGTTCAAAATGACAGTTATCAAGGTGCTAGCTGGGCTTGAAAAAAGCATGGAAGATATTAGAGAATCCCTTTCTGAAGGAATAAAATCCCTTTCTGGAGAAATAAAAGAATTAAAATCTAATTAAGTAAAAATCAGAAAACTATTAATGAGGTATGAGAAAAAAAGGAGGCTCTTACTGTCAGGATAAATGAGGCAGAAGAGACAATTAGTGATAGAGAAGACCAAATGATGGAGAATAAAGAAGCTGAGAAAAAGAGAGACAAACAAATACTGGACCATGAGGGGAGAATTCTAGAGATAAGTGATACCATAAAACGCAACAATACTAGAATAATTGGGATCCCAGAAGAAGAAGAGAGAGAGACAGGGGCAGAAGATATATTAGAGAAAATTATAGAATTTCCCTAATCTGGGAAAGGGAACAAGCATCAAAATCCAGGAGGCACAGAGAACCACCGTCAAAATCAATAAAAATAGATCTACATCCCATCATCTAATAACATGTACAAGTCTTAGGGACAAAGAGAAAAACTTGAAAGCAGCTTGAGACAAGAAGTCTCTAACATACAAAAGCAGAAATATTAGATTGTCAGCAGAATTATCCACAGAGACCTGGCAGACCAGAAAGGACTGGCATGATATATTTAGAGCACTAAATGAGAAAAATATGCATCCAAGAATACTATACTCAGCTAGGCTGTCACTGAAAATGGAGAGATAAAAAGCTTCCAGGAAAACAAAAACTAAAAGAATTTGCAAAGACCAAACCAGCCCTACAGGAAATATTGAAAAAGGTCCTCTAAGCAAAGAGAGAGCCTAAAAGGAACATTGACCAGAAAGGAACAGAGACAATATACAGTTAACAGTCACCATACAGGCAATACAATGGCACTAAATTCCTATCTGTCAATAGTTACAGTGAATGAAAATGGGCTAAATTCCCCAATGAAAAGACAGAGAGTATGAGGAAGGATAAAAAAACAAGACCCATCAATATGGTGTCTACAAGAAACTCATCTTAGACCCAAAAACACCTCCAGATTGAAAGAGAGGGGGTGAAAAACAATTTACCATGCTAATGGATGTCAAAAGAAAGCTGGGGTGGCAATCCTTCCTTCAGATAAATTAGATTCTAAGCCAAAGGCTATAATAAGAGATGAGGAAGGACACTATATCATACTTAAAGGGACTTTTCAACAAGATCTAACAATTATAAATATCTGTGGCCCTAAAATGAGAGCAGCCAATTATATAAACCAATTAATAACAAAGTCAAAGAAACACATCCACAATAATACGATAATACTAGGGGACTTTATAACCCCCTCACTGAAATGGACAGATCATCTAAGCAAAAAGATCAACAAGGAAATAAAGCTTCTAAAGGACACATTGGATCAGATGGACATCACGAATATTTTCAGAACATTCCATCCCTAAACAACAGAATACAAATTCCCCTCTAGTGCACATGGAACATTCTCCAGAAGAGATCACATCCTGGAACACCAATCAGGTCTCAATCGGTACCAAAATATTGGGATCATTCCCTGCATATTTTCAGACCACAATGCCATGAAACTAGAACTCAATCACAAGAGGAAAGTTGGAAAGAACTCAAATACATGGAGGCTAAAGAGCATCATACTAAAGAACGAATTAATTAACCAGGAAATTGAAGAAGAATTTTAAAAATCCATGGAAACAAATGAAAATGGAAACACAACTGTTCAAAATCTCTGGGACACATCAAAGGCGGTCCTGAGAGGAAAGTATATAGCAATACAAGCCTTTCTCAAGAAATAAGAAAGATCTCAAATACCTAACCTAACCCTACAACTAAAGGAGCTGGAGAAAGAACAACAAAGAAAGCCCAAACCCAGCAGAAGAAGAGAAATAATAAAGATCAGAGCAGAAATCAATGAACTAGAAACCAAAAGAACAGTAGAACAAATCAATGAAACTAGGAGCTGGTTCTTTGAAAGAATTAATAAAATTGATAAACCGTTGGCCAAAAAAAGAAAAAAGAAAAAAAGAAAAACCCTTTTCAAAAAAAAAAAAAGAAAAGAAAAGAAAAGAAAAGAAAAAGGACCAAAATTAATAAAATCATGAAAGATAAGAGATCACAACCAACACTAAAGAAATACAATTATAAGAACTTATTATGAGCAACTATACACCAGCAAAGTAAACAATCTGGAAGAAATGGATGCATTCCTAGAGACACACAAAATACCAAAATGAACCAGGAAGAAATAGAAAACCTGAACAGACCCATAACCAGTAAGGACATTGAAGAAGTCGTCAAAAATCTCCCAACAAACAAGAGCCCAGGCCAGATGGCTTCCCAGGGGAATTCTCCCACTTATTTAAAGAAGAATTAATGCCTATTCTTCTGAAATTCTTCCAAAAAATAGAAATGGAAGGGAAACTTCCAAACTCATTATATGAGGCCAGCATTACCTTAATCCCGATACCAGAAAAAGGTCCCATCAAAAAGGAGAATTACAGACCAATATCCTTGATGAACACGGATGTAAAAATTCTCACCAAATACTAGCCAATAGGACCCAACAGTACATTAAAAAGATTATTCACCGTGATCAAGTGGGATTTATTCCTGGGCTGCAAGGTTGGAGGTTGCAAGGTTGCACATCCGCAAATAAATGTGATACAATACATTAATAAAAGAAAGAACAAGAACCATATGATACTCTCAATTGATGCTGAAAAAGCATTTCACAAAGTACAACATCCTTTCTTGATGAAAACTCTTCACAGTGTAGGTAGAGACGGTACATTCTTCAACATCATCAAAGCCATCTATGAAGAACCCACAGCGAATATCATTCTCAATGGGAAAAAACTGAGAGATTTCCCCGTGAGATCAGGAACATGGCAGGGATATCCACTATTTCCACTGCTGTTCAACAGAGTACTGGAAGTCCTAGCCTCAGCAATCAGACAACAAAAAGAAATCAAAGGCATCCAAATTGGCAAAGAAGAAGTCAAACTCTCACTCTTTGCAGATGATATGATACTTTATGTGGAAAACCCAAAAGACTCCACTCCAAGACTGCTAGAACTCATCCAGGAATTCAGTCAAGTGTCAGAATATAAAATTAATACACAGAAATCAGTTGCATTTCTATATACAAATAGCAAAACAGAAGAAAGAGAAATTAAGGAGTCGATCCCATTTACCAGTGCACCCAAAACCATAAGATACCTAGGAATAAACCTAAACAAAGAAGCAAAGAATCTACACTCAGAAAACTACAAAGTGCTCATGAAAGAAATTGAGGAAGACACCAAGAAATGGAAAAACGTTCCATGCTCATGGATTGGAAGAACAAATATTGTGAAAATGTCTCTTCTACCTAAAGCAATCTACACATTTAATGTCATCCATATCAAAATACCATCAATTTATTTCAAAGAAATGGAACAAATAATCCTAAAATTTATATGGAACCAGAAAATACCACGAATAGCCAGAGGAATGTTGATAAAGAAAACCAAAGTTGGCAGCATCACAATTACTGACTTCAAGCTCTATTACAAAGCTATACTCATTAAGACAGTGTGGTACTGGCACAAAAACAGACACATAGATCGATGGAACACAATAGAGAGACCAGAAATGGACCCCCAATTCTATGGTCAACTAATCTTCGACAAGGCAGGAAAGAATATCCAATGGAAAAAAGACACTCTTCAACAAATGGTGTTGGGAAAACTGGACAGCCACATGCAGAAGAATGAAACTGGACCATTTCCTTATACCACACACAAAAACAGACTCAAATGAATCAAAGACCTCAATGTGAGAGAGGACTCCATCAAAATCCTGGAGGAGAACACAGGCAGCAACGTCTTTGACCTCAGCCACAGCAAATTCTTCCTAGAAACATCTCCAAAGGCAAGGGAAGCAAGGGCAAAAATGAACCAGTGGGATTTCATGAAGATCAAAAGTTTTTGCACAGCAAAGGAAATAATCAACAAAAGCAAAAGACAACTGACAGAATGGGAGAACATATTCGCAAATGACATATCAGATAAAGGGCTAGTATCCAAAGTCTATAAGGAACTTCTCAAACTCAACACCCAAAGAACAAATAATTCAATCAAGAAATGGGCAGAAGATATGAACAGACATTTCAGCAAAGAGGACATCCAAATGACCAACAAACACATGAAAAAGTACTCAACATCACTAGGCATCAGAGAAATACAAATCAAAACCACAGTGAGATACCACCTCACACCAGTCAGAATGGCTAAAATTAGCAAGTGAGAAACGACAGATGTTGACGAGGATGCAGAGAAAGGGGAACCCTCCTACACTGTTGGTGGGAATGCAAGCTGATGCAGCCACTCTCGAAAACAGTATGGAGGTTCCTCAAAAATTTGAAAATAGAGCTACCCTATGACCCAGCAATCGCACTACTGGCTATTTATCCTAAAGATACAAATGTAGTGATCTGAAGGGGCATGTGCACCTGAATGTTTATAAAAGCAATGTCCACAATAGCCAAACTATGGAAAGAACCTAGATGTCCATCAATAGATGAATGGGTAAAGAAGATGTGGTATATATACACAATGGAATACTATGCAGCCATCAAAAGAAATGAAATCTTGCCATTTACAATGACGTGGATAGAACTAGAGGGTATTATGCTAAGCAAAGTAAGTCAGTCAGAGAAAGACAATTATTACATGATCTCTCTGATATGAGGAATTTGAGAGTCAGGCGGGGGGACGTGGGGTGCTAGGGAATGGAAATGAAACAAGATGGGATCAGGAAGGAGAGAAACCATAAGAGACTCCTAAACTCATGAAACAAACTGAGAGTGGCTGTGAGGCAGGGGGTTAGGGGTAGGGTGGCTCGGTTATGGACATTGGGGAGGGTACGTGCTATGGTAAGTGCTGTGAAATGTGTAAGCCAGATGATTCACAGACATGTACCTGAGGCAAATAATACATTATATGTTAATAAAAGAAAAAGAGAAATTAAAAATAGAGCTACCCTATGACCCTGCAATTGCTCTACTGGTATTTACCCCAAAGATACAGATGTAATGAGAAGGGCCATATGTACCCCCAATGTTCATAGTAGAATGGCCATAATTGCCAAACTGTGGAAAGAGCCAAGATGCCCTTCAGCAGAATAGATAAAGAAGATATGGTCCATATATACAATGGAATATTATGCCTTCATCAGAAGGGTGAATACTCATCTTTTGTATCAACATAGACGGGACTGGAAGAGATTATGTTGAGTGAAGCAAGTCAAGCAGAGTCAATTATCATATGGTTTCACTTACTTGTGGAGCATAAGGTAAAACATGGAGGACATTACAAGAGGGAAAGGAAAAGTCAATTGGGGAAATCAGAGGGAAAGGTGAAGCCTGAGAAGCTGTGGACTCTGAGAAACAGAGTTTTGAAAGGGAAGGGAGTGGGGGGATGGCTGAGCCTGGTGATGGGTATTGATATGGGCACGTATTGCATGGAGCACTGGGTGTGGTGCATAAACAATGAATCTTGGAACAGTGAAAAAATAAAATAAAATTTAATTTAAAAAAAGTTTGGGGCACCTGGAGGGCTCAGTGGGTTAAAGCCTCTGCCTTCAGCTTGGGTCATGATCTCAGGGTCCTGGGATTGAGCCCCACATCAGGCTTTCTGACCAGCAGGGAGCCTGCTTCCCCCTCTCTCTCTGCCTGCCTCTCTGCCTACTTGTGATCTCTGTCAAATAAATAAATAAAATCTTTTAAAAAAAAGTTCAAGCCAATGATACAAAATATGGTTTGATTATAAAAGTTATATATGTTGGAAAGGAAGAACAAATTTATGAGGTTTAATATATATGTGTGTGTGTGTGTGTGTGTGTGTGTGTGTGTGTGTGTGTGTATTTTTAAAACAGAAGGAACACACTCAAATTGGGTGCAGGGAGCAGAGGGAGAATCTTAATCAGGCTCTACCCCCAGCATAGAGTCTCACACTGGGTTCAATCTCAGGACTGAGATCATGACCTGAGCTGAAATCAAGAGTCAGTCACTTAACCAATTAAGCCACACAGGCACCCTGTTTTAAAATATATAAAAAACCTAAAGATATAGCTAAAATATTATTTATACCACAAATCATCTTTTTCCTGCTGTACCTGATGTATTTTTGGCATATGTTAATAATTCATAATTCCAAATACTGTTATTTGGTTGAAGCAAAGTTATCACTTCCCTTTTATATAGATCTTAGTTGAAATAAACTCTAGGTAATGTAATGTTAACTCACCAAATTATTTTTTAATACTGGTCCATATATTTCCATATTATGTGATGACTGTCCAAGGAGTTATTTCCATATTTAATAATGTTCTCTCTTCATTTATTTATAATTATACTATGGGAACACACATGCACTCACATTTTTACTTCACAAAACGGAAAATCATTTTACCTTGAAGTTCTCTTGCTTCTTGGTAAGTTTGTTTTTCAGTCTTACTTTGTAATTTCTCTTCTATAGCAGCAGCCTTAATGACAAAAGTTATAATAAGTAATTTCAAGTTATTTATCTTGGAACTCTACTTTCTCTCAGAGCAAGAATTTTTATTCATATCTACAATGTCATTGCAGAAATGTTTTACTTTTATATCCTGAATGCATCAAATAAAAACATGAAAACAAATAATGGATCTGAAAGGCATCTGGGAACACTTATGTGGAAGGAACCCCAGCTATATTGTCATTTTTCTCATAAATAATTCAAAAAGTAATGTTAATAATGATATGATTCTACTTTAAATTTATATCTAATCTGATTCAGTCTCTATACTAGAGACTATACTAACTCAAATAACTCATGAAATTATTTTTAAGGTCACTTTAATAAATTCTATAATAAAGGTATATTATAGATATATGTCAAATATGTGCAGCCTTTTTTTTTAAGATTTATTTATTTATTTGACAGAGAGAGAGAGATCACAAATAGGCAGAGAGGCAGGCAGAGAGTGAGAGTGAGGAACAGGCTCCCGGCTGAGCAGAGAGCCCGATATGTGCAACCTTTTTATCATTTCTCTTTTTCCCCAGCATTTTTGCTTTAAGAGTTTCCTAATCAACTATTGTTTTAACAAAAACAATTCTCATAATTTTCTAGGCCTTGTGTAAGGTATATAAAATCATTTCAAAAGAACTGTTTTCACAATTACCTTACTATATAAAAATTCTTTTTCTAGATGAATTTCCTAGAAATGAAAATTTCCCTACCTCAGCTAGGAGTTGTGTATATTTTATCATTAAAACTCTAAGCTAAGCCACAACTTCTTTCTCAATACAGCTAAATTTTTTTGTTAAAATCTTACTCTGATTCTCAAATATCACTTAATTTTTTTAATTTTTCCCCCAAATGTTTATTTTTTCAGTGTTATACGATTAATTGTTCATGTACCACACCCAGTCAAATTATCACTTTAAACATCATAAATATAAAAGAGATTGTATTAAAAGGCAAACTTTTTGTTCCTTTTCAATAAAAAAAATATTGAGTTTTAGGGGCACCTGGGTAGCTCAGTGGGTTAAAGCCTCTGCCTCCAGTTCAGGTCATGATCTCAGGGTCCTAGGATCCACTGGCATTGGGCTCTGCTCAGCAGGGAGCCTGCTTCCCCCTCTCTTTCTGCCTGCCTCTCTGCCTACTTGTGATCTCTCTGTCAAGTAAATAAATAAAATCTTAAAAAAAAGAAAATATTGAGTTTTAATTAACATTTGCTTAAAATATTAAAAGAGCCTAGCAATTCAAAGTAAACAGCTTCAAATTATTGTACTATATCTTACCTTTGAGATGTCACTACCCATTGGCTTTCTTTTAGTAAGAAAAGAAGGTGAAGTGAATGATGCTGTTGCTGTTTCATTCCATTGAAGTGATGTTTTGGCAGACAGTAAATCCTCAATGTTTTCTTTTGATAATAGTCTTGTTAAAGATTTATCATGGGTCTTTAATGGAAGTATATGGGATAGGTCTTTATCAGCTGAAACTTCATTTGAATTCCTTAAAAAAGCTGATCCATCTTGAGACTTTAGGATCTGTGAAAGATCTGAAATAGCAGAGCTAGCTCTTTTCTTCTCTGAGCTTTAGAATTACAAAACATCTGGTATTAGATTATGTAAAGAAAATTTTTTATTTGTAATTGAAGAATCATTTTCATAATCTATAAGAGTATTAAATAAGCAATCATAATTATTAATTAATGGTAATACAAATATGAAGGTGCTGCTAGATAACATGCAAAGATAATATATCTTTTGGGATTTAAAATAGATATACAGAATTAAGTAATGTCAAAAATACTTAACATAAGAACTATTCATAAGATCATAATAGGCACAGAACAAAAAATATTTGGTCAAAGTAGAGCACAAGATGTTTTAGAGGATGTCCTTTAGTCACATTCATTTCAAAGTTATTTTTCCACAATTTTATTTCAGAATGAAAATAAAAATGAAAATTTATCTACAGCAGTTTTAATATTAAAAGATCACTGTCTTCCACAAGAGTCAATTTCCAAGCTCTGAGTTAGTTTTCTTCAAGGTAATAAGTATTTATTTTTCACCACTTGGCAGAACTAGGGTAACCATCTCATGGTTTGTCCACACAGTCTCAGTGTATGCTTGTCGCTACATTCCAGTATAGATGATAATTTAAATGGTTGAACTACTTATGTTTCATGGAATTTAACATAGCTTTTCTAGTCCTATCAAATGCAACAGAGGTTGATGGTTCTTCACTTTATACAGCTATTACTCCAGTTAGTATAATTTGCCTAAAGTTTATTGCAGTGCCTAAAATAATTTGAATTTTGGTCATGCAAATACAAAATTTTACAATGTAACTATTGTCACTCATCCTAATCTGTTACTTTAGGATGAATTTCAAACACCAGATTTTGGATTATAAAAAAGAGGGGCATGGAGGACAATTCTGAGAACAAAAGTATAAGATAATTGATGGCTAAAAGGACATAATTCATGACAACCAGACTTTTGCAGTAGTGCTATAAAATGGATTCCAATGTTAAAAGAATAGGTGGCTGCCTGCCCTAAATTAAGGATGATATCTCAACCTCAAATACAACTTATTAGTTTTATTAGGTATTTGAATTTAAAATGACTAGTTATAAAATAGTCTAACATTCTCCTGAAGCCATTTTTGAAGACATATCCTAGAGGACTGTTGTCATTTTTTGGCCACTGAAGTATAACAATTGTTCAAGTCCATAATATAAATTGATGCTTTTTTACAAACATATCTGCAGCTATACACAAACCAACACTCCTGTCACTAATATTACCACATAGCTATAAGTAGAAAGCTAAATACTTTAAAAGAATTTGATATGTTTATTAGGGGATATCATTAATTATTTCTTCTCCACAAACAAATGATCCTATTACAACAAGAGAGAAAATTTGTGGCAATATCAAGAACAAGACCTTAAATTCAATACGAAGAATATAATACAAAGTTTATTTATAACCAAATTCCCACATGCAAGCTTCCCCCACTTATATTGGCTCCATAATCATAAAGGACTGTCACTGCATGACACCTTAATACCTCTGCTGAGGGGGGACAAGAATGAAAAATGCTAGAAAGGTATGCAAGTAGTACTGTTCAAGCTCACATCAGCCAAACAGATATCTCTAAGACACGGAAATAGGCATACTTTCAAGGCCTGATGCTTGTTTGAATGATAAAAGAAAGGAAGAGGAAAAGGAAGAAGAGGAGGAGGAAGAGAAGAAAGTAGGAAGAGGACAGAAAGTCTATGAAAGTCAGCCTATACTCACACAGAAAATAATAATGGTTTGCCCAATCTCCATTCTTTGGTAAATTATCAAAAACAACCTAAATATATTTTGTAAGTCTTGATAAATTTGCATCATTTGTCATCCATTTTCATTCTCATCCTCCAAAGCTGTGCAGAAAGTCTTCAGGGAATGAAAGCTACAGAGAGCAGACCAAAGCAGATTAATTATCTTGGCACCTGGCAAGGGCAGTGCAATTCTGCCAAGGGGAGAATGATTTCATTGAGAATCAATGAAACTGGCCCTCCCCCAAAAGATCACCAAAACATCCAGCCAAGAACAAGTTTATCTATCAATGAGAATTGCAAAACTGCAGCACAAGGGGAATACAGCACATAGAATTCATGGCTTTTTTTCCCCCATGATTCTTTAGTCATTGAACTTTAATTTTTTTTAATTTTCTTTTTCCTCTTTTTTATTATTCTTTTCTTTTTCAACCAACTCATTATCTTATCAATTCCATTTTAAAAAATCCTTTAATTTTCTTTATTAGAGTCATATTCTAGTCCTTCATTACATTTAACCTTACTTTTTGAGTATATATGTTTTTCTTTCTTTAAAATTTTAGGAGGTAGTTTCTTCTAACAGATCAAAATACACCCAAAATCTAGGGTATGGCTCTGTTAGCTTGATCATATTCTTGTTTGTTTGTTTTTTCTTTTTTCTTTTCCCTCCAGTTTTGGGTCTCTTCTGATTTGTTTAGTGTATATTTCTCTAGGGTGATTGCTACCCTTTTAGCATTTTCTTTTCTTGTTCATCTATTCTTCTCTCAACAAAACGACAAAACGGAAAAAATCACCTCAAAAAAACAGAACAAGAAGAAGTACCTACTGCCGGGGACCTAATCAATATGGACATTAGTAAGATGTCAGAACTAGAGTTCATAGTAATGATTATAAAGATACTAGCTGGACTTGAAAAGAGCATAGAAGACACTACAGAATCCCTTTCTGAGAGGAGAAATAAAAATCAAACCAAGTCAAAATTAAAAGGATATTAATGAGGTAAAAATAAAAAATGGAGGCTCTAACTGCTAGGATAAATGAGGCAGAAGACAGAATTAGACAAATAGAAGAGCAAATGATAGAGAATAAAGAAGCTGAGAAAAAGTGAAACAACTAAATTCATGAGGGGAGAATCTGAGAGATAAGTGATACTGTAAGATGCAACAATATTAGAAGAATTGGGATCCCAGAAGAAGAAAGAGAGAATGGGACAAAAGGTATATTGGAGCAAATTACAGTGGAGAACTTCCATAATTTGGGGAAGGAATCAGGAATCAAAATTCAGGAGGCACAGAGAACCACTCTCAAAATCAACAAAAATAGGTCAATACCCCAACATCTTATAGTAAAACTTAACAAATCTCAGAGACAAAGAGAAAATCCTGAAAGAAGCTTAGAACAAGAAGTCTGTAAACTATAATGGTAGAAACATTAGATTGGCAGCAGACCTATATCCGCAGACCTGGCAGGCCAAAAAAGACTGGCATGATATATTCTGGGTACTAAATGAGAAAAATATGCAGCCAAGAATACTATATCCAGCTAGGCTGTCACTGAAAATATGAGGAGAGATAAAAAGCTTCCAGGACAAACAGAAACTAAAAGAATTTGCAATCACCAAACCAACCCTACAAAAGATATTGAAAGAGAGAGCCCAAAGTAACATAGACCAGAAAGGAACAGAGACAATATACAGTAACAGTCACCTTACAGGCAATACAATGGCACTAAATTCATATGTTTCAATAGTTACCCTGAATGTAAATGGGCAAAATGCCCCATCAAAAGACACAGTGTGTCATATTGGATAAAAAAGCAAGACACAGCAATATGCTGTCTGCAAGAGACTCATTTTAGATCCAAAGATACCTCCAGATTTAAAGTGAGGGGATGGAGAAAGATTTATCGTGCTAATGGACATCAAAAGAAAGCTAAGGTGGCAATCCTTATATCACACAAATTCAACTTTAAACCAAAAACTGTATTAAGAGATGATTAATGACACTATATCATACTTAAAGGGTCTACCCAACAAGATCTAACAATTGTTAATATTTATACCTCTAACAAGGGAGTAACCAATTATGTAAAGTCAATTAATAACAAAATCAAAGAAACACATCAACAATAATACAATAATACTAGGGGACTTTAACACCCTCCTCACTAAAATGAACAGATCATCTAAGCAGAAGATCAACAAGGAAATAAGGGCTTTAAATGACACACTGGACCAGATGGACTTCACAGATATATTCAAAACATTGCATCTGAAAGCTACAGAATACACATTCTTCTCTAGTGCACAGGGAACATTCTCGAGAATAGATCACATCCTGGGTCACAAATCAGGTCTCAATTGGTATGAAAAGATTGGGATCATTCCTTGTATATTATTGGACTAAAATGCTTTGAAACTCAAACTCAATCAGAACAGGAAAGTTGGAAAGTTGGAAAGAACGCAGATATATGGAGGCTAAAGAGGAACCTACTAAAGAATGAATGGGTCAACTAAGAAATTAAAGAATTTCAAAAATTCATGAAAACAAATGAAAATGAAAATACAGCACTTCAGAACCTTTGGGATGCAGCAAAAGAAGTTCTAAGAGGGAAGTACATAGCCATCCAAACCTCTCAAAAAACTAGAAAAATCCCAAATGCACAACCTAACCCTATACCTAAAGGACCTGGAGAAAGAACAGCAAATTAAGCCGAAACCCAGCAGAAGAGAAATCATAAAGATCAGAGCAGAAATCAATGAAATAGAAACCAAAAGAAACAAGGAGCTGGTTCTTTGAAAGAATTAATAAGACTGATAAACTCCTGGTCAGACTTACCAAAAAGGAAAGGAAAAGGACCCAAATAAAATCATGAATGAAAGATGAGAAATCACAACCAACACCAAAGAAATACAAACAATTATAAGACCATATTATAAGAAACTATATGCCAACAAATTAGACAATCTGGAAGAATGGATACATTCCTAGAAACATATAAACTACCAAAACTGAACCAGGAAGAAGTAGAAAACCTAAACAGACATATAACCAGCAGAAAATTGAAGTAGTCCTCAAAAATCTCCCAACAAACAAGAGCCCAGGGCCAGATAGCTTCCCAGAGGAATTCTACCAAACATTTAAAGAATAATTAATAACTATTCTCCTGAAACTGTTCCAAAAAATAGAAATGGAAGGAAAACTTCCAAACTCATTTTATGAGGCCAGCCTGACCTTGATTCCAAAACCAGACAAAGACTCCACCAAATAGGAGAATTACAAACCAATATCCCTGATGAACATGTATGCAAAAAGTCTTATGAAAATACTAGTCAAGAGGATCCAATACATTAAAAGGAGTATTCACCATGACCAAGTGGCATTTATTCCTGAGCTGCAAGGTTGGTTTAACATCTGCAAATCAATCAATGTGATACAATACTTTAATAAAAGAAAGGACAAGGATCATATGATACTCTCAATAGATGCAGAAAAAGCATTTGACAGAGTACAGCATCCTTTCTTGATTAAAACTCTCCACAGTGTAGGGATACAGGGAATATACCTCAATACCATAAAAACCGTCTATGAAAAACCCACAGTAAATATCATTTTCAATGGCGAAAAACTGAGAACTTTTCCCCTAAGGTCAGGAACATGGTAGGGATGTCTACCATCACCACTGCTTTCAACATAGTACTAGAAGTCCTAGCCTCAGCAATCAGACAACAAAAAGAAATAAAAGGCATCCAAATTGGCAAAGAGGAAGTCAAACTCTCCCTTTTAGATGATATGATACTTTATGTGGAAAACCCAAATTTTCCACCCTAAAACTGCCAGAATTCATACAGGAATTCAATAAAGTGGCAGGATATAAAATCAACACACAGAAATCAGTTGCATTTCTATACACCAACGAGACAGAAGAAAGAGAAATTAAGGAGTCAATCCAATTTACAATTGCACCCAAAACTGTAAGATACCTAGGGATAAATCTAACCAAGAGGCAGAGGATCTGTACTCAGAAAAATATAGAAAAAAATTACTCATGGAAAAAAATTAAGGCAGACAGAAAGAAATGGAAAAATGTACCGTGATCATGGATTAGAAAAGCAAATATTGTGAAGCTGTCTATGCTACCTAGAGCAATCCACACATTTAATGCAATCCCTATCAAAATACAATCAACTTTTCTTACAAAATTAAACATATAATCCTAAAATTTGTATGAAAACAGAAAAGACCCCAAATAGCTAGAGGAATGTTGAAAAAGAAAACCAAAGCTGGTGGCATCACAATCCCAAACTTCAAGCTCTATTATAAAGCTGTAATCATCAAGACTGTATGGTACTGGCACAAAAACAGACACATAGATCAATGGAATAGAATACAGAACCCAGAAATGGACTCTCAACTCTATGGTCAACTAATCTGCAATGAAGCAGTACACAATATCCAATGGAAAAAAGTCTGTTCAACAAATGGTGTTGGGAAAATTGGATAGCCACATGCAGAAGAATGAAACAGGGCCATTTCCTTACACCATACATAAAAATGGAATTAAAATGGATGAAAGACCTAAATGTGAGACAGGAACGCATCAAAATCCTTGAGGAGAACACAGACAGCAACGTCTTTGATGGCTTCAGCAACTTCTCCCTAGACACATCACCAAAGGCAAGGGAAGCAAGGGCAAGAATGAACTCTTGGGACTTCATCAAGCTTCTGCACAGCAAAGGAAACAGTTAACAAAACCAAAAGACAATTGACAGAATGGGAGAAGACAATTGCAAATATCAAAGGGCTAGTATCCACAATCTATAAAGAATTTCTCAAACTCAACACCCAAAGAACAAATAATCCAATCAAGAAATGAGTAGGAGGCATGAATAGATATTTCTTCAAAGAAGACATCCAAATGGGCCAAGACACACATGAAAAAGTGTTCCATATCAATTGGCTTCAGGGCAATACAAATCAAAACCACAGTGAGATACCACCTCATACCAATCAGAATGACTAAAATTAGCAAGTCAGGAAATGACAGATGTTGGCAAGGATGCGGAGAAAGGGGAACCCTCCTACACTGTTGGTGGGAATGCAAGGTGATACAGCCACTCTGGAAAACAGTATGGAGGTTCCTCAAAAAGTTGAAAATAAAGCTACCCTACAACCCAGCAATGGCACTACTGGGTATTTACCCCAAAGACACAAATGTAGTAATCCAAAGGGGCACCTGCACCCCAATGTTTATAGAAGCAATGTCCACAATAGCCAAACTATGAAAAGAACCCAGATATCCACTGACAGATGAATGGATAAAGAAGATATAGTACATATACACAATGGAATATTATGTGATTAAAAAAATGAAATCTTGCCATTTGCAATGACGTGGATGGAACTAGAGGATGTTAAGCAAAATAAGTTAATCAGAGAAAGACAATTATGAAATGATCTTACTGATATGTGGAATTTGAGAAACAAGGCAGAGGATCATAGGGGAAGGGAGGGAAAAAATGAAACAAGAAAAAACCAGAGAGAGAAACAGATCACAAGAGACTCTTAATTTCAGGAATCAAACTGAGAGTTGCTGGAGTGAAGGGGGTGGGAGGGATGGGGTGGCTGACTGATGGACATTGGGGAGGGTACGTGCTATGCTGAGCATTGTAAATTGTGTAAGACTGATGAATCATAGACCTGTACCCCTGAAACAAATAATATATTATATGTTAATAACTTTTAAAAAAAGAAATCCTGGAGCAGATTTGCTACAAAAGAAAAACCTGGAGCAATAAGCTTATAAGTAGGCAGTTACAGCACCTTATTTACTAAAGGAAAGTTAAAGAGGCTAGGTCAGAAAAGACCAGAGAAATTGTGACTGAAAGTTAATAGGCCGATATTAAAGCTTAAAAAGGACTTAAGAAAATTGGATGGATAACAGACTTTATGGCTGGACTCTTACAACAGAAGGGAGGAAAACTATCAAGCTGATAGAAAATTTGGGATGATCTTAACAGTTACACAGGTAGGACAAACTGAAATGGAACCCTGCCCTTTCTGTCTCTCCAGAGAGTCATCAAGCATTCCTAAACTTACTACTCAATCTTACATTGTATGTAAAAAGGAATTAACATAGCAGGACTGAGACTTTTATCCTTAGATAGGCCTATTACAAAGTTGGCCCATGGCTGGCATCTAGGAAGTTTCTAGGGTTCCTACTATCCCTAGAACTGATAAGAATGGCTCATTGTGCCCAAACTGTACAAACAATGTGGTTCACACTGAACACCTGCATTCCTTATGAGAATGTGGTTTTTTGGTACAAGGTAGGAACAGGGTGGCTGTATGACCTGCCACCAGTAAAAACCCTGGGTATTGATTCTCTAATAAGCTTACCTGGTAGACATCATTTCATGTGTTGTCAGAATGAGAGGACTCTTGGATGCTTATACCTAGTGTCTTCTAAACTTTGCCCCATATACCTTTTCCCTTTGCTGATGTTGCTCAGAATCCTTTTGCTATATTATAATGACTGTGCTGATCCCTTTAAGTCCTCCTAATAAATTACTGAACCTAGGGATGGCCTTGGGAACCCCCAACATAGTTGGCATCAGAAGTGAGATATGCTAGAATGGCCCCTGGACTCACTAAAATATGATGAGAGCACTGTTTGGGAAAAGAAGTTATGAAATGCTAGGATGGAATATAATTAACTTTGGGTGGCTGTGGAGTCACCTATGTTATGAAATAGCAGCTGAGAGTAAAAGTTACCTGTGGAATTTGAAAATGATACATTCAACCCCAGGAGAATTGGGTCTGCTGGATCCCCTGGCTGCTTTCCTGGTGAAATGAGGGAAAAATATGCAGCTTGGGTGATGTCTTGGGTTTTTGTTTTCTCTACCAAGTGGAAGGATAAAACACCTAAAAAAACCCAAAGGTGGGCTTTGGATGTGCCAAAGGCTGTGAAAACTAGCTTGTAGTTACTCTTTCCTCCAGGTAGAAGAGAAAATGTTTAAATCAGTTCCTAGTGCCAGAGCAAAGCTTTAAATAAACAAAAGGGGAAAAAGATGGAGGTGAGGGTTAAGGGGGGATAATGTTGGGTGGGGGAGAACTCTATTCTTTTCTTCACCTAGATCTGCTACTGCTTTTGCATCACTCTCTTCTTGAAATCCAGCCAGGATCTCCCTGCAGCTCCAAAGTTACCCTTGTAAATGCTAAATGCATTGCTACCATGAATTTGCAATGAGTAAAATGAGTTTGTTTCAAACAAACATTTCTATCCCATGATAGATCTCTAAACCAAAGTTTCATAAGGTGGTACAAGCCTGGAAAATTCTCTTGAAATAGGAACTGACTTATTAGCTCATCCAAACAAGGGCCAATCCTGGTGCTTAGGACCTTGGCCAAATTAATAAAATATGTCTGCACACAGACTGGACACAGAGATACTCCTCTGCTGTTTTAACCAAACCACTGATTTAGTAATACCCTTGCCTACAAGATATGCTGTCTGACAAGAAAATACGATTCACTGATCCAACAGTCTCTCTCAAAAGTCATAAAATCTATTGAGATACTGCATTTGTCCACCAGAATAATGGTAAATTGTTAAGATCCCATAGTTCTGGACATTCTTCAAAATTAGGTGAATTTCAGTTACTTTTCATAGCCACAGAGCACACTCTTAGACTGAATAGTTTTACAAACACTCATGAGCCACTGCCAATGGCCCAGTTACATGGTCAGGTTATTGGGCCACCCAGGACAAAACTGTACTTTTCTAAGACACCCCCTATCCAAGGAAATAGGTAGAACAACTTAGTAACAGGTTTTTTTTTTTTTTCATGTGTACATGCCCACAAGAAGGAACTAAATCTAAAAGAAAACTATCTGATCTAAAAAGGTCAATCAAGAACGTATGATCTTGGTGTGGGTGGCTCAGTGGGTTAAGCCTCTGCCTTCTGCTCATCATCTCAGGGTCCTGGGATCGAGCCCTGCATCAGGCTCTTTGCTCAGCAGAGAGCCTGCTTCCCACTCTCTCTCTCTCTGCCTGCCTCTCTGCCTACTTGTGATCTCTCTGTCAAACAAATAAAATCTTTAAAAATAAAAAAAAAGAATGCATAATCTTCATGTCTACTATGGTCTTGTGTCCATCTCCAATCTATCCCACCATGAAGCAACTAGATATCTAATAAGGAATTTATCTAAAAGACAGAGACACCACTGTTGCCCATCAAGCCTATTCTACTTGCTATCTAAGCCAGTCTCTTTAAAACAACCTCCAGAGTGCTTGTTAATCCAGCTTCCCTTTATTATTCACAAGTTATACACTGCCAAACCCTGCAAGAGCCTCTCTGCATTGGTTGAACTCCATTGTACTTTGGAACTAAAGAGTGAAAGAAAAGATTATTTCAAGATAAATATTATATTCCCATTCTTTTCTTTTCTTTTTTTTTTTACCTCCCAACTTTGATCTCAGTGTATGAATGACAAAGCAGACTGCTAATTTAAAAGATGGACATTGTCTTTGTATCAGATTCTTTGGCAAACATCCTCTTCTAACCCAGCAGGTAACTTCTGAGGGAAAAATAGTAACTTTGAGGTCCATAATGAATTTATTGCTCCAAAAACATGACAAGCTGGCTCACCTCCAAGAAGGAATAACAGATCTCATTTTGTCAGGTGTGAACATGTCTGACCTTAGGATATGTTTGAAGGGATATCAAGGGAGATAATGAATAAATTTCTCTCTTACTGCAGATATTGTACATATATTGTACAGATATTCCAAAACAGCCTTCTTTGGCTGTCCAGAAAGTAAAGCTTATAATGTGTGATTTTATTTATTTATGCTGGTTTGGCACCTACACCTACCTCGGGGAGAGGGGGACACGACTAGTATCTTTCTCCCAGGTAATACTGTAGAAATTGTTATGATCAAGACCAGGTGTCAGCCAGAGCTAATGGAAAGACCTATTAGTGACACCCCAAGACCAAGAAGTAAACAGAGGACAGACAAATCTCTGTTATGGCATGGCCCTGGTAGTTCTCTCCATTCTCCCTTTTGGTGTTTTGGCAGAGCTGGCTCACTAGGATTGTTGAATGAGAAAATAGCTCTCACTGACATCGGCTATGTAACATACAAAATGCCTACCCCTCCAGTAGCTTCCTTTTTCTAACAAGGCCATTGCCCAAGCAGGAATCTCTCACATGGTTAACTAGATGCTCTCTATAATTTTGTAGGATTATGTGAGGAGCAAGTCCCCCTTAGGAGCACTTTACATGGTGAATTCAATGTACTTTCTTGCAGAATAACGACAGCTCAGGAGTTATTATACCCTTCACTGTTTCTTAATTTGTAAGGTTTCCTCTATAAAATCTAATGTCTATAATTTGGGCCACAAGTAATATGGTATTTGCACAATCGCTAATTGAGGAAATTATAGTCTCATTTAGGGTTTTTAAAAAGGTAAATCTCCATTTGTAGTTTATTTTCATAAAAACTTGAAAGAGGCAAAAATTTGCAACAAGTCTTTTTATTTCATAATTAGATAATCCCTTTACTTGATACATAATATCTTCCTTGACCACCAATCTAAATTAGCCTTCCCCGTGACTCCCAATCAGAAAGGGAATTTTATTCTCTTCATTTTCTACTAAAATTATCTTGTTCATGTATTCTCACTTATTTTTTTGCCTGTCTTCCCCACTATAATGTAAACATCATAAGAGAAGAAAGCTTATTTGTGTTATTTATCAGTTAAACCCAATGTTCAAAAGAGTACCTGTCATATGAAGGTGAGAATATCTGTTGAATGATTGAGTTTAGTGAATAAATGAATAAATTTAATAGCTAATAATCTAATCTATGGGGAAAATGGATACATACTAATACACTTCCTCTTTTGCATATGTTTTTATGCTTAGTGTTGGGGGAATAGTAAAAAAAAAGATTTAGAAAGAAGTAGGTTGGATGTATAACTCTTAAAAATAAAACACCAAGAAACAGTTTACATTTTCATATCCAAAAAGTGTAAATTTCAATGCTATAAAACATTTAAGAAAAACATTTAAGAAAAACACCACGTTTGATGTGAAACACTAAATTATTAACATCTATTGTGTTTGATTAAATATTTGCCACTAACTCATTCCCTAACCAAAACAAATCGCTAAATGTTGTAAAGCGCGAAAAAAATGTACTTTATTGTAATCAATACCATGTGTCTGTTCAGGTGGGATCTCCTTACTTCGCTCCCATCCACTCTCTGAAGGTTTGGGAGACTTCCAAAGTATTTCAGAAATTCTATTAGGATCTAAGAAGTAACCCAAAATGAAGTTTGATGAATAATATTGTGCCATGTGCTTAATAGTTTGATTTTTTATTATATTTAGTAATATTCAACCTACAGCTATTAAGGGAAATTCTATAAAATCTATCAAGCTAAAGCAACCTATTTCATGTCATATCTCCCATTTTTTCCTCAGTTTAAACTAAAAAAAAAAAATTACTGGTCTTTCCCTGGCACACTGTGTAGATTCTAAACACCCTTGGTTTTGTTTCAACTGTTCAGTCCACCTGTAACACCTGTTCCTCATATTTCCCTGTTAAAATCCAACCCACCTTTCTTAAATTAAATGTTGTTACACTCAATACAGCCAGGAATAACTTTTCCTCCTTTTTAAGGTTTACCTCTTGGTAACCTTTTGTAGAATGCATCTTCTGCATTATATTGTACTTATTTTTGCACATGTCTTGTCTGCCTTACTAGAACATTTAATGCATTGAGGGCAAGGATGATACACTTATCATCTTTATACTCCTCATAATATCTAGCATAGTGCCTTCCACAGCATGGACATTCAGTTCATATTTTCCTATTTGAACTAAACTGAATTGAAATAATCCTCCTGAAGTTAGGGAACACTATATGAATTAACACAAACAGGGGAGAAAAGCCACTTAAGAATAATTTTTTTATATTCATTCTATGATCTTTTTCTGTTCTCGATGTCCTTTATTCCTTATCATCCTTAGTCCATTATTCCCCATCCAACCCTTCTTCAATTCTTCTACTTCCCACTATTACTCTTATTAACTATGACCTATCAGCCAAGTAGAATCAGAGCTGGCAGGAGTAGTAACCCACAGTAACACTATCATAACCAATCTTCAAGATTTTTCCAAAAACTCATAGAAAGTAACTGAGACAACCTTACTATATCTTCATAGAGGCTAGAAATTCTCTTTAAAATACTTTTGTTTAAGCCAATATTTCTACTTCCTGAGACTCACCAAATATAGTCTATCAAATTCAGCAGCAGCAACTAAATGTCGAATATTAAAACAACTTATATGAAAAGTTATTATTTTGCATTAACAGTGACAAATTATTAGCCTTACAGTATTTTCAAAGACTATTACACTTCATGATGTTTCCACAGAAAAAATTATAGTAGTATCCCATGCTCTACCATAATCTTAACATGAATATAAGAGTATCATGCTATATTTGTTTCTATTTCTATAGTTCACAAGCTGGTTAATTTCAAATTAAAGTTGAAAATAATTATTAATACTTTTTCTTACCTTCTCAAATATTCATAATACTGACCAGATATAATTATAATGTGAAGTAATAAATGACAAGAACTCTACCCATAATAAGTTTGCAAAGCAACAAATAAATATGTCTTCACTTGAGATATTAAAAACATGTTTTTAAAAATACAATCACTACAGAATTAAAATGGACCTTTTGAAAACTTCTAGCTCTTAATTGTAACATTTATTACTCAATTCTTGCTAATTCATCTGGGTCTGTAATCTAGAAATATTAAAAATAGTAAAGAAACAGAAATGCACATTTCTAGATAATTCTTTCCTCTTCTCTATGTGGCAATCAAAGCTAAAATTTTATATATTAAGCTATGTATAATTAAAGAGTAAGTGCCTCATGTACATTGAATTTGAATTCTCAATAATTTAAGTGAATGGCTGAAAGGAAACACTGCCATAGTTTATTCTCATTGAAGATCAACCTAATTCTTATTGACAGAATTTATTATTCCACTAATCTATCTGGTTCAGGCTTTCGGTTCCTTGACTGGTTTGTGAAAATGTCTGTGAATCATAACATGTTAATCAAACAGACTCACTTACTTATGAACCTGTAAGATTTAATTGGATAAATCAACCAACTCAATTATTTTATGTGCATGTATATGCATATACAAAAAGTGATTAAGCAAAAATGAAATGCAAAAAAAGAAATTTAAGTGAGTTGTTTTATGTATTAAGGTCATGACTCAATGAGGTAAGTAATCCCACTCATAAGTATTTTCCTGAAGATAAATAAAAATTGTTTTCAAACAAAAGTCATTTTTAAAACAGGGTCGTATTCAGGGGTGCCTGAGTGGCTCAGTCAGTTAAGCCCATCTGCCTTGGGCTCAGGTCATGATCTCAGGGTCCTGGGTCAAACCCCCCACCCCCAGTCTGACTCCTTGCTCAAGTGGGGAGTCTGCTTCTCCCTCTCCCTCTGTCCCTGCCCCCACTCGTGCTCTCTCTCCCCCCCAATAAATAAATAAAATCTTTAGTAAGAAATGGATCATGTTCAGTTTCTCACTATCTGAAAATTTAATTGTTGCTGGGGGGAATGGGGCAGGGGATGTTAGAGGAAAAGTGGCTTTGTACCGTAATACCTAGTCCTTAGTTTAAATTTTTCACTTAAAATTTTTTATTTTCACAGCATCCAAGTCTGTTGATCTTTGACAACATCTAAAGTTTTAAACACTTTCTATTTAAAATTAGTTTAAAAGAGTACAATATTTAAGTGAAGATACAAATCAAGGAGTTTTATGATACTGAATTTAGAATGGCTATTTTGCCATTTAGGTATATAAACTGATAAAGATTACAAAAAGAATATTTTTAAACACTTTACCTTTTGTCAATTGGGCTTCCATTTGGGATACTTGAGATCTGTGATAAAGAATACTAAATTTAAATACACTAAACATACACAACAAATGTTTATACTAAATTATTTAGAAAAATACCATTCAAAACATGCTTTTAAATTTTGTAAGATTAAGGTGTCAAAAAAGCTAAGAAATGATCATTGGAACTAACACTGTAGAATATGAACTACTACCAAAATTATATTTCTAAATGAGTGCAAAGAGGGCTTTATATTTATAGTAAATAAACATTATTTTAAACATATCCATTATGTAATTATTTAATCTTTTTAGGATTCTTTTTGAAGCATTTATAATTCAAATGCCAAGAGAATATACTAAAATGCTGGTACTAACACATAGTATACTTATATGATAGTATTTTTTTCATTTAAAAAAATTATAAAAATATACTGAGAACGCATGCTCAAAATATACTTACTGAGGTGTGTGATCAAAAATATAAGAAACCAATGACCTCAAGAGTGTGATTTTATTAATAATGTACCCCTTAGGAAGATAACATGTTTTTCTATAGCATAATGTTAATTCTAGATTTTATCCCAGGCCTGAATTTTACCTAACTCAGTTTCTTTCATAGAACATTAGCTAGCTTTATCCTTATTCACCTGTGTCAAAGACTTCTGATGTTCACCAAACTAATTTTTTTTTTAAGGCACATTACTGGTCTATATCTCTAAGCCCCTCCTACAGTTAAATGTGGTAAATTAATTATGAGAGAAAATGGTCTGTACCACTTCCAGCCTGGTTAGTGAAAACCGACTCATGTTTGGTTTTCTATCTTCTTTTCTGGTAGCTGGATGTCTATGCCCAATGTGGCCCAGGAAGTCAATGTAAGATGGCAAAACCTCCATACGCCAGGATACCTGAATGACCCTGTAGAGCAGGACTCCCTAACACAAACACGGACCCTGAACTTCCTGTAAGTATTTACACGAGGAAATAATTTTCTATTGTATGCAAGCCATTACACATTCTGGGCCTATATGTGACAAGAGTTAGCCTATATGTGAAGTAAAAGAACACCACGGGTTTTCATATGGACTATGTAGATAACTAGGCAGAACTAAATGAAGATAAAACCTAACATTCACATAGTGCCTCATGATATACAAAAGCATTTGATAAATAGTATCCCATTTTACTCTAACATGTTTATAAAGTATTATCATCCTCCTATAACTAAGGGTTTTAGCTCCTGACACATAGAAATGAAAATAGGTCTTATCCTAACCTCTAATTTTTAAAAAGACTTCTATTCCAATAAGCAACTTTAAAAACAAGTACAAAAACAAAGAGGAACTACTTCTCAAATATGTCATTAAGATACACATATGACAGACCTTTTGTGTAATGTAATCTAACGTCCAGTAGTAGGAGTTCTAAATATTTTTCTTTTGCGCTTTTTAAATTTTAAGTTTCTATCACTAGGAGCACAGTGTAATAAGCAGGTTTCCCTATGAAGCCAGGCCCAAGAGCATTAGGAACATGTCACCTCATTTGAGAAAACACTCTCTTAATATTAGGAATATCACAGCTCCACAGCCAAACAAGGCATTGTAGTGCCTAAGTCAGCTATATGAGCAAAAGAAATTAAATATATTTATAGTTACAGTATATAGGTAAGACCTTATGAATTACAGGATCTCTACAAAGCCGTTTTTCCCTTTCTGACAACTGAAACCAAACTGCTTAACTTAGCTCCCAGTGATCCCTGTTTCATGGTATTCGTGCCTGCTGTATTACCCTCCCTTGTGTTTGGGCTGGCCCTGGTGACTACTTCTACTTCTAGTGAAATGGCAAAAGTGATAGGATATCACTTTTGTAGATATCCTATCCACAAAAGGTAGATATGACAGAAGGTAGTCTATCTTCCTCCCTCCTTCCCACCCTCCCTGCTGCTTTCCCTCTCTTTCTGTTTCTGCCCTTAATTCCATGTTGTAAGTGGCTTTATGGAAAGGCCTCCATGGCAAGGAACTGATGTCTCCAAGCAACATCCAGCAAATATCTGAGGCCCAACAAGAGTTATATGAGTATACACTGAGCCCAGAAGTATATCCTCCTCCAGTTAGGTCTTGAGACAAACGCAGCCAAGGCCAACATTGATATTGAAAATCTGATTTTATGACTTTAACTATTGCCCAGCTCTTGTTTTTCTTTAACAATTACAGTGCTATGACTCAGATAGGATCAGATTCATCACCGGACTCCAGAACACTCACCCAGGACCTCAATTTTTGCACATTTTTTAAGCCTTTGTTTTCACTCCTGGCTGATTGACTGAGAATCCATTGGTGAGTTCAACTCCTAAACCACAGTTCCATGCAAATGTCCACTGAAGCTAGTAGGGACAGATTTTGATTTTTAAGATTCTGAGTATACTCAAGAATCTGGTTAGAGTCTCAGATAAATGGTGGCTGGATTAGATTTCCAGGCTTCTCCTTTTGTAAGAGGCTAGTGTCTAAAAGAACAGAAGCTATGTTTGAGTCCTAGGTTTTCTGTTTAAGTATAAAGGTACCATTAGTTAAGAACATCGGAGTTTCTCAATTGACTGAAAACCTTTGAAACCTCTCTCTTCCTATCACTAATGCTTCTCTTTCCTCTTTTTATCACCTTCAATCTCCACTAACGTTCTCTTGAATCCTTTGGTATGTCCCTCTTTAATCACCAACCTCCCTCATCCTTCTGCCTACCCTGCCAGACTTTCCCTTTCCCACTTGAGCCCCTTGGTTCCCTATAGTCACTTAAACATTAAAACCCCATATCCCTATGAAGAGATCTCAAGAGACTCAGAGCCCCCAAAGCAACCATTTCAGGCTGAAAAGACAGAAAGAGGCTATTTGAAAAAAAGAATAAGTGTTCTGTCCACTTGATGAGGCAGATAGCCACTAGACATCTTAGTCACCACCTAAAACTTAGTCCATACCTCCATAAGATTACATATCAAGGCAAAAAAAGTCTCCTCCACAAATATTGGCAAACATGTAACCTCAGCTTGTGCCAGTTGCCAGAAACACAATTCAAATAAAAATATAAAGTGGAAAAAAGATGAGAGCTAACTCTTCCATATAAACTAGTTGATTTTGTATTATAATATTTTACTGTTTCAAGGCTAAAATTTTAGAATGAAAGCATTAAGATCTCTTTTTGCATCGTTTCTGTTTGTTTATGTGTGTGTGTTATATACATGTGTTAGTTTTTCCTCCAAATGATATCACCAAATTACTCAACAAAATCTCTTAAAGGAGTTCTATTCAAATTGGCTTAGAGAGGAATGAGTGCTATTATAAATTAAGTATTTCTAAGACAACTCCCAAAAATATGGAAACTAACATAAATTATTTGATGGGGTTTTTTTCTAGATTCATATAATCTGGAATATAAATTTGTAAATAAAGCTAGTTTTAAAATCATTGCTAAAATAAAAACAGGCACATATTCAGAGATGTCAGCTTTCATACATGCAGACGTACAATTTTTTCTGCCTAAGTTCACTAATCAAACAAGCTTATGTTATAGTTGCTAAATGTTTATGACATAAACTATAAATCCAACCTAAGAACAAAATGTACAATAAAAATGGATTGCTTCAAAGTCACAAGATATAAAATCGATGCACAGAAGTCTACTGCATTTCTATACACTAATAATGAAGGGGCAGAAAGAGAAATCAAGGAATCAATCCTGTTTACAATTGCACCAAAAACCATTAGATACCTAGGAATAAACCTAACTAGACAAGGAAAAGATCTGTATTCTGAAAACTATAGAAAACTTATGAATGAAATTGAGGAAGACAAAGACATAGAAAAACATTCCACGCTTATGGATTGGAAGAACAAATATTGTTAAAATGTCTATGCCACCCAAAGCAATCTATACATTCAACATAATCCCTATCAAAATACCACCAGAATTTTTCACAGAGCTGGAACAAACAATCCTAAAATCTGTATGAAACCGGAAAAGATCCTGAATAGCCAGAGGAATGTTGAAAAAGAAAACAAAAGCTAGTGTCATCACAATGCCACACTTCAAGCCCTAGTACAAAGCTATGATCATCAAGACAGTATGGTACTGGCACAAAAACAGATGCATAGATCAATGGAACACAATAGAGAACCCAGAAATGGATCATCAGCTCTATAGTCAACTAATCTTTGACAAAGCAGGAAAGAATATCCAATGGAAAAAAGACGGTCTCTTCAAAAAATGATATTGGGAAAAGTAGACAGCCACATGCAGAAGAATGAAACTGGACCATCTCCTTACACCATACCCAAAAATAAATTCAAAATGGATGAAAGACCTAAATGAGAGAGAGGAAACCATCAAAATCCTAGGGAAGAACAGAGTTAGCAACTTCTCTGACCTCAGCCACAGAAACTTCTTGCTAGACACTTCTCCAAAGGCAATGGGAAAAAAAAGGAAAAATGAACTGTTGGGACTTCATCTGGATAAAAAGTCTTCACACAGAGAAGGAAACAACCAACAAAACTAAAAGGTAACCTATGTAATGGGAAGAGATATTCACAAATGACATATCAGATAAAGGTCTCATATCCAAAATCTATAAAGAACTTATCAAACTCAACACCCAAAAAACAAATAATCTAGTCAAGAAATGGGCAGAAGACACGAATGGACATTTCTCCAAAGAATAAACACAAATGGCTAACAGACACATGAAAAAATGCTCAATATCACTCAGCATCAGGGAAATACAAATCAAAATCACAATGAAACCACTTCACACCAGTCAGAATGGCTGACTCAGGAAGCAATCAGATGTTGATGAGGATGTGGAGAAAGGAGAATCCTCTTACACTGTTAGTAGGAATGCAAACTCATGCAGCTACTCTGGAAAACAGTATGGAGGTTCCTCAAAAAGTTAAAAATATAACTACCCTACAAACTAGCAATTACACTACTAGATATTTATCCAAAGGATACAAACATAGTGATTCAAAGAGGCACATGCACCCAGAAGTTTATAGAAGCAATGTCCACAATAACCAAACTGTGGAAAGAGCCCAGATGTCCACTGACAGATGAATGGATAAAGAAGATGTGGGGTATGTGTGTATGTGTGTGTACACAACATTTATACACACACACACACACAAAAAAGCACATAATGGAATATTATTCAGCCATCAAAAAGAATGAAATCTTATCATTTGTAATGATGTGGATGGAACTAGAGGATATTAGGTGAAGCAAAATAAGTCTGAGAAAGACAAATACCATATGATTTCACTCATATGTGGAATTTAAGAAACAAAACAGAGGAACATAAGGGAAGGGAAGGAAAAATAATATAAGATAAAAACAGAGGGAAGCAAACTATAAGAGACTCTTACCTATAGGGAACAAACCGAGGGTTGCTGGAGGGGAGATGTGTGAGGGTATGGGGTAGTTGGGTGATGACCATTAAGGAGGGTACTTGATGTAATGAGCACTGGGTGTTATATGCAACTGATGAATCACTAAATTCTACCCCTGAAACTAATAATACACAATATGTCAAGTACATTTAATTTAAATTTAAAAAATGAATTGCTTCATACATGCCAAACACAGCAGCTTAAAAAAAAAAAAAGAGGAATGAACCATATGTTTAACTTTTTAGATCCATTTGATACTTACCTGATTTGATAACAAGAAAAAGAGCAAAATGAGGATTGGCTTTAATTTCTCATATAATTTTCATTAGCAATTCAAGCACAACAGTTAAGAATACTTAAATGGATATAAATGGAATAAAGGTTTATAAGTGAACTTTTCAACAATTATATTTAATAATACGTCTACTTAAAAAGGTTATTTCCCCAAGATTTTATTTATTTATTTGACACACAGGGGGAGATCACAAGTTGGCAGAGAGGCAGGCAGAGAGAGGGGGAAGCAGGCTCCCTGCTGAGCAGAGAGCCCAATATGGAACTTGATCCCAGGACCCTGAGATCATGACCTGAGCTGAAAGCAGAGGCTTTAACCCACTGAGCCACCTAGGTGCCCCTCTACTTAAAAAGTTTTAAAAATATTTTTGGGGTGGCTGCAGGGGAGGCCGTGGCGGGGAAAATGGCGGACGGGAAGGCGGGAGAGGAGAAGCCTGAGAAACCGCAGCGAGCTGGAGCGGCCGGAGGACCTGAAGAGGAAGCAGAAAAACCTGTGAAAACTAAGACTGTTTCTTCCAGTAATGGAGGGGAAAGTTCCAGTCGCAGCGCTGAGAAGCGATCAGCTGAAGAAGAAGCTGCAGACCTCCCAACAAAGCCTACAAAGATCTCCAAGTTTGGATTTGCCATAGGTAGTCAGACGACAAAGAAAGCCTCAGCCATATCCATCAAACTTGGATCAAGTAAGCCTAAAGAAACTGTTCCAACACTTGCTCCAAAAACCCTTTCAGTAGCAGCAGCTTTTAATGAAGATGAAGATAGTGAGCCAGAGGAAATGCCTCCAGAAGCAAAGATGAGGATGAAGAATATTGGAAGGGATACACCAACATCAGCGGGACCAAACTCCTTCAATAAAGGAAAGCATGGTTTTTCTGATAACCAGAAGCTCTGGGAGCGAAATATAAAATCTCATCTTGGAAATGTCCATGACCAAGACAATTAAATGATGTGTTTTGAAATTGAGGTGTGGGGTGGGTGTAAAGAATGGTATAAGACTATCTTTGGAGCCGCCTTTTTTTTTTTTTTTTAAGATTGAGTGGTACACTAATAAATGAGAGTTTGAAATTAGAGGTAATTTATGTTTTATATACAGATTTCAAGACATTTGCTAATTTTGTAGTTTCATGTGATTAGTTTCCAAAGGTTACAGAAAATAAAAAATCAGAAATGGTTTCTAAGAATTGCATATTTTTTTAGACACAACTATTAGCACATTAAGAGGAAGGCAAAAAGTTATTGTCTTTTAACCTGCAAGCAGTTACTCTTAACTCCCTTATTAACCTAAAGTGTCTGGCTCCCAGGAACAGCCTTATTGAGAGGGAGTATTGTATTGGGAGGAAAATGTTACTGGACTATTGACTGAAAGTACATTAGATAAAATTAAAATACAGCTTTTTTTTCCTAAAAAAATATATATATATTTTTGGTAATATGAAATTTTAAAACGCTGTACTAAGTTAAATAATGAATAGTCATTGATGAGCTAGTTCATTTCCAAATAAGATAAAATATTAAAACATTAATTGCCAAACACAAATTTATTGACTTTTGGCATTTGTTTTTATGCAGTATAAAGAATCTACATATATTTTGGCCTTTTAATAGACATGATAATTGACACAATGAAAAAGATATTTTTCTCTAGAAAACTGAAATTATCTGTTCATAAATTTTCTAGGGAATGATAGTGTGTGCCTGATAGTTCACAACTGCTTAATACTTAGCATGTTTAAAAAAAAAAAAAAAAGGCCACTAATCGTTTAAAATCCTAATCAATGTATGTAAATGCAGCTCAGGAATAATGAAGGTAAAGGAAAAAAGGTCTGTATGAGTCTATATGTAAGGAAAACAATGTGCTACTATTGTTTTTTTTTTAATAAGGAAAGGTATGAAAGACATTTATTTTGTTGAGGAAAAAACAGAATAATTTTTTCCCAAAAGTGGGACAGCTAGTTGTTCCAGAGAAAAACAGAAAAGAGTAATACAAAAGTTGAATGGATTCTTAAAAGAAAAAATGGTGCAAAAGGAATCTTGGAAAGGTAAATTTATGTATGATCAAGCGAGGTAAGATTGGAATGGATTTATTTATAAGTTTTTTTAGTGAGCATTAATACCAGAAGTACATTGGTTCAAAACTAGGATTCTACTTTGTCCCTGTTGAAAGGACAGTTTTCTTGAACTGTTGATCTTCTCTTGATAAGAGATTATGAAAGGTTTTTCTCTATCTCTTCATCAATCTGCCTAGAAAACAATGATCCATGTTGTATCAAAATAATTTCCTGTACTTCATATTGTCCTTATCAAGTATTCAATTACTTAAGAAAATCAAGTCTCAATATTAAAAAGCTAAAGGGATTTTTTAACAATCATGTAACATTCTATATTTATCTTTGAAATCTTTTATTGTCACATTTGTTAAATAACTAAACAACCTGTGATCCTATTTTGTCAAGTGTTAAGACCTTTTAATGTTTATCAACATCCTCAAATCAAATACTAAATGAAGGCTTTTGACCTCAAACTATCTTTGAAATTTCCCAGAGGGTCCCTGGAAAATCTCAAAGGATTTGTCTTTCACCTTGTAAAAGAGAGAAGTGAAATTATGTTTATGTGGTAAAATCATGTGGAAAGTATGTCAAATAAGTGAGGATAAACCATCATAGGTTATGTATGTATGGATATATGTTACTAATATAAGTATTATACAAATTGTTTGAAGTTCTTAAAAGTTTCTGTATCTTCACTGTCTGCTTATCATGTTAAAATGTTTTATGTCATAGAAATAACCAAAAGTCCTTGTGAATTCCATTGTAATGAATTCTCATCAGATTTTTATGTTGACCATTTTGTCATTTATCATTCACAGACAGTTATTGTTTTACTTTAATTCTTTTCTGAAAGTGTTTATAATCAGCTACAGGTGAAGAATGCACCATGATGATACGACATGAATAACAGACCATGCCACTAGACTGGTAAGAATTTCAGGAACTAATAAGGAAGCTAATGTATTTATAAAATTGCTACCAAAAGATCAAGTAGAACAAGAATTGAACTAGACAGGACTGAATAAACTGATGAGGATGATTAATTTTTTCAATGACCCTTTGAAACATAGCTGCTTCCTGAATTTTTTTTCTGATTTAAGGAAATATTCTTCTCTATTATCTTAAGCTACCTATAACTTGCAGCAATTGGATAAAGTATATTTTGTGAACAAAGATGAAACAATTACTTTTTCTATCTGATCCCTCTAAATTTGGAAACACTTAGTATTCTTATTTCCATGGCAATATAGTTATTTGCATAAGTAAAATAAGAGACTATTCTCTTTGAAACAGAACACAATTGGAAACATTGGTTATGTTACCAAGACTTTGGAGGGTCACACTTGAGAATGATGCATAAAATCAGATATGGCCAGGCAGCTTTAAGCAACTAAGGTTGATTTTATGGAGCAAATAAAGCCCTCCTTCAAAAACCTGCCCAGAATCATTCTTATGTGGTTTCTGACCATACACACGAGCAAGGAAAGTCACCTCCTGGCAGGCTCAGGAACCTCAGGATATCTTGGAGATATCTAGATTTTCTAGACTCCTCTAGAAAAGAGGGATTCATCCAAGTCCATAGATACCGCCTGGGAAGCCTGATTGAGAGTCCTGGACTTGCTTCCTAACCTCAAGAGATTTCTAAAAGTCCAACTTGCAATTTCTTATGAAAAATTCCAGCAAAGCAAACACAAAAGACCTATGTTGTCAGTCACTATTCTTGTAGGACTCATATAATTAGGTCAATTTTAATGAGATGATTTATTTTGCAATTGAATTTGTCTTACTTTATCTTTGCTAGAACTGGGAAAGATCACAGATAAATTATGTTTAAATGAAAAACAGGGAGGGGGGCAAGATGGCGGAGGAGGAGATCCTGTTGCAACCTGTTCCCAAAAGTGAGCTGGATATCTAGAACATGCTGAACACCCATGAAATCAGCCTGAGGAGCAAGATTTTTCACTTCTGGATCTCTACGGAAGCAGAAGACAGCAGTGGAAAGGCAAAGCAAAATGAGAACATTTGAACCATTATCAGAGGATAAATAGAAGTGGGAGGGAGCCACCTGAAGCGATGCAAGGACAGTAATACCCCAAAGGAAAATGCCTGGTGGGTGGGGAGCAGCAATAACTTAGACTCCAGTTAAAAACACTTAAAAAGAGCAAAATGTTCTGAGGACAAAAGTGGAAGGGGGTGGTCGCAGGCACAAGCCTGGGCCCACGCTCCCAGGAAGGACACCATTCACCTCAAAGAGAGACTCGTGGGGGGTCCAGTCTGTGGTTCCTGAACCTGCAGCTTTCCGCTCCTTGCACCATTTGGTGGGTGGGGAGCGCACACTCCTGCAAGTGCCTTAGAGAGTCTGCTGTGGTCCAGGAGCCAGGAGCTTTTTACTGCGTGCCCCACTCTCTGGACTGAGTGCAACTCTGACTGAAAAGACATTCATGGTCTGCAGGAAGGGTCTGCGCACTCCCAGCCAGCCTCAGAGAGAACACAGGCTGGGGGCCTAAATTCTGGCAGGAATCTGTCCACATCCTGCCTGGGCCTGGAGCCAGGAGAGCAGGGGAGCACTTGAGAAGTACCCAACTGTGGTGGGGGAGTGCGCACCACCTGTGACAGGCTGCGCTGTGAGCAGAACTTTGCAGAGGGGAGTGTGTGTTCTGGACCACCCAGAAGGGAGCAGACTGGGGCTTCTCTGTGCCGTGGAGGTGGGGGTACATACAGGTAGATTCCTTGCTGGGACTCCCCAAAAAGGTGAAAAAACTACAAAAGGCCAAAAACCTTCAGAGAGTGAAAGACTGAGAAACCGGTTTCCACAGAGCTCAGCCCCTTGATATGAGTGACTCAACCCAAGCCAAGACTGACTGGAAAACAACACGGCAGGCACCTGCCCCAGAAGACAAGTCAAAAAAACAAAAGGACTATAACCACAGGGTCCCCATAAAATTTAAATCCCCAATATCAGGGGAGATCAATATATTAGGCACCTGATAATACCCTCAAACCTGTATATTTCATAGATAAGAGGTTTGTTTTTCTTTCTTATTTTCTTTCTATTTTATTTATTCACTCGTTTTCACATTTCTTGATTGTTGGGTATTTTTTTTCTTTTTTTAAACTATTTAACATTACAACTAGAGGGTTCGGTTTACCCAGGAAGACCTGAAATAACCTTCTTCGCCTGTGAGGAGTTATAACCACCCTCCAATCTTGTCCTTCTGTCAGTGTTTCTACACATTTGCTTTTGTTCTGGTATTATATAAATCTTATTCCTGGGGCTCATTCTAACTAGGTTCTTTTATTTCTTGTCATTTATATTTGTCGGTCTATATGTTTGTTTGTGTTGGTATACATAATATATATGTATATATGTATACATATACACATATGTATATGAGGTATACACACCTCATAAATCTTATTTTGGGGGCCCATTCGGGCTGGGATTTCTTCTTTCTCTTTCTATCTTTTTTTATCTTTGTTATTTCTTTTTGGACATGAATCCCAATTGTTCCTAAACCTTCCAGAATGCACCATGCCTGGATCATGGGTGATATATCCAGCTATACATCCTCTCATCCACTTCTCATCAAAATGACCAAGAGGAGGAACACCCAACAGAGGAAAAACCCAGAGACTGTGCCCTCTCCCTCAGAACTATTAGACATGAACATAAACAGTATGTCAGAAAGGGAATTCAAGGTGACAATTAACCAGGCAATGGCTAGGATGCTGAAAAACATTAATGACAACATAGAATCTCGAAGGGCAGAAATGAGAATCATTATAGCTAATGTAAGAAATGCTATTACTGAGATCCAATCCAATCTAAATAGTTTAAAACCTAGAGTTATGGAGACAGAGGATAGAATTAGTTATCTAGAGGATAAAATGGTTGAGAAAAAAGGTCAGGAGGCGAGCTGAGGCAAACTGCTCAGGAATCATGAGAAGAGACTTAGGGAAATAAATGATGCCATGAAACGTTCCAACATCAGAATTATTGGAAACCCAGAGGGGGTAGAGAAAGACAGAAGACTAGAAGATATAGCTGACCAAATTCTGAATGAAAATTTCCCCAATATGGGGAATGGAGCAAGGATTCATGTCCTAAAGGCAGAAAGGACACCCTCCAAGACTAATGAGTCTAGAAAGACATCCAGACACATCATTGTGAAATTTGCAAATTATAATTTTAGACAAGAGGTCCTGAGGGAAGCTAGGGGGAGAGATTCCTGAAGACTCATTAGAATAATGTAAGACCTGTTCACAGAAAACTGGCAAGCCAGAAACGGCTGGCATGATATATTCAGGGCTTTAAATGAGAAGAACATGCAGCCAAGAATACTTTATCTAGCAAGGTTAACATTCAAAATGGATGGAGAGATAAAGAGCTTCCAAGACCAGCAAAGATTAACAGAGTATGTGACCACCAATCCGGCACTCTAGGAAATATTAAAGGGGGTTCTAAAAAAGCAGAAAGAACTCATGAGTGATGTAGAACAGAAATTTACAATCTATAGAAACAAGGACGACACAGGCAACATGATGACAATAAACACTTCTTTCAATAATCACTCTCAACGTGAATGGACTAAATGCTCCCATAAAAAGGCACAGAGTTGCAGAATGGATAAAACGACAGGACCCATCCATATGCTGTCTACAAGAGACACATTTGGAACCTAAAGGTACATCCAGACTGAAAGTGAAAGGATGGAGAACCATCTTTCATGCTAATGGGCCTCAAAAGAAAGCTGGGGTAGCAATTCTCATATTAGATAAATTACATTTTAAGTTAAAAACGGTAGTCAGAGATACAGAAGGACACTATATCATTCTGAAAGGGTCTATCTTCCAAGAAGATCTAACAATTGTAAACATTTACGCCCCCAACATAGGAGCAGCCAACTACATAAACCAACTGTTAATCAAAATAAAGAGTCACATTGACAGAAATACAATCATAGCAGGAGATCTTAATACACCACTCTCAGTAACAGACAGATCATCTAAACAGAAAATCAATAAAGAAACAAGAGCTTTGAATGACACATTGGACCAGATAGACCTCATAGATATATACAGAACATTCCACCCTAAAACAACAGAATACTCATTCTTCTCGAGCACACATGGAACTTTCTCCAGAATAGATCACATAGTGGGTCACAAATCAGGACTCAACCGATACCAAAAGATTGAGATGATTCCCTGCATTTTCTCAGAATACAATGTTTTGAAACTGGAACTCAACCACAAGAAAAATTTTGGAAGAAATTCAAACACTTGGAGGCTAAAGACCAACCTGCTCAAGAATGCTGGGATCAACCAGGAAATCAAAGATGAACTTAAACAATTCATGGAGACCAAGGAGAATGAAGACACATCGATCCAAAACCTATGGGACATGACAAAGGCAGTCCTAAGGGGGAAATACATAGCCATCCAAGCCTCACTCAAAAAAATGGAAAAATCCAGAATACATCAGCTCTCTTTACACCTTAAAGAACTGGAAAATCAACAACAAATTAAGCCAACCCCAGGCACAAGAAGGGAAATAACCAACATTAGGGCAGAGATCAAAGAGTTAGAAACGAGAAAAACAATAGAACGCATCAATGAATCCAGAGTTGGTTCTTTGGAAGAATCAATAAGATTGATAAGCCACTGGCCAAACTCATCCAAAAGAAAAGGGAAAGGACCCAAATTAACAAAATTATGGATGAAAGGGGAGAGATCACGACTAATCCAAAGGAAATAGAATCATCAGAAATTATTATCAACAACTATATGCCAATAAGTTAAACAACCTAGAAGAAATGGATGCATTCCTGGAAACACACAATCTTCCAAGACTGAAACAGGAAGAAATGGACAACCTGAATAGACCGATATCTAGTAATGAGATTGAAAC
>CM053611.1:112968922-112993171 GCA_028646535.1 Procyon lotor
AATTATGGATGAAAGGGGAGAGATCACAACTAATCCAAAGGAAATAGAATCATCAGAAATTATTATCAACAACTATATGCCAATAAGTTAAACAACCTAGAAGAAATGGATGCATTCCTGGAAACACACAATCTTCCAAGACTGAAACAGGAAGAAATGGACAACCTGAATAGACCGATATCTAATAATGAGATTGAAGCAGTGATCAAAAACCTCCCAAAAAACAAGAGTCCAGGACCAGACGGATTCCCTGGGGAATTCTACCAAACCTTCAAGGAAGAAATAATACCTATTCTCCTGAAACTGTTTCAAAAAATAGAAACAGAAGGAAAACTTCCAGACCATTTCTATGAAGCCAGCATTACCCTGATCCCCAAACCAGGCAAAGACCCCATCAAAAAGGAGAATTTCAGACCAGTATCCCTGATGAATATGGATGCCAAGATTCTCAACAAGATCCTAGCTAATAGGACCCAACAGCACATTATGAAGATTATTCATCATGACCAAGTGGGATTTATCTCTGGGATGCAAGGATGTTTCATTCACAAATCAATCAGTGTAATAGAACATATCAATAAAAGAAGAGAGAATAACCACATGGTCCTCTCAATTGATGCAGAGAAAGTATTTGACTAAATTCAGCATACGTTCCTGGTTAAAACTCTTCAAAGTATAGGGATAGAAGGAACATTCCTCAACTTCATAAAGTCTATCTATGAAAAGCCCACAGCAAATATCATTCTCAATGGGGAAAAGCTGACAGCCTTCCCTCTGAAATCAGAAACACGACAAGGATGCCCACTCTCACCACTCTTGTTCAACATAGTGCTAGAAGTCCTAGCGACAGCAATCAGACAACAAAAAGAAAAAAAAAGGTATTCAAATTGGCAAAGAAGAGTCAAAACTCTCTCTCTTCACAGATGACATGATACTTTATATAGAGAACCCAAAAGACTCCATCCCAAAACTACTAGAACTCATATAGCAATTTAGTAATATGGCAGGATATAAAATCAATGCACAGAAATCAGTTGCTTTCCTATACACTAACAATGAAAATATGGAAAGGGAAATTAGGGAATCTATTCCATTTACTGTAGCACCAAGAACCATAAGATACCTGGGAATAAACCTAACCAAAGAGGTAAAGGATCTGTACTCTAGGAACTACGGAACGTTCGAGAAAGAAATTGAAGAAGACACAAAAAGGTGGAAAAGCATTCCATGCTCATGGATCGGGAGAATAAAGATTCGTAAAATGTCTATACTGCCCAGAGTAATCTATACTTTCAATGCCATCCCGATTAAAATTCCACTGGATTTTTTCAAAGGCCTGGAACAAACAATCCTAGAATTTGTATGGAACCAGGAAAAAACCCTGAATTCCTATGGAAATGCTGAAAAAGAAAAACAAAGCTGGGGGCATCACATTCCCTCATTTCAAGCTTTACTACAAAGCGGCATCACCAGACAGCATGGTACTGGCACAAAAACAGACACATAGACCAGTGGAATAGAATAGAGAGCCCAGATATAGACCCCCAACTCTATGGCCAAATAATCTTTGACAAAACAGGAAAAATATCCAGTGGAAAAAAGACAGTCTCTTTAATAAATGGTGCTGAGAAAACTGGACAGCTATATGTAGAAGAATGAAACTTGACCATTATCTTACACCATACATGAAGATAAACTCGAAATGGATAAAAGACCACAATGTGAGGCAGGAATCTATCAAAATCCTAGAGAAGAACATAGGCAGTAACCTCTTCGACATCAACCACAGCAACTTCTTTCAGGACATGTCTCCAAAGGCAAAGGAAACGAAAGTGAAAATGAACTTTTGGGACTTCATCAAGATAAAAAGCTTCTGCACAGCAAACAAAAGAGTTAACAAAACGAACAGGAAACCCACGGAATGGGAGAAGATATTCGCACATGACACTACAAAGGGCTGATATCTATGATCTATAAAGAACTTCTCAAACTCAACACTCAAAAAACTGATAATCGCATCAAAAAATGAGCAGAAGACATGAGCAGACACTTCTCCAAAGAAGACATACAAATGGCTAGCAGGCAAATGAAAAATGTTCATCATCTTTAGCCATCAGGGAGATTAAAATCAAAACCACACTGAGATACCACCTGACACCAGTTAGAATGGCCAAAATCCACAAGACAGTAAACAACAAATGTTGGAGAGGATGTGGAGAAAGGGGAACCCTTTTACACTGTTGGTGAGATTGCAAGTTGGTGCAGCCACTTTCGAAAACAATGTAGAAATTCCTGAAAAAAATGAAAAAGGAGCTACCCTATGACCCTGCAATTGCACTACTAGATATTTACCCTGAAGAAGCAGATGCAGTACAAAGAAGGTCCACATGTACCCCAACGTTCATAGCAGCAATGGCCACAATCGCCAAACTGTGGAAAGAGCCAAGATGCCCTTCAACAGGTGAATGGATAAAGAAGATACGGTCCATATATACAATGGACTATTATGCCTCCATCAGAAAGGATGAATACCCAACTTTTGTATCAACATGAACAGGACTGGAAGAGATTATGCCGAATGAAGTAAGTCAAGTGGAGAGAGCCAACTACCTTATGGTCTCACTTACATGCTGAGCATAAAGAAAAACATGGAGGGCATTGTGTGAAGGAAAAGATGGGTGTATGGGGGGAAATCGGAAGAGGAAATGAACCAAGACAGATTGTGGACTCTGAGCAACAAACTGAAGGCTTTGGAGGTGTGGGGATTGGGTGAGCCTGGTGGTGGGTATTGAGGAGGGCAAGTATTGCATGGAGCACTGGGTGTGGTACATGAACAATGAGTCTTGTAACACTGAAAAAATAGAAGTATTTAGGGAAAAAAATAAAAGTGAAGCTGGCATCTCAAGAAAGGACCAGATCTGACACAACTTTAATCCATAATTAGGTATTTTTACTTCAACCAAAGGACAATGGGAACCATTAAAGATTTTAGGGCAAGAAAGTTAACATGAACAGATTTCACTATGAAAGATGACTGACGTCAGCATGGAGACTGGACTAAAGACAGTAAATTCTGGACAAAAGGACAGCAATTAGAATCGTGGTGGCATCCTGGGAATTGTCAGTGAAACCGGAAAAAAAATGGGCAAAATTTTATGGCTAATTATTGGATTAAGGAAAAAAGAACAGAAGAGACAAAAATGATTCCCAAGATTCTAGTTTCAGCAATTAGGTGTATGAGGATGCCAGGAAACTGTGACTACTAGAAGAAGCAGTCTAAAAAGAAAGCAATTAGTTCATTTTAGGATATGATGAATTTCTAGATGCTGTGGACCATTCCAGTAGGTAAATTCAGTGCGCTGACAGATAATAGGTCTGGAAATTAGGTGATATGTGGGTTATAGATAAAAGATTTATTTGGCACTTAAAGCCACAAAAGTACATAAGCATGCTCAGAGAGAAAACTCAGAGAAACACCAATATTAAAGAATGGACAATACAAGAGGAGACCAAAACACAGTATCAGAAAAATATACAGAGAACAAAATAATTATTCTATCTCTAAATCAAAATGCAGACTACATTAAAAAGAAATAAATGGCCAGGGGGTGCCTAGATGGGTCAGTAGCTTAAGCATCTACCTTTGACTCGAGTCATGATCCCAGGGTCCTGGGATCAAGCTCCACATCGGGCTCCCTGATCAGCAGAGAATTTGCTTCTCCCTCCCCTCTGCCTATCACTCCCCCTTCTTGTGCTTGCTCCCTGTCAAATAAATAATTTTTTTTTTAAAAAGAAAGAAATGATTGGGGTTCCTGGGTAATTCAGTCAGTTAAGCATCTGCCTTCTGCACAGGACATGCCCAGAGTCCTGCGATTGAGCCCCACATCAGGGTCCCTGCTCAGCGGGGAGTCTGCTTCTCCTTCTCCATCTGCCCCTCCCCCTGCTTCTGCTCTCTTTCTCTCTCTCTCTCTCTCAAATAAATAATTTTTTAAAAAAAGAAATAGTCAAACATGATCAAATAATACTAAGAGGACAAGTGAGATAAAACTATAAAGCATTCTTCAGAATAAAATCAAGTAGATTTGTTGTGACCTTGGCAAAAATAGTTTTAATATAGTGGTTGGGAAAAAAGATTACAGTTAAATGAAGAATGAACATAGAGACAGTGAGTATGAACAACTTCTATTCCATCAAAAACTTCAGTAATGATTCCAGTTTCATTATTACCAGAGCAGGCCAATCCAAATAGATGGTATTATATACACCATCCATGCAAAGAACGAAGTACTTAATAAGGATTATTAAATGAATATATGAGAAGAGTGGTGTGTGTTAATCTATTTATAAAACCACTAAACACAAAATTCACTTGCCCAGGTTGTAGATGATGAGGTTACCTGGTAAAATGCTTTGGGTAATGAAGTTGCTCTTTCAAACTCATCTTACTTTTTAACCTAATGTTTTCTATTTAACTTGTCATATAGGACATACAAGCCTTATTTTGGGTTTAGAGGGGAAATCCGGAAATAAAAAAACACTAAGCCTATTAACAAAGTGAGGGTTCAAATACAGCCACACAGAATAGCAAAGAAGATATCCTGACATGATTTTGAAGCCAGAAAGACCTAGGTTTGAAGTCTAATTCAACATTACTATGATGTTGCATAGTTAACTTTTTAGGCTCCAGTTTCATCTTCAAAATAGGGGTACTGATAGCTATCTTATTACTTATTCTGTAAAGGATTGGCACCTATTACTTATTGTGTAAATGAGTAGCACATACACAGAAAATCATCAACATATTTTATATAGATAGAGGATATAAAATGACTGGCACATTTTAAATTGTGTTACCACACTTTATCTTTGCCTTAGGCCAGTTCACAGAAACGTGCATTTCTAAAAAATTTGCTTTTGTATTCAATCTAGGACAAAAAAAAAAACCTTAATAACTTTAATAATTTCCTTTTCACTAAGAGCATTTTTTTTCCTTTTTTATCTTTTCAAGAAGAAATTGACATAATTTGCAATTAAAATTATATACAATAATTACTGTATTGGTTAAGTCACCCAAATTATTGTATTGGGTTAAATATGTATCGGGGATGAAGGATTGCATTTGTTGTGATGAGCAGGTGTTATATGTAAGAGTTGAATCACTAAATTGTATACCTGAAATTAACATTACACTGTATGTTAACTAGAGTTTAAATAAAAACTTTATACAAAAAAAGATTAAAATAAGGATAAAATTACTGTGAATGATAGTCTCCTTTAAAAAGTTAGAGTACTGGCCTTTAATTTTACTTTATTAATTTCCCATTTGCTAGTTTACTATGCTATCTCTACTACAAACCCTCATTCTGAAAATAAGAAGGAAGGATACTAAAGAATATAAAATACTATTAAAGAAATAAGAGATCTGATAATAGCTATCCTGCTAGAACAAGAATAAGCCAAATTCTTAACTATTTTTGCTTTACTTCTTCAACTCTTTCCATTACTTGTCAATAAAGTTGCTTATGTATAAACTGTTATTTTCTTTAAGGCACAGATTAATAAATCTGAATGGTCAAGAAAGGGCTTCTGAATCCACTGCACAACACAAAAATACATTTTCTCAAGAATTTTTCCCCACATATAATAACTACACTTGCAGTGAGCAAAGCAAAACATACATACTTAAATCACTATGTTGTACATGTGAAACTAATACAACACTGTGTGTCAATTGCACTTCAGTAAAAAGATAAATTTGAAAATGTTTTCCCATGGTTTTACATATTTATTTAATTTTGTTAATTTATAGCAAAATATCTTTGGTCTATAAACTCCAATTTTTTCTGGCTCTCAAAACTCAGGTGTTTATATCATCATTCAAAATCAATACATATCTAATTTATAAATTTGTATCGAAGAAAATCAATTGCTATAAACAAAGGTAAAAGGCAAAAGTCCCAAGCAAAAAAACAGGGCACATAGAATTTTTTTGAAATAATATATACCAATGAAGTAAAAATATAAAATATAATCTTACAGTAAAGATTACTGTTTTTCTGTCTCTACTGTTTTCTCTATTTCAGTAATTTCTTACCCGTATATGTTCTTGGATTTTAGAATTTGTCTTTTGTCTGCCTGAATTTTTAACTAGTGATTTCCTTGTTCCTCTCTCCAATGGCATTTCTTTTGAATCTTCAACTTTTATTTTACTAATACCCATTTCCATTGTTGTCTTGGTCTTCCCTTCACTTTTAAGTAATTCTTTCCCTTGATTTAGGAAATAGTCAAGTTGATGCTTAGCTCTTTCAGCTTCCTGTTTTTAAAAAAGAAATAATTTATCAAACTTTATGTGTGACATTTTTTGGTCAATATTACAACTTTCAAGAATAAGAATATGTTCACGTCCACATTACTTCTCAAATTTATTTTTATTAAACTGGAGGAAGCTAAGTTAAACCGCTGATATAATCCATCGTTTAATCCATAGATTAAAATTAAAAACTGTGAAGAAATGTCTTTCACTTTGAGGGCTATTTTTATATCCCAGGAAATTCCCCTATTATTTTTTTAAAGCTCTAATTATTATAGAGGCAAAATAAAAGTAAATAAAAGATATACATCAGAAAAGGTGATAGAATGTAACCAAGGTAATTAATATGTATATCAAATAATAAAGGAAAATAATTTATTTCTCCAGAATATAAGGTTTTTAAACACCACTTTTAATAATTTATTTAGATCAACAAAAGTAAAGTTCACAAATAATCTCACCACAAACAGAAAACTCACTGCTAACATTTGATATATATCCTTTCTCATTATTTCTAAATATAATCAGTGCATATATGCATTTTTAAAATTTTTAAAATATTTTAAAATATTTAAAATTTTAAAATTATCTATAATGGATACTACTATACATACATATATGCTATTTTTATTAAATAATGTCATAGATATGTTCCAATAACAATAAATGTACATCTAAATCTGAATAGTTAATAGGAGTACATTTAATAGTATACTTTTATTTAGCAAATTTCTTAAAGGGACATACTGGTAATTTTAAAATATTTACTATTAAAATTTTTATATTATACATACTGGTACAAAATCTCTATACATTCTTTTCTTCTTTGTGATAAATTTTTGTAACTGCAATGATTCACTGAAAAGCCTATGTTGTCCAAAAACTTTTGCTATATATTTTCTTCCAGAAAAGTATTAATTCATAGTAATAGAATTATATAAAAGATTACTTATTTCAGCATATAGCCACAAATATTAGACATTTGTCCCAAAAATTTTTACTGAAATGGTAGGTAAAAAAAAAATCTATCATGCTATTATTTTAAGTTCCATTTATTTCATAACTAGTGAGGTTGAATATATTCATATGCATTTACTGCCTTTGTGTGTTTCTAAGTTATGACCTGCCTGTTTGTATCTACTTGGGGAAATATTTGGGGAAAGGGCATTCATATTTCTTACAAATTTGTAGAAGATCTTCATATAAAACATTCTGTTAAGAAATTGCATTTATCTTCATATCTCATGAATCTTTTATCATATAAAAGTTTTAAATTAATAGCCAAATATATTGCAATATTCCTTTGCAGTCTGATGCTTAGAAAATCTTGCTCTAGCCAAGACTATATGACTGTTACCCAGCTTTTCTTCTAACATCTTCATACTCCATTTATTAATTTTGGATTTTAAATCAAATGTAACACATAATATGTTATATATAAATGTAACACATAAAATATTCTATATATATTATGTAACACATTATATAAAACATCTTTATCAATGGACATTTGGGGTGCGCTTCCATAGTTTGGCTATTGTAAATAATGCTACCATAAACACAGAGGTTCATATATCCCTTTGAATTCCTGTTTTTGCATTCTTTGGGTAAAATACCCAGTAGTGTGATTCCTGGATCATATAGTGGTTCTGTTTTTAATATTTGGAGGAACAGCAATAATGTCTTCCACAGTGGCAGCACCAGTTCGCATTCCCACCAACAGTGAGTGCACCAGGGTTCCATTTTCTATACATCCTCACCAATATTTGATGTATCTTGAGATTTTGATTTTAGCCATTCTGCCAGGGGTGAGATGATATCTCATCGTGATTTTGATTTGCATTTCCCTGATGATGGGTGATGTTGAGTATGTTCTAATATGTCTGTTAGCGATCTAGATGTCTTCCTTAAGAGAATGACTTCATGTCTTCTGCCCATTTTTATTTTCTTATTTAAATTCAATTAGCCAAGGCATAGTGCATCATTAGTTTTTGATATAATGTTCAATGATTCATTAATTGAATATAACACCCAGTGCTCATGAGCCCTCTTTAATTCTCATCACCTGGTTACCCCATCCCCTCCCCACCTACCCAGCCTCCAGTAACTCTCAGTTTCTGAGAGTCAAGAGTCTCATATGGTTTGTCTCCCTCAATGATTTCTTCCCATTCATTTTTCCTTCCCTTTCCCTATGGTCCTCTGCACTATTCCTTCTGTTCCACATATGAGTGAAACCATATTATAATTATCTTTCTCTGACTGACTTATTTCACTTAGCATAATACCCTCTGGTTCCATCCATGTCAACGGAAAGGGTAGATATTCATCCTTTCTGACGGCTGAGTAATATTCCACTGTATACATGAACCACATCTTTATTTATCCATTCATCTGTTAAGGACATCTCGGCTCCTTCCAGTTTTGCTATTGTGGACATTGCTACTATGAACATTGGGGTGCATGTGCCCCTTCTTTTCACTACATCTATATCTTTGGGGTAAGCACCCAGTAGTGCAATTGCTGGGTCATAAGGTAGTTCTATTTTTAATATCCTGATATTTTTCTGTTTTCCAGAGTGACTTCTGGGGTGTCTTCCAGAGTGTTTACCCATTTTAATTGGATTATTTGGTTTTTCAGTATTGAACAGTTCTTTATATATTTTGAATACTCAGCCTTTATCAAATATGTAATTTATAAATATCTTCTCCCATTCAGTAGATAGCTTTGTCGTTTTATCGGTTGTGTTTTCAACATGCAAAAGCTTTTTATTTTTATGTAGCTCCAATTTCATTCTTTTGCAAGTAGTATCAGGTTTCCTCAGCACTATTTGTTGCAGAGACTTTTTCCCATTGCATATTCCTTCCTACTTTTTCAAAATTTAGTTGACAATTGTGGGTTTTTATCTGAGTTTTCTATTCTGTTCCACTGATCTATATATCTATCTTTGGGCCAATACCATACTGTTTTGATTACCACAGCTTTGTAATATAATTTGAAGTCTGGAATTGTGATACCTCAAGTCTGTTTTGTTTTTCTCCTCTTTCAAGATTACCTTAGCTATTTGGAGTCTTTTGTTGTTTCATACAAATATGAGTTTGTTCTACCTCTGTGAAAAATTCTGTTAGTATTTTGATAGGGATTGCATCAAATGTGTACATTGCTTTGGGTAATGTAGATATTTTAATAATATTTGTTCTTTCAATTCATGAGCATGGAATGTCTTTCCATTTCTGCGTGTTATCATCAGTTTCTTTCATCAGTGTTTTATACTTTTCAGAGTACAAGTCTTTCCTTCTTTAAGTTTACTCCTAAGTATTTTTGATGCAATTGTAAATGGGATTATTTTCTTGTTTTTTTTTCTACTGCTTCATTATTTATTAGTGTATAGAAATGCAATAGATTTCTGTATATTGATTTTGCATCCTGTGACTTTACTGAATTCATCATTTTTAGCAGTATTTTAGTGGAATCTTTCAGGTTTTCTATACATAGTATTATGTCATCTGCAAAGAAGTTTTACTTATTCCTTGATGATTTGAATGCCTCTTATTTCTTTTTGTCCTCTGATTGCTGTGGCTAGGACTTCCACTACTATATTGAATAAAAAATGATGAGAGTAGACATCCTTGTCTTGTTCCTGATCATCGAGGAAAAGCTCTCTATTTTTCCCTATTAGGACATAAGCTGTGGGATTCTCATATAAAACTTGTTTTCTTGTTGATTTTCTGCTTAAATGATCTATCCATTGATGAAAGTGGGGTGTTAAATTTCCCTGTTATTGTATTATTACTGATTAGTTCCTTTATGTTTGTTGTTAATTATTTTATGTATTTGGGTGCTCCCATGTTAGGGGCAGAAATATTGGAAACTTTATTTTCTTGTTGGAATGCCCTCTTTATTATTATATAGTATCCTTCATTGTCTCTTGTTACGGTCTTTGTCTAGTTTGTCTAGACTTTGTCTGATCTAAGTATTGCTACTCTTTCTTTTGACATACACTTGAAGGATGAATGTTTCTCCATTTACCCACTTTCAAACTACAGGTGTCTAGGTCTAAAATAGGTCTCTGGTAGGCAGGCAGCATATAGATGGGTCTTGTCTTTATATTCATTCTTACAACCTATACCTTTGATTGGAGCATTTAGTCCATTTACATTCAAAGTTATTATTGATATGTATTTATGTATTTATGTCATTTTATTACTTGTTTTTTGGTTGTTTCTGAAGATTTTCTCTGATTCTTTGTCTTTCTCTCTTTCATGGTTTGATTTTCTTTGGTAATATATTTGGATTCCTTTCTCTGTATTCTTTGCATATTTGTTGCTGGTTTTTGATATATGGTTACTGTTAGGTTTGTATATAATCTGTCCTGCAAATAGCAGTCTATATTAAGGGATGGTCATTTAAGTTTGAACCCATTCTTTTATCCTTTCCTCCCTGTGTTTTAGCTATATCTGTTATATTTTAAATCCTTTTTCTGTGAGTTACTTGACTAATTTCTTATAGAAATATTCTTTTTTACTCCTTTTGTTTCCTGCATTTATCAAGTTGATCCTCCTTTCCATTCAGAGTCCCCTTTAACATTTCTTGCAGAACCGGTTTGGTGGTCATGAACTCCTTTAGTTTTTGTCTGTGAAATTCTTTCTCTCTCCTCCTATTCTGAATGATAGCCTTCCTGCCTATTCTTGGCTACAGATTTTTCCCATTCAGCAGCTTGAATATATCTTCTGTCTTGCGAAGTTTCTATTGAAAAATCTCCTGCTAGCCGTAAGGGTTTTATCTTGTAAGTTAGGTACTTCTTTTGTCTTGCTTTTTTATTTTTATGCTCAAATAGCCAACATATAGTATATCACTAGTTTCTGATGTGGTGTTCAATAATTCATTAGTTATATATAACAGTGCTCACCACATCATGTACTCTTCTTAATACCCATCACCTGGTTACCCCATCCCCCACCCCCAATGTTTGTTTCCCAGAGTGTCATTGTTTGTCTCCCTCTCTGATTTCTTCTTATTCAGTTTTCCCTCTCTTCCCCTATGATCCTCTGCACTCTTCCTTATGTTCCACATATGAGTGAAAACAATTGTCTTTCTCTGACAAATAATTGCAAATAATTACAAATAATTATTTCTCTGATTGAGTAATTTCACAGAATACTCTCCATTTCCATCCATGTCAATGCAAATGGTATATATTCATCCTTTCTGATGGCTGAGTAATATTCCATTGTATATATGAACTATGTCTTCTTTGTCCATTCATTCATCCATTGAAGGACATCTCACCTCCTTCCAGTTTGGCTGTTGTGGATATTGCTGCTACAAACACTGGGGTGCAGGTACCCCTACAGATACTACGTTTGTATCCTTTGGCAAAATATCTAGTAATGCAATTGCTGGGTCATAGGGTACTTCTATTTTTAATTTCTTGAGGAATCTCCATACTGCTTTCCCGAGTGGCTGCACCACCTTGTATTCACACCAACAGTGTAAGAGGGTTCCCCCTTCTCCACATCCTCATCAACACTTGGTGCTTCCTGTCTTGTTAATTTTTGTCATTCTAACTGGTGTGAAATGATATCTCATTGTGGTTTTGATTTGTATTTCCCTGATGGCTAATGATGTTGAACATTTTTCATGTGTTGGTTAGCCATTTGTATGCCTTCTTTGGAGAAGTGTCTGTTCATGACTTCCGCCCATTTCTTGACTGGATTATTTGTTTTTTGTTTGTTGAGTTTGAGAAGTTCTTTATAGATCTTGGATACTAGCTCTTTATCTGTAATGTCATTTGCAAATATCTTCTCCCATTCCGTGGATCGCCTCTTAGTTTTGTTGACTATTTCTTTTGCCATGCAGAAACTTTTTATCTTGATGAAGTCCCAAGAGTTCATTTTTGCTTTTGTTTTCCTTGCCTTTAGAAACATGTCTTGCAAGAATTTGCTGTGGCCAATGTGAAAAATGTTAATTCCTATGTTCTCCTCTAGGATTTTGATGGATTCCTGTCTCATATTGAGGTCTTTTATCCATTTTGAGTTTACCTTTGTGTATGTTGTAAGAGAATGGTCCAGTTTTATTCTTCTGCATTGTGGCTAATTTTTCCAGCACCATTTATTGAAAAGACTGTCTTTTTTCCATTGGATATTCTTTCCTGCTCTGTTGAAGATTAGTTGACCATAGAGTTGAGGATCCATTTTCTTGCTGCTTTTAAGATTTTTTAACAGTACATTTTGTAAATTTAATATTTCTTGGTATCAATCTTTTGTTGATTTTGATGGGAGTTCTCTGTATCTCCTAGATCTGGGTGTCTGTTTTCTTCCCCAGATTAGTTTTCAGTGATTATTTCTTCAAATAAATTTTCTGCTCCCATTTCTCTCTTCTTTTTTTTTTCAATACTTTTTTTCCCCAAATATGTTTATTTTATTTTTTCAGGGTTACAAGATTACTTGTTCATGCACCACACCCAGTGCTCCATGCAATATGTGGAGCCTCACCACCAGGCTCGCCCAAACCCCCAGTCCCTCCCCTCTAAAACCCTCAGTTTGTTGCTCAGAGTCCATAGTCTCTCATGGTTCATCTCTCCCTTTGATTTCCCCCCACTCCCCCTTCCCTTCCTTCTCACAATGCCCTCTATGTTTTCCCTTATGCTCCACATGTAAGTGAGACCATAAGATAATTGACTCTCTCTGCTTGACTTATTTCACTCTGCATAATCTCTTCCAGTTCCGTCCATGTTGATACAAAAGTTGGGTATTCATCCTTTCTGATGGAGGCATAATATTCCATTGTATATATGGACCATATTTTCTTTATCCATTCACCTGTTGAAGGGCATCTTGGCTCTTTCCACAGTTTGGTGATTGTGGCCATTGCTGTTATGAACATTGAGGTACATGTGGCCTTCTTTGCACTGCATCTGCTTCTTTGGGGTAAATACCCAGTAGTGCAATTGCAGGGTCATAGGGTAACTCTATTTTTAATTTCTTGAGGAATCTCCACACTGTTTTCGAAAGTGGCTGCACCAACTTGCAATCCCACCAACAGTGTAAGAGTATTCCCCTTTCTCCACTTCTTCTGGGACTCCTGTAATACGAATGTTATAATCTTTGATGGAGTTACTGAGTCTGTAAGTCTATTCTCATGTTGCATAATTCTCTTTTGTTCACCATTATAGCTTTCCAATATTTTGTCTTCCAGGTCATTAATTTATTCCTCTGCTTCTTCCAGCCTGCTGTTCATTGCATCAAGGATCTTTCTAACCTCCGTTATTGCACTTTTCATCTCTGATTAATACTTTAACTCTTTTATCTCTGTGGTAAGGGTCTGACTGATGTGTTCCATTCTTTTCTCAATCCCAGTGAATATCCTAATGATCACTGCTTTAAATTCTCCATCAGGCATGTTACTTATATCTGCTTCACTTAGATGTCTGGCCACAACCTTATCTTCTTCTTTCATTTGGGATAAATCCCTCTGTCTCATTTTTTCTAATATTCTGTCTTCTTCTGTGTGTTAGAAAAGCCAGTTATGTTTCCCCTCTTCTGTCATAAAAGTAATGGTCTTATGAAGAAGAAGTCATGTAGTGCCCAGGGACTAGAGCTTCAGGGAGTGTCTATGGTGTGTTGCTCGTCTTCTGCTCTTATGTTCTGGCTCCTCTATCCTTCAAGCCAGTCATTACAGAAGCTTTCTTTGCCTGCTGTTGGCAGTGTTTATTCCCTGGCCTGAATGTAGTGGGTTTTAATTAGGTGTACTCTGATCTGCTTGTGAAATGAGACCTGTCACCATCTCCACTGGAACTGAGGCCCTGCAAAACTCTCTGATTGGTACATGTGATGTGGGCAGGTGTTTGTGTTGGTCTTTTGGGAGATGCACAAACTGCACAGGACTGAGGTTAAGCATAACTGAGAAGGGCAGCTCCGATGGAGTACAGGGGAATGGGGCTTAGTGTAAGCAAGCTAGGCCACCCATGTCCACATTGCACTACTTCCTATAAGTGGCTCTGTGTTTATACTGAGGAATGAGGCAAGGAACTAGTGACCAGCTGCTTTGTTCCCAGAGGGGTATCTCAGTGAATGCTACCTCTCAGGGACATGCTCTGAGAAAAGCAATAATGTCCCCCCTATATGCCCCAAGCATTCTTCAGATCACTGTTTCCATACAATATATCCCAAAGTTTTTTGTCTGCCTTCCCTCCAAAAACAACACATTGCCCTCTGGGCTCTATCCTAACCAAGCCTGTTGACCTTTAAAACTGTAGGCTTTAAGCTGTGCTGGTTGCAAGAATTCATGAAATTCAGCCCCTTTTGTTTTTCAAGCCAATTACTTTGAGGAGACATTCTCCTCCTGCATTCCACTGCATGCTCTTCCCTCTCCTGCCATTCTCAATGACCACAGCTGCTTCCCTGCTGCCACAGCCAGGATCTGTTTCTCCCCTAAACCACATCTCTGCACTTCCTATCTTCTTTGATGTGGCCTCTTCCTGTAGTTGTCAGTCTTCAGTTGGTTTCTGTGGTATTTAGGATGATTTGATAGTCACCTAGTTATAATCATGGAATGAGGTAAGTCTAGGGTCCTCATATCCTGCCATCATCTTCCTCTCTTCTCTCTTGCTACTTTTAATTTTTCTTCTTTATCAATAATTTTTTCATTTTTATCACCACGTGTCTTGGTGTGGACCTCCTTGGACTGAATTTAGTTGGGGGAATCTCTGCTTTCTGGATCTGGATATCTGTTTCCTTTCCCAGCTTAGGGATGTTTTCAGCTATTATTTCTTCAAATAAAGTTTCTGCACCCTTAAGTCTGTCCTTCTTCTGGGATCTCTATACTGTGAATATTATTATGCTTGATGAAGTCACTGAGTTCCTTAAGTCTTTCTCATTTTGCATACTTTTTTTTCTTTCACTGACTTTGAAAACTTTCCATTAGTTTGTCTTCCAGGTTATTAATTTGTATCTCTGCTTCCTCTAGCCTGCTATTTATTCCAGCATGTGTATTTTTTAATTTCAATTATCATGTTCTTGGTCTCTGCTTGATTCTTTTTAATCTCTTTGTTAAGGGTCTCACTGATATCCTCAACTCTTTTCTCAAGTCCAATGAGTATTATAATCATTACTTTAAATTCTCTATCAAATATAACACTTTTATCTATTTTGCTCAGGTCTCTTGAAATGGTTTTGTCCTATCCTTTAATTTGGAACATATTCCTCTGTCTCCTCATTTTGCCTAAGTCTGTCTGTCTGTTTCTATGTTTTAGGAAAGTTAGCTACATCTCCTGTTCTTAAAAATGGCCTTATGGAGAAGAGGTACTGTAGTGCCTGCAGTGTATCTTCCCTTGTCCCAAGGAACTGATGCTCATCAGGTGTCTCCTATGTGTGTTGAATGTGCCCTGATGTTATGTCCTAGTCACTTTTTTCTTCAGTCATCTGCAGAAACTCTCTAGTACTGACAGTGTTTGGTCCTTGGCAGTAGAGGAGCACATTTTTCAAGGTACATACTAGTCTGCTTGTAAAATAAGACCTGCCACTGCTTCTGTGGCAGTGGACCAGTGCTGAATGGGTAAGGCACACAATTTTAACAAGGTTGTAGCTTGGGCTTCCATAAGGCCTCCCACCATTGCCAGGACCAAGAGGACCAAATTGAGTACACCAAGAGAGGATGTATTAGTGAAGTTTCCATGGGTCTTCTGGGGAAAGGGATCCACAACAGTGGGACTGAGGCAAATGGGAAGTTTGGGTCTACTGAAGGTTGAGAGGGTGGGGCTTAGTGCAATAAAGTTAGGTACTGAATGTTGGCATCATGCTGGTTCTTAAAGGTGGGCTTATGTTTATGCTGGAAGGTGGGGTCCTGGAGGGATTTCCCTTTGATTCCCACCACTCTGAGATGGGCTCTGAGATGATAACTCTCCCTCCCATATACTCCATGCATTTTTCAAACTCCTGCTACTATGGTATACCTCCACAAACTATTTATTGTGCTGTCTCAATAAAGACAAAGCCTAGCTTTCTAATAACCTCTGGGCTCTCTCACAGCCACCCTGATAATTTTTAAAATTCCAGGCTTTAAGTCCTATTACTTGTAAGAACTCACAAAATCTGGAGCCTCTTGCTTTCAAAGTCAAGTGTTACAGAAATTCATCTTCTCCATGCAGGCTCCCCAAAGTAGCAGTCTGTTTCTCTTCCCTCATTTTACCCACTGTGTCCCTTCCTGTGGGGACAGTCCCACATGCATGTTTACTTCCCCACCATGTCCTCACCTGCCCTAGCCTCTTCAGTGTGGCCTCTTCAGTATCCTTAATTGTGGAGTTTGTTCTTCCAGGCTTCAGGTTGTTTTCTGGGTTATTTATGCTGATATGAGTGTCATTTAGCTGTATCTGTAGGATGAGGTGTGCTAAGGGTCCTCCTATTCTGCCATTTTCCCAGCCTCCTTCCATTGTTTTTTATATCTATTTTATCCTCAGCCACATTTTGGAATTATATCATTAATAAATTTGTGTGATATCTTGCATTTTCAAAGGAAAATAAAAATAAAAATAATTATACTTTTGTCTATACACTTATGAAAATGTTTGTAGATTTTTTCATTTCTTTACTCATTTGACAAGAATTTCACAAAGAGTAGTAAAAACCAACATCCTAGTTTGAGTTGAGCTGCAATGCCTGCATTATTGTCCACATAACAGTGTCTTAGTTTGAAATAGATTTATTTTATTTGATTAAGGAAGTTTATTTTTCTTCTAGTTTCTTGTTTTGATTAAGAATGACTATTAAATTTTATTAATATATTTCTAGTACATAAAATAAATGTACTTTAAATCTGGAAAATTAGTGTGATACATAAACCTCTTAGTTTTCAAGGTCAAAATTATTCATTTAACAGTTGTTTACAGATATTTCCTTCACTTGTTAACAATTAAAAAAAAAATGTAATTTACCTGGAAAGCCTGTTTCAGTTGTTCCTGAAGGACTTTGTTCTCAATTTCCAGAGCATGAGCTACTTTCTATGATGTAATATAGGGAGAAAGTGCAATCATTTTAGTATATGTTTCTATGGATTTATTGTTATAATTATTACTTTTCTAAAACCCACATATAGCCAAGATGATGACTGGAGCACACACACTTACTTGCACATTTCTCAGAAATAATGGTGGATAATTTCTGCACCTGTAACTTCCCCTGATTTTCTACAGGAAAATTACTTGAATCTGATGAATTATTACTACAGTAAACTAAATATTTCATTTTTCCCTTTTTTGAGGCCTAAATTGTTTAAATACAGACATTTCAAATTTTATGAAAAGAAGCAACTCTACTCTTAGCAAAAAATAAACATAGTTCTGATATTGTGAGAATGAATGGATTCTGTTACACATGAAATGTCTCAGCAATTCTCAGTCAGATAACAGACAGTTTGAATAATCATATCTAAATTCCCCAGCTCTCTATTTCTGGTACAGCAGGGTAAGTTTCTACTGGGCAGACCCAGCTACACATAAAAACTACAAACCCTAAACAAAATACAAATATCAACACTAGATAGCAACCAAAAAAAGGTAGATTCTTTAAAGTGATGTTTGGAAGAAGAAAGAGTCCTAGGTAAGATTCTTGTTTCCTGGCTTCTAGTCTGAGGGGAACCCTACCTGAGCCGGAAAGGGCATCTAATAGCTGATAAAAAAACATGAGTTTTTACTGGGGCACCTGGGTGGCTCAGTGGGTTAAAGTCTCTGCCTTCAACTCAGGTCATGATCTCAGGGTCCTGGGACCAAGCCCTGCAACCGGCTCTCTGCTCAGCAGGGAGCCTGCTTCCCCCTCTCTCTCTGCCTGCCTCTCTGCCTGCTTGTGATCTCTCTCTCTCTCAATCTCTGACAAATAAATAAATAAATAAATCTTTTTTTAAAAATGAGTTTTTACAAACCAGAGGAAGGAAATCCAGGCAATTGCATCCACTGAAAAACTTAGGGGAACCTACACAAAGAAGAGAAAATGAAAGAAGGAGACCCAAACTCTGTATAAACCTTTCCCAAATTTTCCCCAAGCCCTGAACCACATATGAATAAGGAATGCTCTAAACAGCCTACCAAAACCTAAAAGAACTGAAATGCAATTTAAGTTGCTGCCTAAACACAAAATTTTCATTTTGCAGCCAATAATGTTAAGAATATTAGTGAAAAACAAACAAAAATAAGACGAACCATACCAGAATCCAGAGTTTGAACAACATGATATTCCCAATATTCAGAACACAATTTACAATTACTTGACATTTAAAGGAACAGCAAAATGAGACTTACTTATAAAAACAATCCACAGTGATCCCAAGATAGATTCGATTTTAAAGTTAGTGTACAAGAATTAAAGCAACTATTATAACAATATCCAAAGGGAAAATATGTTCATAATGAAGGAAATAAAGATTCCAGTAGAATAGTATGACCTATAAAAAAATTAGCCAATGTAAATTATAGTAGAGAAAAATACAGTATCTGGATTTTAAAAATTTAAAGGATGAGCATAGGACCAAATTGGCTAGGAAAGTGGAAGCAGACCATCTGAAGATACATCAGTAGAAAATACTTATCTAAAGACATGAGAACAAATATTTTAAAAATGAAGAGAGACTGAGGAGCATTTCTGATACTATGAAATATCTAGCATGTAATTGCATTCTCATAAATAAAAGAGAGAAAAAGTATTGAAAAAGCTGAAAATTTCTCAAATTTAGTGAAATTTACATACTTGAGATGTGCAGCAGACCCAAGCTGATGTATATAAAGAAAATCATGCCTACACACATCAGAGTGAAAGTTGAAAACGAGGTAAAAAGAGAACATTTTTTTAAAGATTTTGTTTATTTATTTGACAGAGAGAGACAATACCGAGAGAGGGAACACAAGCAGGGGGAGTGGGAGGGGGAGAAGGAGGCTTTCTTCTGAGCAGGGAGCCTAATGCGGGGCTCAATTCTAGGACCCTGGTGTCTCATGACCGGAGCAGAAGGCAGACGCTTAATGAATGAGTCACCCAGACATCCCGAAAAAGGGAAAATCTTAAAAGCAGACAAAGAGAATGCCAAATTACACAGAGAGAAATATTGATTTGAATGATTGCTTCTTGTCGAAAAATATGAACTTTAAATGAAAATGGAAAACCATCTTCAAAGTGTAGAGTAAATGTTTCTCTTCTGAAAGTGTTATCTTAAGAAACAAAAGAAAACTGCCATGAACATTGGGGTACATGTGGCCTTTCTTTGTAATGCATCTGCTTCTTTGGGGTAAATACCCAGTAGTGCGATGGCAGGGCCATAGGGTAGCTCTATTTTTTATTTCTTGAGCAATCTTTTGCTCAGTTTTCCAAAGTGGCTGCACTAGCTTGCAATCCCAACAGTGTAAGAGGGTTTCCCTCTCTCCACACCTGCTCCAACATTTGTTGTTTACTGTCTTGTTGATTTTGGCCATTCTAACTGGTGTAAGGTGGTATCTCAGTGTGGTTTTGATTTGAATCTCCCTGATGGCTAAAGATGATGAACATTTTTTCATGTGTCTGTTAGCCATTTGTATGTCTTCTTTGGAGAAGTGTCTGTTGGTGTCTTCTGCCCATTTTTTGATGTTCATAGCAGCAATGGTCACAATCTCCAAACTGTGAAAAGAACCAAAATGCCCTTCAACAGATGAATGGATAAAGAAGATATGATACATATGTACGATGGAATATTATGCCTCCATTACAAAGGACAACTATCCAACTTTTGTATCAACATGGATGGGACGGGAAGAGATTATGCAGAGTGAAATAAGTCAAGTGGAGAGAGCCAATTATCTTATGGTCTCACATGCTGAGCATAAAGAAAAACACAGAGGGCATTGTAAGAAGGGAAGGGAAAGGAGAATGGGGGGAAATCAGAGGGGGAGATGAACCATGAGAGACTGTGGACTCTGAGCAACAAAATGAGGGTTTTGGAAGGGAGGGGGTTGGGGGTTGGGCAATCGTGGTTGGTATTGAGGAGGGCACATATTGCATGGAGGACTGGGTGTGGTGCATGAACAATTAATCTTGTAAAACTGAAAAAATAAACATATTTGGGGAAATAAAAAAAGGAAAAACAAAGCTTTAAATCTACATTTTTGTCTTCATTGAAATTTGAGAGTACACAGCAATAATAAAAACAGAAAAAGGTAATAATGAGGACAAAAAACAAACCTTCTAGTTACTGTTCAAGAGATCTCTATATAGGATTATAATGTAGTAAGGAAACTCACTCTCATAAACAGGCACAGAAAGATAATAAGCCATCTACTGGGACTAAGTAACTTCAGAGAGGAAGAACAAGTTGAACAAACCAAGGAGGTCTCTCCACTAAAGCAGATCTAAAGGGACAGACAGAAAATAAGAGAACAGAATGCAAAAAATTCTGATGGATGCAATTATACCCATAAATTAAGATCCATTGAGATTATTTTTTTAAACATGGTTTTGAACTTAAAATGTCAAGAGGGAAGACACGATTAGACTTCATGGGAAGATGACAGAGTAGAAGGATCCTAACCTCACCTCATCCCACAGAAACAAATAGATAACCCATCAGTGCAAATAACCCAGAAAAATACCCAAAGACTGGTAGAACAAATTCCACAATTAAATGTAGAGGAAAGACTAGATTGAAGTTGGAAGGAAGGGTGGAGACACTTTAGGGACCTAAATGGATAGTGTGTCATCCATCGGGGGGAGGGGTCTGTGGACACAGAGAGGGGTGAGAAACAGACTATCACAATGGAGACCCTGACAGGGAAGATGAATCCCCATACCATTTGGCTCTTAAAATCAGAGGGGCCAAATTTCATGAGTTCTTACAAGCAGCAGGACTTAAACCCTAGAGTTTTAAAAAATCAGTGGCTCTACTCTAAAAGAAACTGAAGGATATTAGGAAACTGAGTCCCCAGGCTTAAAGAGAAAGCACAATTGCTAGGAAGACATAGCTAAGAAGCAGTAGTTCCAAAAATATCTGGGGCATATAAGAGGGAGAGTTAGTTAGTAATCCCAGAGTTCACTGAGGAACTACTACAGGAAAAAAGGAGCTAGCAGGTACCATTTCCTTCCCCACCCAAAAGCATGATCACATAGCTACATGCAGGAACCAGCCAGGTACTGGCATTCACTACCTAACATGCGTACACCATGCCCTTCCCCCCTCCAGCTGAGACTGCCTCAGTCAAAACTGTGGGTCCCCTTCCCAGAAAACCAGTGCAAATTATGCCAACACTGTATCTCCTGACTTCTTGCAGAGGACAAGTGGATATTGTTAAAACTGCATCCCCTGAGCAGCTGTGTCTGGCTCATACAAACCCCTGTGGGACAGACGCAGCCTTGTTAAAAGAGCATGCCCCAACCATTACTTTCAAGGGTAAGAGACACAAGTGATTCTCCTAACACAGAGCTACAGACACAGAGAGTTGGGCAAAATGAAGAAACAGAGGAATATGTCCCAAATTAAAGAATAAGACAATATCACAGAAAGAGACCTAAGTGAAACAGATATAAGTGTTATGCCTGATAGAGAATTTAAGTAATGATTATAACAATATTCAGTGGACTTGAGAAAAGGTAGAAGACATCAGTGAGACCCTTAAAAAAAGAGATTAAAAAGAAAACAATCAGGAGAAGAGGCAAGAGGGCAGAGGTGTAGGAGGCTGAGATAGTGTCTGATTCCAGAAGTTCAGCTAGATAGTTATCAAACCATTCTAAAAGCCTGAGAGAGAAGAGAGGAAGAACAGGAATTCTAGGAGCAGAAAATCGACCACATTCCGAAAGGTAGGACATGTGGAAAAAGTGAATCCAGAGCAACAGGAAGACAGATCCTGAGGGGGGCTGGCTCCCGGCAGCCACAGAGCCACGGAGCACAAAATCGGAACTTTTAGTCTGCTCCCCTGAGGGACATCGATCCAGAGGTTAAGCGGGGTGTTTAGCCCACACAGGAACAGTGTGGTTTCCAGGACCCATGGGGTCACAGAGAGACTAGGGGTGCCCAAGTGTGGCAGAGCTCCCAGAGAAGCCAGCAGAGAAGGAGCCGCACAGTGCACTATCAGCTTGGGTTTACCTTGCACTGTGATCTGAGGTATAAAAGGGCCACAGCTCTTCAAGCAGGAACCCTACAGGAGGCAGCTCTGGAGAGACCCCTTCTTCCTCCTCCAGGAGGAGCACGCAGCAGGAATCTCCTGGGTTTGGAGACTCGGGACTGGGCCATGCACACCACAGATAGAGGCGTTCTGCCTCGGGCTAACTGAGCACAGAGGGAGAGCTGCAGACAAGTGAGACAGGAGTGACTGACGGCTTTCTTCTGAGGGAGTGCTAAGAAGCAGGGCGCCCAGCACTCGGCTCCTCGAGGCCGGAGACTGGGAGGCCGCCATTTTCATTCTTGGCCTCCAGGGCAGTACAGAAAGCACTCAGGGAACAAAGACTCCGAGAGTGAACCTGAGCAAAGTGCTTGGCCCAACCCTTGGCAAGGGCGGTGCAATTCCACCCAGGCAAAGACATTTGAGAATCATGGCAATGGGTCCCTCAACCCAGAAGATCAGCAAGAATATCCAGCCAAGACCTAGTTCAACAAGCAATGAAAACTGTGGAACTCCAGAGTATTTTTCTCTCTCACTCATCTGTTCTTATCTCGATAAAATGACAAAGCAAAAAAACTTACCACAAAAAAAAGAACAAGAGGCAGTACCAATGGCTAGACACCTAGTCAATACAGACATTAGTAATATGTCAGAAGTAGAGTTCAAAATGACAGTTATCAAGGTGCTAGCTGGGCTCGAAAAAAGCATGGAAGATATTAGAGAATCCCTTTCTGGAGAAATAAAAGAATTAAAATCTAATCGAGTCAAAATTTAAAACTATTAATGAGGTATGAGAAAAAATGGAGGCTCTTGCTGCTAGGATAAATGAGGCAGAAGAGATAATTAATGATATAGAAGACCAAATGATGGAGAATAAAGAAGCTGAGAAAAAGAGAGACAAATACTGGACCACGAGGGGAGAATTAGAGAGATAAGTGATACCATAAAATGCAACAATATTAGAATAATTAGGATGCCAGAAAAGAAGAAAGAGAGATGGGGTGGAGGGTATATTGGAGAAAATTATTGTAGAGAATATCCCTAATCTGGCAAAGGGAACAAGCATCAAAATCCAGGAGGCACAGAGAACCACCATCAAAATCAATAAAAATAGATCTACACCACGTCATCTAATAGTAAAACTTATAAGTCTTAGTGACAAAGAGAAAATCCTGAAAGCAGCTTGGGACAAGAAGGCTGTAACATACAAAGGCAGAAATGTAAGTTGGCAGCAGAATTATCCACAGAGACCTGGCAGGCCAGAAAGGACTGGCATGATATATTCAGAGCGCTGAATGAGAAAAATATGCAGCCAAGAATACTATATCCAGCTAGGCTCTCACTGAAAATAGAGGGAGAGATAAAAAGCTTCCAGGACGAACAAAAACTGAAAGAATTTGCAAACACCAAACCAGCCTTACAGGAAATATTGAAAGGGTCCTCTAAGCAAAGAGAGCCTAACAGACCAGAAAGAAACAGAGACAAGGTACAGTTAACAGTCACCATACAGGAAATAAAATGGCACTAAATTCATATCTGTCAATAGTTACCATGAATGTAAATGGGCTAAATGCCCCAATCAAAAGACACAGAGTATCAGAATGGATAAAAAAACAAGGCCCATTGATAGGCTGTCTACAAGAAACTCATCTTAGATTCAAAGACACCTCCAGATTTAAAGGGAGGGGGTGGAAAACAATTTACTATGCTAAGGGACATCAAAAGAAAGCTGGAGTGGCAATCCTTCTATCAGATAAATTAGATTTTAAGCCAAAGACTATAATAAGAGATGAGGAAGGACACTCTAACATACTTAAAGGGACTGTCCAACAAGAAGATC
>CM053611.1:112993671-113014297 GCA_028646535.1 Procyon lotor
CCTCATCTCTTATTATAGTCTTTGGCTTAAAATCTAATTTATCTGATAGAAGGATTGCCACTCCAGCTTTCTTTTGATGTCCCTTAGCATGGTAAATTGTTTTCCACCCCCTCCCTTTAAATCTGGAGGTGTCTTTGAATCTAAGATGAGTTTCTTGTAGACAGCCTATCGATGGGCCTTATTTTTTTATCCATTCTGATACTCTGTGTCTTTTGATTGGGGCATTTAGCCCATTTACATTCATGGTAACTATTGACAGATATGAATTTAGTGCCATTTTATTTCCTGTATGGTGACTGTTAACTGTACCTTGTCTCTGTTTCTTTCTGGTCTGTTAGGCTCTCTTTGCTTAGAGGACCCCTTTCAATATTTCCTTTAAGGCTGGTTTGGTGTTTGCAAATTCTTTCAGTTTTTGTTCATCCTGGAAGCTTTTTATCTCTCCCTCTATTTTCAGTGAGAGCCTAGCTGGATATAGTATTCTTGGCTGCATATTTTTCTCATTCAGCACTCTGAATATATCATGCCAGTCCTTTCTGGCCTGCCAGGTCTCTGTGGATAGGTCTGCTGTTAATCTAATATTTTTGCCTTAGTATGTTACAGATTTCTGGTCCTGAGCAGCTTTCAGGATTTTCTCTTTGTCACTGAGGCTTGTAAGTTTTACTCTTAGATGCCGGGTTGTAGACCTATTTTTATTGATTTTGAGGGGGGTTCTCTGTGCCTCCTGGATTCTGATGCTTGTTCCCTTTGCCAGATGAGGGAAATTCTCTACAATAATTTTCTCCAATATACCTTCCGCCCCTGTGTCTCTTTCTTCTTCTTCTGGGATCCCAATTATTCTAATATCATTGCATCTTATGTTATCACTTATCTCTCAAATTCCCCCCTTGTGGTCCAGTAGTTTGTCTCTCTTTTTCTTAGCTTCTTTATTCTCCATCATTTGGTCTTCTATATCACTGATTCTTTCTTCAGTCTCATTTATTCTAGCAATGAGAGCCTCCATTTTTAATTGTACCTTGTTAATAGCTTTTTTAACTTCGACTTGGTTAGATTTTATTTCTTTTATTTCTCCAGAAAGGGCTTTTATTTCTCCTGAAAGAGATTCTCTAATATCTTCTATGCTTTTTTTCGAGCCCTGCTAGCATCTTGATAAGTGTCATTTTGAACTCTATTTCCGACATATTACTAATGTCCGCATTGACTAGGTCTCTTGCCATCAGTAATGTCTCTTCTTTTTTTTGTGGTGAGTTTTTCCGTCTTGTCATTTTGTCAGGGTAGGAGTAGATGGGTGAGAGAGAAAGATTCTCTGGAGTTCCGCAGTTTTCACTGATTGATTAACTAGGTCTTGGCTGGATATTCTCGCTGATCTTCTGGGGGAGGTTCCCGTTGCCGTGGTTCTCACATGTCTTTGCCTGAGGTGGAATTGCACTGCCCTTGCCAGGGGATGGCCAAGCACTTTGCTCAGGTTCGCTCTTGGAGTCTTTGTTCCCTGAGCGCTTTCTGTACCGCCCTGGAGGCCGGGAATGAAAATGGCGGCCTCCCAGTCTCCAGCCCAGAGGACCAGAGGCATGGGTGCTGCGATCCTCCACAGGCCCTTAGAGGAAAGCCGTTATCACTCCCGTGTCCCTTGTCTGCGGTCGGCGCTCTGTGCTCAGCTAGCCCGTGGCGGAGCGCTTCTATCTGTGGCGCACATGGCCCCGTCTGAAGTCCCCAAACCAGCAGATTCCCGCTGTGCGCTCCCGCACCGCTCCTCCTGGAGGAGGAAGGAGGGGGTGGCTCCGGAGCTGCCTCCCATGGGGTCCCCGCTTGAAGTACGGCAGCCCTATATGAACTATATGTCTCAGTTCCTATAGTCCAAGGTAGGCCTATGCGGCCTTGCATGGCTCCTTCTCTGTTGCCGGCTACTCTGCCCCAATACCTGGGAGCTCTGCTGCACTCGGGCTCCCCTGGTCGCTCAGTAAGCCCACAGGTCCTGAAACTACACTGTTCCCATGAGGGTTGAACCCCCGGTTAGTCTCCAGAGCGATGTCCATCAGCGGAGCGGACTAGAAGTTCTGGATTTTGTGCTCCGCGGCTCTGCGGCTGCTGGGAGCTGGCCCCTCCCCCCCGGGGTCTCTCTTCTGTCACTTTAGATTCACTTTTTCCACACGTCCTACCTTTCTGAAAGTGGTCAATTTTCTGCTCCTAGAATTGCTGTTCCTATTCTCCTCTCTCTCCTGTTGTGTTTGCTGGCTTTTAGAGTGGTTTTCTGCCTCTTTAGCTGGACTTCTGGGACCCAGTGCTCTCTGTGCCTCCTACACCTCCGCCATCTTGCCTTTTCCGCCAATTGCTATCTTTTAAAAGATATTTTTAAACTATTGTTAGAGAAATTTTTTGTATTGAATTTTGCATCCAGATACCTACCTACACTGTCATAATGATAAGCTTTTTATTTCCTATGTGCAAAGTCAAAACATGTGTGAATAATAATAGCCTAAATTTTCTTGCTTTTCAATTTGTAATGCTATTTCTTTTTTTTTTTTGTCCTCCCACCTTGCACTGGTAAAGACCTCTAGAATGATACTGAATAGATATTATGGGAGTGGGTATTTTTCAATTGTTTCTGATTTTAAAGGGAATGTTTTCTTGTTTCTGTAGTCAGTCAGCATGCCTGTGCCTGCCTCTCCTTCTCTCTCAATGTCATTTATCAGGTTAAAGTATTCTTCTTTTCATAATTTGTTAAATATTTTTTTCATGCTCCATAAAATTCTTTCAGTTTCTGCTAAGTGCCCAATTCTGATGCCATTTTGACCTTTTTTGTTATATGTTATAATAGCACCTCACTTCCAGGTAACAAAATCTTTATTACTTTTGTATTTGCTGCTCAATTGATTGCTTTATTGGTTGCTTTATAGCAAAGCACTTACAGTCTTGTTTTAAGTTATTGCAGTCTATATTCAAGTAATATGAAGTCACTTAAGAACCAGAGTGCCTGGGTGGATCATTCAATTAAATGTGTGACTCTTGATTTTGACTTGTTATGATTTCAGGGTTGTAAAATTCAGCCCCACCTTGGGTTCTCTGCTCAGCATCCCTCTGACTCTGCCCCTGCTTACACTCTCTCTGTCTGTCTAAAATAAATAAGTACATAAAATCTAAAAAAAAAATGAAATCACTTAAGAACTTTAAGATAATGTACTTTTATTTGTCCTTTTCCAGTCTTTGTGCTATTTTTTTCATATATTTTTCAACCGTGATATAAACTGCACAACACATTGCTATTAGTTTAGCTGTAAAGAAATACCTTTTAAAGAGATTTAAATAAGAAAAACAGTCATACTTTATATTTATTTACTCTTTTAATTATCATTTCGGTTGGTCTTTAATTTGTATATTTCCTTATTTCTGTTTAGTTTCATTTTTCTTGTGCTTAGAGGATTCTGCAAAGTGTTTTTTATTCGGGTCTGCAGCTGATGTATTCTTTCAACTCTTTGATATCTGACAAAATTTTTTTCTTTTTTCTTCAGTTTTGAAAGATATTTTCTCTTGATAAAGAATTCTAGATTTGACTGTTTCTTTTTCTTCTAGTATTTAAAGGTATTTTTCCTTTGTCTCTGGCTGGCGCTGTTTCTGAAAAGAAGTCTGCTGTCCATTTTATCCTTGCATATAATCTTCTTTCCTCCTCTGTCTTTTAAGATTTTATCCTTATCACTGCTTTTAATAATTTTGTTATGATATGTCTTGGAGGTAGTTTTCCTTATATTGTTGTGGGTTTGTGGCTATAAAGTTCTTCTTGTCAATTTGAAAATAAAATTTGGTCATTGTTTCTTCAAATATTTATTTTCTTTCCTTACCTCTTCTCTCCATCATGTACTGCAATTACAAGCCTATTAGTCACTTGAAGTTTTCTCACAACTCAGTGATGATCTATTGATCATTTTTCAGGATCACTATATTTTAGTCTTTTTCCTTTTCATTTTTAAAGTATTTTTTTATTGTCAATGTGTATTTTTCCATATGAGGAATATATCCTAAAACTCCTATTTAAACTAGAAAGTTACTTGGGGACCTTAACAATTCTCATTAAAAATTATTGTACTTATTTTCATATTTTATGAGGAATTATTATGCTTTTAGTTTAACTTGTGAGAACTTTGCCACTAGTGAATTTGTGTCTGTTGGGAGTTGTGGTATAAAACAGGAAATAAACACCTAATTCATGCCTTAGTAGGGATTATTAAGGCTGTCTAAAAATTTCCATAATCTAATTGTTAGGCTTTTTCTCAATTTCTTGTATAAAATAATCTGGTACTACATTGTAGTTCAAGAAAACTTTAAAATATGTGGTTAGTTTGTATTTGCTTTGAAATGCAAATTTGCTTGAACACAGTTTGAATCAAGTATGAATTTTACATGTGTTTATGCATAATTTCATCTGCAAAAAGTACTAAGTGAAAGCAGAAAATTGACTCCATACACTCTCTTGGTTCACCATGTTTGTAGTGTACCATACCAGTCCACATTTGTTACAACTTTTCATCCAATTTCCCTTCCTCTAAAACTTCCACAACAAGTTGCAACCTCTTCAATGCACATTTCCACAAACAAGTTTCAAGTCTTCCTCAAGATAAAAAACTAGCTATGTTTTTCATACTATGTATTTCTTAAATCGTTTAATTATGTAAAACAGAACTGTTTTTATTAGCTTTCTATTTTTTAAAAATGTATCATTGGCAGTGTTTTTTACATGCTGGACACCTTATCTCATTTCTCTCATATATCTTGAAGTTTTTAGTGGATGATTTTTCATAGTGAGATGATTTTCACTATGTTAATTATAGAACTGGCTGTAATTTGTTAGGGGCACTTAATTTTTTGATATATAATAGCTTATATACAATTTATATTCAGTAAATTGCCATAAGAAACATTTTGACTATCTCCTTAATTTTGTTTTGCTTCTGTTTAGATAATTTTCCTTGAAACATAGCATAATGATTCTCAAAGTACAATTAAAATCTTAGTAATGTATATTATCTTTTATTTTCCTCTAATTTATTACCTCATTAGCTATCTATTTCTGGCTTATATAAAATTACACAGAAAACAAAGTCTACATACACTAGGACAAAGAAAACTATAAAAACTGAGAAGAAAAAAGACAAAGGAAAACCTGAGGACTCAGAAGAGTAAGACATAAAGCTTCATGTTAATACTTTTTCCTTGTTAATTTATATTTTCATTTTACACAAATAATTTAAGGTCATATAAATATAACTTATTAACAGTTTCTGAAAAATATATAACACTATGTAATACATAGTTTTACAGACAGACCAGGATATGATGGTGGAAGGGGGCTGAGATGGGAAGAACAAAGAAATAAAGATGGTTTAGAAGAGGAGAATGAATCACAAGATATTAAGGAATAAGTAAACAGAATTAAATCTGAAAATCATTTTAGAGACAAAAGGATTTACATTGTTTCCTTGATGGTTTGGCTAATGATTTGTGATTTGTACATTAACTCCTGTTCTTTTTTGTTTTTTAACTGCTTGATTATTTTGTAAAATCAATTATCTATTTTTTATGCATGTAGATTATTGTAAAGTGGCCTTATTAAGTGAATATTTTCTTTAATAATATAAAATTTTTGTGTGTTTTGAATTTGCTTTAGTCAAATTCTAATATAAAAAAATAATTTTAAAAAGAAACTGAATTCAATCTTTATAGAGTTTCACAAATTCTGAAAAGAAATTCAGTGAACAAACAGCCTTGAACTTTGTCTCAGAAAAGAAAAGATGACCACTCCTTCCTTTTTTCCTTTTGCTTGTTTTGTTTCTTAAATTCCGCATATGGTATTTGTCTTTCTGTAACTTATTTCACCTAGCATAATATTCTGTAGCTCCATCCATATCATTGCAAATGGCAAGATTTCATTCTTTTTAATGTATGAGTAATATTCCACTGTGTTCCTGTGTGTGTGTGTGTGTGTGTGTGTGTGTGTGTGTGTGTGTGTGGAATGACATTTCTCAAGCTGATTTCTCACTGGTATGATTAAAATGTGAAAGTGAGCTGAGGCAAAGATTTTCAAAGTGCATTGATCATTTTTTCCTCTCTGGTCATCTTTTCTTAAGTTTTTATTTAAATTCCAGTTACTTGATATACAGTGCAACTTTAGTTTCAGGTATATGATACAGTGATTCAACACACATCACATCTTCTTTATCCATTCATCAGTCAGTGGGCACTTGGGCTATTTCCATAATTTGGCCATTGTAGAAAATGCTGCTATAAACATCGGGGTGCAGGTATCCCTTTGGATTAGTATTTTTGTATTCTTTGGGTCAATACCTACTACAGCAATTAATGGATCATAGGGTAGTTCTATTTTTTAACTTTTTGAGGAACCTCCATATTGTTTTCCAGAGTGGCTGCACCAGTTTGCATCCCCACCAATGGTGTAAGAATGTTCCCCTTTGTCCATATTCTTGACAACACGTGTTGTTTCTTGTGTTGTGGGCAAACCAAGAAACAGACACTTAACTATAGAAAACAAACTGATGGTTACCAGAGGGAAGTGGGTAAAGAGATAGGTTAAATAGGTGATGGGTATTAAGGGGTGCACTGTGATGAGCACTGGGTGTTGTATGGAAGTGTTGAATCACTGCATTGTATACTTGAAACTAATATTACACTGTATGTTAACTAACTGGAATTTTATTCATTTTTCCCCCAAATACTTTTATTTTTTTCAGTGTTACAAGATTCATTATTAACTAGTTGGAATTTAAATGTAAACTTAAGATGACCATAGAGGAAAAAATAATCAATGTACTTTGAAAATCTTTGCCTTATTTCACTTCCATATTTTAATCATACCAATGAGAAATTAGTTTGAGACATGTTATTCAATTATTATTTATATGGATTTATGATTCTTAAAAATATGAATTTCTTCTGAGAAATTTTATTTAAAAGTGGTTTAAAGTCCTACTCAAGAAATCAAAGTAGTCATGAAATTTAAAATATCATGATATATCTAAAAATCTTTTTAATAACAGGAAGAAGTCTCTAGTCACAGAACTTAAAATAAAAGGAGATTTGCTTGAAGTCCAGGTAAGACGCATACTCTATGCATCTAAATTTATTTAGTATATGCTCTGATAATTATATATGTAGACAACATTAGTATGCATGTGAACATAGGGATGTGTATATGTGTGTATTTGTATGTGTGTATTAAAGTTCCTTCTGAGGTAGTTCTTCCTTATTGGTTCACTTTTCTAAGTAAGTTCCAGGAAATAAAATGGTAAATCAAAGCATGTGTATTGTCAAGGTTATGAAAATTACCATGGGTTACTCGATTACAGGTAATATCATGGAGGAAATAAGTTCATACTAGGGGTTATAACAGGGTCTTACTAAGTTTTGTGACATTGGACAAGTCCCTTTAACCTACTTGAGCTTTATGTTTTTGGTTGCTAAAATGGGTAAAACAATGTCTTATCTATCTCAAAAAGGTATAAGAGGTATAAAAATCAAATAAGAAAAAGTGAAATTGTGAACTATAGAGCCCACTCTTTTTTATGTGATCCAAAGAAAGGTAAATAACTTTTTATTTCATCTTGATATTGGAATATTTTTGTATGTGTACAAGTTAACTTTTTAAAATAACTGCCAGAGCATCATACCACTCGTTTCAGTGAGTGGCTGGAGTTAAGTGTCCCACAAGTATGCACCTCAATGCTGTATGAATCAGGTAACTTAAATTTGGGAAGAAAATGAGAGTACCCTTGAGATTTTGAATATAAAATATTCAACTTTATGTGTTAATTTTCTATTTCTGCATAACAAATTACCATAAATTTTTCAGTTTTTAAAACAACTTGTATCATCTCACGGTTTGAGTAGGTTAGGAGGCTGAGCAGGCTTACCTATGTCCTAGCTTTGTCCTGTGCTCACTAAAGGCAATTAAGGTGTTAGGTAAGCTCTATTCCATTCTCTTAGAGTATTCTTCTAAGCTCAAGTGGATGTGGCAAACTTTAATTCTTTCCTAGGACTGAGGCACTTGGCCATGGGACCTTTTCCATAGGCAGTTTATATCACAGCGGATTCCTTCTTCCTCAAAGCCAGCCAAAGGTTTCTCTCTTTTGCTAAGACAGAGTCTTAAATAATGTAACATGATCATGAGAATGAAATCTCATCACTTTAGCTATATGCTGCAATCTAATAAAGTAAGTGGCATCTCATCACTTTGCTATCTTCTATTGGCTAGAAGCAAATCACAGATTATTCAGAGCATAACCATAGGGATGGAGATCATGTTGCCATATTAGAATTCTGCCTGCCATATTTACCATTTTATTTTCTATAGAACAGTATTTTGTATATTAAACAAATTATTGTAATTCCATTATATAATTAATATTAGAAGTTAGTGTTTTAGTTCATTTGGACTGTGTTTTAGTCCATTTGGACTGCTTTAACAAAATATCAGGGACTAGGTAGCTTGTAAACAATAGAATTTGTGGTGCCTGGGTGGCTTAGTTAGTTGAGCATCTGACTCTTGATTTCAGCTCAAGTCATGAGCTCAGGGTTGTGGGATCGAACCCTGTGTGAGGCTGTACATTTAGCATAGAGTTTACTTGAAATTCTCTCCTTCTGCCCCCCCTTCACTCACTCATGCACATGCATGCTCTCTTTCTCTAAATAAATTAATGAATAAAACTAAAAAAAAAATAAAATGAAATTTTAAAAACCCAGAAATTTATTTTGCACAGTTCTGGGATCTGGAAGTTCAGGATCAGGGTGTCAGTATGGTGAGGTGAGGACCCTTTCCTGGATTGTAGACTTCTTATTATTTCTCACATGGCAGAAAAGTCAAGGACATTCTGTCAGGCCTGTCATTCACAAGGGGTCTGCTCTCATGACCTAATCACTTCTCAAAGTCCTCATATCCTAATAGCAACTCACTGGGTATTAGGATTTAAACATATGAATTTGTGGGAGAGGTGAGGAGAGACACAAAAATTCAGATCACAGTAGGATTCTATGATAAAGAATGGATGACTTAAATAAAAACCATTTATTTCTCATAGTTCTGGAGGCTGAGAAGTCTAAGATCAAGGTACCAGCAAATCTGGTGTCTGGTGAGAGCCAAATTCCTGGTTCATAGAAAACCATCTTCTTTCTGTGTTTTCACGTGGTAGAAAGGGCAGGGGAGATCTCTGGAGCCTCTTTTATAAAGGCATTAAACCATTCATAAGGGTGCTACCTTTATTACCTAATTACCTTTCAAAGGCCCCATTTCCAAATATCATCACATGGGGATTAGGTTACAACTTATGAATATTGGAGATGGGCATAAACATTCAGTCTGTGGCAGCTAATGTTATTTAAAATTTCTTTTTTTTTTCTGAATTTAAAGTCAAAATTTTCTGTGTAAATATAATTTTTTCTGGAGAAGTTCTGTGGATTTAATGAGAATTTTAAAGCAATTTATTTTCCTCTTCCAAAACTCTGTTCTGAACTGTCACTGATCTAGGCTATTTTGTAGAGCTCAGTAGAAACTAAAAAGTGTGACTTGCTTAGGGTTAGAGAATAAATTGATAGTGAAATGTGAACTGTAAATAAGGCTCTCTGAACCCTACTCAGCATTTGCAGTTAGTGAAAATGTATTTAGTTTTGCTTCCTTGGGCACCATGGATAATAGAATCAGTTGGTAGTGTTATCTATCTGTTCAAGTAATTGTAATGCTCTTAAATTAAAATTTTAAAATTTTAAAATGTTTTAATAAGTCCTATAAAACTTTATTTTTGTTTTTAAATGAACCAATTTTATGTTGCTATTGGTTGTGTACATTTTAGAGGATCATTATTCTAGTAATTATTCTAACATTCATTTCAAGGATGTGGGTTAAATAATCCATTTGGACCCAAGGCTGTCCTTACTTTGTACAGTTGTGCAGTGGGTGGGCTAAGGGAAAAGCAGGTGTTGAGCTGTAGTCCATCGTTTGCCAACTGGTGTACCCTGGCTGCATTTGCCTGAACAAAGGGTCTTTTCTCATCAAAGACATATGGTCTAGCAGAGTTGTACCTAACAAAATGATGCCTAGATAAAGTGTTATAAAATGTTTTGTTATTCTATTAAATTGATTTTCAGATTATTTGTTAGAAAAATAGAGTGCATTTACTTTAGGCAGCTATCTACTAAGTGAGTTGATTGGCAGCGTAATCATGGATGAGGACAAACATTTTTTAATAACCTAAAATTTTAGAATATAGAAATATTTTACATATTTGAATGTTTTCTGAGTCAAATCACACATGCATATTTTAGTAGGCTTAGCAGTAATTACTAGTATAGTAGTCCTCTCTTATCTGTAGGGATACATTCCAAGACCCTCAGGGGATGCCTGAAACTGTAGATAGTTCCAAACCCTGTATATTCTATGTTTTTTCTTATACATACATACATACTTATGCTAAAATTTAATTTATTAATTAGCTACAGTAAGAGATTAACAACAGTAATAAAATAGAACAATTATAACAATATACTGCAATAAAAGTTATATGAATGTGATTTCTCTCAAAATCTTATTGTATGGTACTCCTTCCTCTTGTGATAACATGAGATGATAAAATGCATACATGATGAAATAAAGTGACATGAAATTATGTAGGCATTGTGCCATAGCATTAAGCTACTATTGATCTTCTGACTATGGTCAACCTTTTTCAGACTATGGCTGAGCATAGGTAACTGAAACTGAAGAAAGCAAAATTGTGACATACGGCATATATTCCTATATTCCTGTATGTGTGTGTGTATATACACATATATACACACACACATACACACACACACACACACACATATAGGAATGTTTTATATATATATATATATATAGGAATAGGAATGTTATATATACAGGAATGTATATAACATATATATCTCATATATATGTAAATAAAAAATATATATAATCATATAAATATAAAATATATTTATGTATTAGACAAATTATAGATGGTCATTTTTAGAAATTGTGATAATCTTTCCTCTGGCTACATGTTAATATTTCTTCCACAGGCAAAATGTGCTCTCTCCTTCTTCCTAAAATTCCATTACATTCTAGTTTTATCTTAAAGTCTAGGATCTTATCATCTGTATCAGGTCTAGATATGGTACCAGGTCTAGGTATGGGTTCTCAACACAGCTCTTCTTGATCTGGAGATCTGTTATCTAAAAAGGGAGGTTATTCCTATCTCATTCCTCCCAAGACATAGCACATACTATTGGGAAAAGGACAGGATAATTGCAATAGACACTGTTATTCAAATAGGGGGAAAACAAAAAGGCAGTCCTGAAATCCAACTAGATACGTCACCAGACTTTCAGGATGGGGTATGTACTTTGAGGTCTAGTTTTGGTCCCTGAGAATGATTTTCTTTTTTTTTTTTTTTTTTTTAAAGATTTTATTTATTTGACAGAGAGAAATACAGCGAGAGAGGGAACACAAGCAGAGGGAATGGTAGCGGGAGAAGCAGGCTTCCTGCTGAACAAGGAGCCCGATGCAGGGCTCAATCCCAGAACCCTGGGATCATGACCTGAGCCGAAGGCAGACGCTTAACGACTGAGCCACCCAGGCGCCCCTGAGAATGATTTTCTAATCCAAAATAAAGTAGCCCTTATTTTGCATTGTGGTACATAGTTTCTACTCTCTGAATCATCACTCCTTTACCATAAGAAATTGCCCATGTTTGCAGCTGAATAGCTCACTTAGCCTGCTTCCTGTTCATCTATTACTGGGGACTCAGAGATCGCTTTTCATTTTGAAATGTGTCTTGTCTTTTTTAGTCTAATATGATGGTGTTTCTCTTAAAAATTTGTTTTCTATGTATGTTACTGTTCATTCTTATACCCCAAAGCTACGTCCATAATTCTTTTTGAGATAGACTTCTTTTTACTTAAAGTATGTCAGGCTTCTACAGGACAATACCTTCAAGGTTATTCAAGTTCTTTTGTCTTATTGGAGGATCGACAAAGAATAAGTGTTTCTGAGTTCTTAACAGGGAGTCTTGTAGTTACACCCTCCACCTGACTTTGACTCTGAGGCTACATTTTACTGTCAGTATTGTGACTGATCTTTGCTCTAAAGTAATTTCTTTGACTTTGAGAATTTCTTTTATGGGCTGGAGATACTGTCCTGGATTCTCTATATATCTTCTAATTCCTGCTTTAAAATTGAACAGTTCTTTCTTTAGTTTATTTCTGTTGCAGTAACTTTATTGGATTTCAGTAGTATAAGCTAAATAGTATTTTCAGCATTCTGACTGGAAATTTCCTTAGCCAGATCCACAAGGTTATTAGGTATGTTTTTAACCCTGAAAGTTACTCTAGGCCCGAGCTTTGTTAATTGTTCTATAACTACATAACAGTCCCTACCCTATTTTTCAACTTCCAATATCAATTTTCTACACTGGCAAAAGCAAAACCTGTAAAACTTGTTAGAGACTGTTGGATTAAAAGTCTTTGTAGTTTTTCCGCTATATTCTTTAAGGAAGTTATAAGGTTAGCCAAAATTCACAAGGAAGTGACCTGTATAGAGTCACTCTGTATAGAGTACAGAGTGACCTGTATTATTTGGAAATAATCCAAAACAGTATTCAATTTTTATAAATGTTCTAATAACATAAAACCATACACATTTTCTATTGCTAAATATACCAGTTAAGTTTTCCTAAATAACAAAGTATTCTAAAACTTGGTGATCTGAAACAGCAGATACTCATTATTTCTCTTAGTGACTGGTTAAGTGTTCTCTCTGGGAAGGCTTAGCTTTAGTTGGAGGATCTTAGATAGCTTTATTCATATATATGAAGTCCCAGTTGGGATATCTGTGACAGATGGACCTCTTTCTAGTCTCTTAGCTAGGAGGCTAGCCCCAGGGTAGGAGTAGCCTGGAGTAGTTTATAGGATTCCTAGCAACAAGAGCAAAACAAAGCTGGAAGACATCTTGGGGCCTAATAAGCTCAGACCTCGGATACTGCCATTTTCTTTGTACCCTATTGACCAAAGCAAGTCACAGGGAAATTCAGTTTTAAGGAATTGAGGAAGTGGACTTCATATCTGAGGGGAACTACTACAAAGAATCTATGGCCATTTTAGTCCATATATAGTCTATATATAGTCCATACATAGTCCATATACCATAAGTGGAGTATATATATATTTTTTACCTTTCTTTCTCTCCCTTCCCTTTCTCTCTTTATATAAAATTCAATTAAATCTAGATTTGCTTTATTTAACTTTATTTTTTTATATTTTTATTAGTAAATAGGTGAGGCTGCTATATAGAGAGACCCCATAAAATTCAATAGCTTAAACATGACAGAATATTATTTTTCTTTCCTGGAAAAGTTGAGTGGAGAGTTTCAGGTATAGTAGTTTGATGTTATTTGGGACCTAGTCTTCTTATTTCTTACCTTTATTTCTCATTGAAGTATAGAAATTTTACCAGATCTTAATTTTTTTATTCAACTGTTTTATTTTCCTACTTATTTTATTATTATTTATATTTCTTTTTTTCTTTTACCTTTATGAAACTAATATTTGAATATTGTGATTCCTAGATCTAATTTTAAGTTCTCTATATTTTTAGTCTTCTATTTGTGTATTTGTTCTGTACTATGAAATATTTATTTCATTTACTTGATGATAGTTCTAAACTTATTCTCAAAAGTAGCCTTTCTCCTTTCCATTTCCTCTCGACTTTTTAAAATTGTTTTTTAATTTTAATTCTAAGTAGTTATTATACAGTCTCATGTTAGTTTCAGGTATACAATATAGTGATTCAACAATTCTATATATTACTCAGTACTCATCATGATAAGTGTATTCTTTTAAAACCCCATCACCTATTTTACCCATCACCTCACCCACTTACCCTCTGGTAACCATCTGTTTGTTCTCTGTAGTTAAAAGTTTGTTTCCTGGTTTGCTTCTCTCTCGCTCTCTCTCTCTCTCCTTCTTTTCACCTTTGTTCATTTGTTTTGTTTCTTAAATACTGCATATGAGAGAAATCATATGGTATTTGTCATTCTCTGACTGACTTATTATGCTTAGCATTATACTCTCTAGCTCCATCCATGTTGTTGGAAAGATTCTGTTCTTATGAACATCGCATGTAACAATATGATTATGGTCACTTAGATCATATATATGCATATATATGTATATATATAGACACACACAATGGAATATATGGACATACCCAATGGAATGTATATGTGTGTATGCGTGTGTGTATATACACATACATACTGCATCTTCTATACCCATTCACCCATTGATGGACACTTTAATTGCTTCAGTAATTAAGCTATTGTAAATAATGCCAAAATAAACACAGGAAGTGTATGTATCCCTTTGAATTAGTGTTTCTGTATTTTTTTGGTAGTATGGGATTACTGGATCCTAGGGTAGTTCTCTTTTTAACTTTTTTTTTTTTTTAAAGATTTTATTTATTTGACAGAGAGAAACACAGTGAGAGAGGGAACACAAGCAGAGGGAATGGTAGCGGGAGAAGCAGGCTTCCTGCCAAGGAAGGGGCCTGATGTGGGGCTCGATCCCAGGACTCTGGGATCATGACCTGAGCCGAAGGCAGCCGCTTAACGACTGAGCCACCCAGGCGCCCCCTCTTTTTAACTTTTTGAGGAAGCTCCATACCATTTCCCACAGTGGCTGTTGCAGTTTACATTCCCACCAACACTGCACCAGGGTTCCTTTTCCTTCCCATCCTCATCAGCACCTGTTGTTTCTTGTGTTTTTGATTTTAGTTATTCTGACAGGTATGAGGTTAATATCTCAGTGTAGTTTTGATTGGCATTTTCCTGATGATGAGTGATATTGAACATCTTTACATTTTTCAGTTGGCCATTTTGATGTCTTCTTTGGAGAAATATCTGTTCATATCTGCTGTCCATTTTTAAATTGGACTATTTGTTTTTTAGGTATTGAGTTGTATCAGATCTATATTTATTTTGGATACTAACCCTTTATCGGATATGTCATTTGCAAATATCACCCATTTCATAGGTTGCTTTTTAGTTTTATTGATTATTTCCTTCACTGTGCAGAAACTTTTTATTGTGATGTAATCCTGACAGTTTATTTTTGCTTTTATTTCTCTTGCCTCAGGAGACCTAACTAGAAATATTTTGCTGCAGTCAATATCAGATAAATTAAAGCCTATGTTCTCTTCTAGGATTTTTATGGTTTCAGGTCTCACATTTAGGTCTTTTATCCATTTGAGTTTATTTTTATTTATGCTGTGAGAAAGTGGCCCAATGTCATGCTTTTGTGTGTTGCTGTCCAGTTTCCCCACACCCTTAGTTGGAGAGAATGTCTTTTTCCCATTGCATATTATTTCCTGCTTTGTTGAAGATTAATTGACCTTATAATCATGGAGCCTGTTTCTGTGTTTTATATTCTGTTCCATTGATCTATGTGTGTATTTTTGTGCCAGTATATTACTGTTTTGATTACTGTGGCTTTGTGATACCTCCAGTTTTGCTTTTCAATTTCAAAATTGCTTTGGCTATATGAGGTCTTTTTTGGTTCCATACAAATTTTAAGATTGTTCTAGTTCTGTGAAAAATACTTTTGGTATTTTGATAGGGATTGCATTAAATCTGCAGATTGCTTTGGATAGTTTAAACATTTTATTTTATTTTATTATTTTTTTAATCATTTTTAAAAAGATATATGTATTTGTCAGAAATAGAGAAAAAGAGCACAAAGAGGGGGAGTGGCAGGCAGAAGGAGAAGCTGGCTCTGTGTTGAGCAGGGAGCCCGATGTGGGACTTGATCCCAAGATCCTGGGATCATGACCTGAGCCTAACAAAGGCAGATGCTTAACTGACTGAGCCACCCAGGCATCCTGATATTGACATTTTAACAATATGTTTCTTCCACTCCATAAGCATGGAATGTCTTTCCATTTCTGTGTGTCATTGTGAATTTCTTTCATCAATGTTTTAGACTTTTCAGAATATAGGTCTTTCACCTCTTTGGTTAAATATATCCCTGGGTATCTTAAGTTTTTGGTGTAATTATAAATGGGATTATTTTCTTAATTTCTCTTTCTACTGCTTCATTATTAGTGTATAGAAATTCAACAGATTTTTGTACATTTATTTTGTATCCTGCAACTTTACTAAATTCAATAATCAGTTCTAGTAATATTTTTGTGGTGTCTTTTGAGTTTTCTATATACGGTATCATGTCATCTGCAAATAGTGAAAATTTATTCTTTAACAATTTGATGCCTTTTATTTCTTTTTGTTGTCTGATTGCTTTAGCTAGGATTTCTAGTACAGTGTTGAATAAAAGTGGTGAAAGTGTACGTCCTTGTCTTGTTCCTGACCTTAGAGGAAAAACTCTCAGTTACTCACACCTGAGTATGATGTGTGGGTTTTTCATATAAGGCCTTTATTGTGTTGAGGTATGTTCCTGTTAAACTACTTTGTTAAGGGTTTTTATCATGAATAGTTGTTATACTTTGTCAAATGCTTTTTCTGCATTTATTGAAATGATCATATGGTCTTTCTCCTTCCTCTTATTGATGCCATGCATCACGAAATTATTGAACCAACCTTGCATTGCATGAAAACTTGATTGTGGTGAATGACGTTTCTAGTGTATTGTTGGATTTGGTTTACTAATATTTTATTGAGGATTTTTGTATTTGTGTTCATCAGAGATATTGGGTGATCTCTTTTTCTGTGGTGTCCATCTGGTTTTGGTATCAGGGTAATGCTTGCCTAATAGAATGAATTTAAAAGCATTCCTTTGTCTTCTATTTTTTAGGAGGGTTTGAGAAAATAGATATTAACTCATCTTTAAATGTTTGCTAGAATTTGCCTGTGAAGTCCTCTGGTCCTGGACTTTTCTTTGTTGGGAATTTTTTTGATGACTGACTCAATTTCTTTGCTGGTAATCACTGTGTTCAAATTTTCTATTTCTTCCTGCTTCATTTTTGGTGGGTTTCTAGAAATTTATCCATTTCTTCCAGATTGTCCCATTTGTTGATATATAATTTTGCATAATATTCTCTTACAATTTTTTGTATTATGTGGTGTTATTTGTTATTTTTCCTCTTTCATTTGTGATTTTGTTTTATTAGAGTCCTCTTTTTTATTTAATGAGACTGTGTAGAGCTTTATCAATTTTGTCCATCTCTTCAAAGACCCAGCTCTTGATTTCATTGATCCGTTCTATTGATTTTAAAATTCTGTATCATTTATTTCTGCTCACATTTTTATTATTCCTTTCCTTCTGTTGGGTTTGGGTTTTGTTTGTTCTTCTTTTTATATATCCTTTAGGGGCAGGGGTAGGTTACTTATTTGAGATTTTTCTTCCTTCTTGAGGTAGGCCTTATTGCTATAAACTTTCCTGTTGGAACTGCCTTTGCTGCATCCCAAAGATTTTGGATTGTTTTGTGTTCACTTCATTTATCTTCATGTCGTTTTTGATTTCTTCTTTGATTTCTTGGTTGACCCATTCATTGTTTAGTAGCATGTTATTTAACCTCCATATATTAGTAGTCTTTCCAGATTTTACTTGTGGTTGATTTCTAGTTTCATAGCATTGTGGTCAGAAAAGGTGAAGGGTACTACTTCGATTTTTTCAAATTTATTGAAACTTGATTGTGGCCTAATATGTAGTCTATTCTGGGGAATGTTCCATATGTACTTGAAAAGAATGTATATTCTGCTGTTTTAGAATGGAATTATCTGAATACATCCATTAAACCTATCTGGTTTAGTGTGTCATTCAAAACCACTGTTTTGTTGTTGATTTTCTGTTTGGATGATCTGTCCATTGATAAAAATAGGGTGTTAAAGTCCTTTTCTTACTATGGATTAGTTCCTTTATTTTTGGTATTAACAGTTTTATGTATTTTTGTGATCCCATGTTGGGTGCATAAAATTTACAACTGTATCTTCCTGTTAGATTGTTCACTTCTATTATTATATACTGTCTTTCTTTGTCCCTCATTGCAGTCTTGGTTTTTAAGTCTATATTGTCTGACATAAGTGTTCCCTCACTTTCAGTGTGCAGGGTCTCTTCAGGTCTGAAGTTAGTTTTTTGTACTCAGCATATAGATGAGTTTTGTTTTTATATCCTGTATCCTTATGTCCTTTGATTGGAGCATTTAATCCAACTACACTCAAAGTAATTATTGATAAAAAAATACTTATTGCCATTTTGTTACATTGTTGTTGTTTCTATAGTTTTTCTGTGATCTCTTTAGCTCTAGCAATCTTTAATCACTTGCTGGTTTTCTTTAGTGATATACTTGGATTTCTTTTTCTTTATTCTTTGCATATCTATTACTGGATTTGGGTTTGGGGTTACCTAGGTTTGTATAGAAAATCGCATGTAGCAATCTGTATGAAGTTGATGGTCACTTAAATTGGAACCCGTTTCTTACTCTCTCACTCTCCCCCATTTTAGGTATGTGGTTTCATATTATAAATCCTTTTATTTTGTGAATCTCTTCACTGATACTTACAGATAGACTTATTTTTACTTCTGTTGTGTTTTATACTTCTCATATTCTCACTTATGGTCTTTCCTTACCACTCCGAGTCCCCTTTAATATTTCTTGTGGGGATGGTTTAGTAGTCATGATCTCCCTTAGTTTTTATTTGTCTGAAGAACCCTTTATCTCTCCTTCTGTTCTGAAGTATAGCCTTGCTGAATAGAGTATTTTTGGTTGCAGATTTCTTCCTTTCAGCACTTAGAATTTATCATGCCATTCCTTTCTAGCCTGCAAATTTTCTGCTGAAAAACCAGCTGATAGCCTTATAGGGTTTCCCTTGTATGTAATTGTTTCTTCTCTTCTGCTTAAAAAATTTTCTCTTTATCACTACATTTTGATTAGCATAAGTCTTGGTGTGGACCTCCTTGGGTTGATTTTCTTGGGGAAATCTCTGCATTCTGGATCTGGATATCTGTTTCCTTTCCCAGATTGGGAATGTTTTCAGCTATTATTTCTTCAAATAAATTTTCTGCCCCCTTTTCTCTGTCCTTATTCTGGGATCTCTATACTCTGAGTATTATTATGCTTGATGAAGTCACTGAGTTCCTTAAGTCTGTTCTCCTTTTGTATGTATTTTTTTTCTCTCACTGACTTTGCTTGAATACTTTCCATTTGTCTATCTCTAGGTTATTAATTTGTTTCCCTGCTTTCCTCTACCCTGCTATTTTCTATCATGTGTATTTTTAATGTCAACTATCATATTCTTGATCTGATTGTTTTCTTTTTTCTTTCTTTTTTTTTTTTTACTGTTCTCATTTTATTTTCTTAAATTTTTTAATTTTTTCATTTAAAAAAAATTTTTTATTAACATATAATGTATTATTTGCCCTAGGGTACATGTCTATGAATTGTCAGGCTTACACATTTCACAGCACTTACCATAGCACATACCCTCCCCAATGTCCATAACCCAGCCACCCTATCCCTACCCCCTCACCTCGCAGCACCCTTAGTTTGTTTCGTGAGTTTAGGAGTCTCTTATGGTTTGTTTCCTACCCCATTCCATCTTGTTTTATTTCTCTTCACCACCCCTCCACACCCGCCCTGCCTCTAGGATCCTTTATATCAGAGAGATTATGTAATAATTGTCTTTCTCTGACTGACTTATTTTGCTTAGCATAATACCCTCCAGTTCCATCCACGTCGTTCCAAATGGAAAGATTTCATTTCTCTTGATGGCTGCATAGTACTCCATTGTATATATATACCACATCTTCTTTATTCATTCATCTGTTGATGGACACCTAGGTTCTTTCTATAGTTTGGCTATTGTGGACATTGCTCCTATGAACATTCGGGTGCACATGCCCCTTTGGATCACTACATTTGTATCTTTAGAGTAAATACCCAGTAGTGCAATTGCTGGGTCATAGGGTAGCTCTATGTTCAAATTTTGAGAAACTTCCATACTGTTTTCCAGAGTGGTTGTACCACCTTGCATTCCCACCAACAGTGTAGGAGGGTACCCCTTTCTCCACATCCTCGTCAACATCTGTCATTTCCTGACTTGCTAATTTTAGCCATTCTGACTGGTGTCAGGTGGTATCTCACTGTGGCTTTGATTTGTATTTCTCTGATGCCGAGTGATGTTGAGCACTTTTTCATGTGTCTGTTGGCCATTTGGATGTCCTCTTTGCAGAAGTGTCTTTTCATATCTTCTGCCCATTTCTTGATTGGATTATTTGTTCTTTGGGTGTTGAGTTTGAGAAGTTCTTTATTGATTTTGGATACTAGCCCTTTATCTGATATGTCATTTGCGAATATCTTCTCCCATTCTGTCAGTTGTCTTTTGGTTTTGTTGACTGTTTCCTTTGCTGTGCAAAAATTTTGATCTTGATGAAGTCCCATCTGGCCCTAGACTCTTGTTTGTTGGGAGATTTTTGATGACTGCTTCAATCTTCTTACTGCTTATGGGTCTGTTCAGGTTTTCTATTTCTTCCTGGTTCAGTTTTAGTAGTTTGTGTGTCTCTAGGAATGAATCCATTTCTTCCAGATTGTCTACTTTGCTGTCATATAGTTGCTTATAATATGTTC
>CM053611.1:113014797-113031786 GCA_028646535.1 Procyon lotor
AAAACAGTATGGAGGTTCCTCAAAAAGTTGAAAATAGAGTTACCCTGCGACCCAGCAATTGCATTACTGGGTTATTTACCCTAAAGATACAAATGTGATCCGAAGGGGTAACTACACCTGAATGTTTATATGAGCAATGTCCACAATAGCCAAACTATGTAAAGAACCTAGATGTCCATCAACAGATGAATGGATAAAGAAGATGTGGTATATATATACAATGGAATACTATGCAGCCATCAAGAGAAACGAAATCTGGCCATCTGCAACAACATGGATGGAACTGGAGGGTATTATGCTAAATGAAATAAGTCAGTTAGAGAAAGAAAATTATCACATGATCTCTCTGATATGAAGAATTTGAGAGGTAAGGCAGGAGTTTGGGGGGGGTTGGGGAGGGAAATGAAACAGGAAGGGATGGGGAGGGAGACAAACCGTAAGAGACTCCTAGACTCATGAAACGAAGTAAGGGTGGCTGGGAGGCAGGGGGGTAGGAATAGGGTGGCTGGGGTGTGAACATTGGGGAGGGTATGTGCTGTTAAGTGCTGTGAAATGTGTAAGCCTGACGATTCACCGACATGTACCCTGGGGCAAATAATACATTATATGTTAATAAAAATTAAAAAAAAAAAGATAGCAATTAAAATAACATAAAAATATGAAACATCTCATTAACAAAATGAGCTTTATGAAGCAAACTGTAAACACTGTAAGCACTAAAGAAAACCTTCAAAAATGGAGACATTTAATATTTATAAACAAATAGATATATCTTGATATCCTACATGTAAATCTCTATAATTTGATGCACAGATTCAATGCAATTGTAGAATTGGACATGTTAACTCTAAAATTTATATGAAAGTGCAAAGACCAAAAAATAAATTAATCCTTATAAATAACAAGGTGGGTTGACTTGCCCTACAAAATATCAGGACCTGTTCTAAATCTCTAATCATTAAGGATCCCAGGCATTATTACCATAGAACTTGTTACAGAAGACCAATGGAACAGAATAGAAAGCAGAAACAAATCTTCTTTAAGTAGTAACATTTTCCAGAAACTGCATATCAAAACATATACACCTAGAAGTTCTCATTTAGGAAGCTATAATGGAAAGCCAGGTGTTAGCAGAAATCAAATAAATAAAAAGACAGCAAACTGTAGGCCAAATGTCCAAAATAATCCTAAAATTTGTGTGAAAACAGAAAAGACCTTGAATAGTTAGAGGAATATTGAAAAAGAAAACCAAAGTTGGCGGCATCATAAATCCAGACTTCAAGCTATATTACAAAGTTGTACTGATCAAGACAGTATGGTACTGGCTCAAAAATAGACACATAGATCAATGGAACAGAAAACGCAGAAATGAACCCATAAGTACATATCCAATTAATCTTCAGCAAAGCAGGAAAGAATATCCAATGGAAAAAAGACAGTCTTCTTGACAAATGATGTTGGGAAAACTGGACAACATACAAAAGAATGAAACTGGACCACTTTCTTACACCATACACAAAAGGACTGAAGGATTAGGATTATAGACCTAAATGTGAGACATGAAATCATCAAAATACTAGAGGAGAACACGGGCAATAAACTCTTTGACATCAGCTGTGGCAACTTCTTACCAGGTATGTCTCCCGAAGCAAGAGACACAAAAGCAAATATAAACTATTGGGGCATCAAAATAAAAAGCCTTTGCACAGAAAAGGAAACAATCAACAAAACTAAAAGGTAATCTTTGGAATGAAAGAAGATATTTTCAAATGACATATCTGATGAGAGGTTTAGTTTCCAAAATATATAAAGAACGTCTAAAACTCAATACCCAGTTAACAAATGGGCAGAAGGCCAAAGAAGATATCCAGATGGCCAAGAGACACATAACAACATGCTCCACATCACTCATCATCAGGGAAATGCACATCAAAACTACAATGAGATAACACCTCAAATGTGTGAGAATGGCTAAAATTAACAAGAGAGGTATCAACAGGTGTTGGTGGGATATGGAGAAAGGGGAAGCCTCTTGCACTATTGGTAGGAATGAAAACTGGTATAGCCACTCTGGAAAACAGAATGAAGGTTTCTCAGAAAGTTAAAGATAGAACTATCTGCTATCCAGCAATTGCACTACTAGGTATTTACCCAAATAATACAAAAATACTAATTCAAAGGGATACGTGCTCCCAGATTATCAACCAACAGCCAAATTATGGAAAGAGTCGAAATGTCCATTGACTGTTAAATGGATAAAAAAGACATGGTGTGTACATACATACACACACACACACACACACACACACACACACACACACACAATGAAATATTACTCAGTCATGAAAAGGAATGAATTCCTGCCAATTCCTGCCATTTGCAATGACATGGATAGAACTAGAGAATATTATGCTAAGCAAAATATATCAGAGAGGGGCGCCTGGGTGGCTCAGTCAGTTAAACGTCAGCTCAGGTCATAATCCCAGGATCCTAGGATCTAGCCCCACATTGAGCTCCCTGCTGAGCGGGGAGCCTGCTTCTCCCTCTCTATCTGCTGTTCCCTCTGCTTGTGTTCTCTCATTCTCTCTCTCAAATAAATAAATAAAATCTTTTTTAAAAGTAAGAGAAAGACAAATACCATATGATTTCACTCACATGTGGAATTTAGGAAACAAAACAATCATAGGGGAAAGAAAGAGAGAGGAAAACCAAGAAACAGACTCTTAGCTATAGAGAACAAATTGAGGGTTACCAATAAGGTGGTGGGTGGATGATGGGAATATTAAGGAGTCCACTTGTTATGAAGAGCACTGGGTGTTGTATGTAAGGGTTGAATCAGGAAATTGTACACCTGAAGCTAATATTACACTGTACGTTAACTAGAAATTTTTTAAGATTTAAAAAGAAAATATATCTGAAAGCCCTAATTTAATGAAATTTTAATAAATATTTGGCCTAGAAATGTTTTGGAATATTTAAATTTTATGTCCATTCTTCATAGCATCTTTTTGGTTTTAATAACTAATATAGTAATTTAGAAAATAGCTTTACTTTTTTAAAGCACAGCTGTTAACTTATTAACATCAAAAATGTAATAAAACATTTAAATATATCTTTGATTTCTATCCTACAAAATAAGGTTTTTAGGTATTCTACCATTTTCAGACACTAAAAATGAACTAACCTCAGTATTCTTCAACTTTTGTAGTTCACTTTCCAGCCCCAATTTCTCCTCTAATAACACTTGAAAATCATTTTCCATTTGTTTGTATTTCTAAAAGCAAATATTATTATTTTAGTAACAATGAAAAGCATACATTTCAATATAGAGAAATTATTGGGACACTTAATTACTAAAGTCTTCATTAACTCATGAAAATAATGAACCATTGGTATTAATTTGCATTATGAATGATAATTGGGGCTGAAAGAGGCAAACAAACTAGAAGTAACAATGAATAGAAATTTAGAAGACTATGGGTTATTATAGTTCAATATTTCAGAGGTGAAGTGTTTTTGAGTGATAATGAAGTCTAGTAAAATCAAAAAAGACAAAGCTTTCCAGCTCACATATGCGTAGAAATTTCTTGAATAAACTGAGGAAGTACTGAATCTTTAAGATTATGCATCCTGACAATTTCTGGAGTCTAATATTATCAAGGGCAAAGTGCAATTTCAAACTGAGCGTGCTATACTTACAGCCTCTAACAAACCTTGATCACTCGCAGCTCTGAAAAACAAACCAAAAATATCTATAATCTATTATCCTTTTACATTTATATTTTTACTTATGTAACATACTTATATATTTTCTTTGAAAAAAAATTAATAAAGGTTAAAGTACACTTTGACTACCGTTCCAAAAATCCAATTCTCTCTCTAGAGATGTTATCAGATTGTTGTGTATCTTTTCAGAACTTGTTTGATGTATTCATAAAATGCTACATGTACCAATTTAATTCTATAATTTTTGTTAGTGGGTTAGGTGACTATTTTGTTTTCTTTTTTCACATAAATGACACCAATGTATATATTGTCCTAAACTTTTCACTTAACACAGTGTCTGAGATCTATTTGTATTAGTAAATACAGACACATTTCACTCCTTTTAAGTATTACTTCTTATTCCATAGCAGGATTTGGCAAACTTTTTCTATTAAGAACCAGATAGGAAATATTTCAGACTTTGCAGGCCAGATGATCAGTCAACTACCCCAGCTCAGCAAAAGCAGCTATAGATGATAGGTAGATGAATGGGTCTGGATAGATTTGACTCATGGGCTGCAGTTTGCTGAATACTGTTTCAAGGTACGAGTGAACTATAGATTTTTTTGATAATGAGTTATTTATTATAATCCAAATTTTTTAAGCTTTAAGATACAATTAACATACCATCCAATTCATTTATTTAAAGTGTACAGGTAAATAGGCTTTAATATATTCACCAAGTTGAGGATCTATTTTAACTATTTAATTTTAGAACATTTTAATGACCTCAAAAAGAAACCCTGTACCCATCAACAGTCACTCCCCATTCTTCCCAGCACAGCCTCAACACTGGCAGACACTAATCTACTTTCTGTCTCTAGGGATTTGACTATCTGGATATTTCATTTAAATAAAAATATATAATACGTGGTCTTTTGAAACTGGTTTCTTACACTTAGCATAATGTTTTCAAGGTTCATCCATGTTGTAGCATGTATCAGTGCTGTGTTCCTTTTAATTGCCAAATATTATTCCATTGTAAAGGTACATATATTTTATTTATCCATTCATCAGTTTATGGGCATTTATATTGTTTCCACTTTGGGGCTATTATGAGTAATACTACTATGAATAACCACGTACAAGCTTTTGCTTATGTATGTTTTCAATCACTCAGGTATAAACCGAGGAATAGAAATTCTGGGTCATACGTTCACTTTGTATTTAACATTTTGAAGAACTGACAAACTGGTTTCCATAGCAGACACACAACTTCAATTCCACCACGAATGTATGAGGGTCCCAATTCCTCCACATCCTTGCCAACAATTGTTACTGTCATCTTTTTTTTTCTTATAGCCATCCTAAGGGGTGTGAAGTGGTATATCACTGCAGTGTTGATTTGAAAGTCCCTAATGACAATGATGTTGAACATCATTCCATGTGCTTATTGACCACTGGTATATCTTGCTTCAGAAAATGTATATTCAGATTATTTGCCCATTTTTATTTGGGTTATTTATTTTCTTCATAAGGCATAAGACTTCTTTATATATTCTGGATACAAGTCTCTTATCAAATACATGATTTGTGAATAGTTTTTGGATTCTGAGTTACCTTTTCACACTCTTATTATATCATTTGCAGTTTAAATTTTTTAATTTTCTGAAAGTCAACTTATCTATTTTTTCTTTTGTTGGTTGTGCTTTTGGTGTCCTATTCAAGAAGCCATTATCTTACTCAAGGCCACAAAGATTTATTCCTATGTTTCTTCTAAAAGGTTTACAGTTTTAGCTCTTAAATTTAGGTTTTTGGTAATTTTTGAGTTAGTTCTAGTGGATGGCATAAAGAAAGAATGCAACTTCACTCTTTCGCATATGGATATCCAAGTCCAAGGATCCAAGTATCAGTTATTAAAAAGATTATTCTTTCCACAGATGATATATCCAATAAAAGGTTAATATCCAAAATATATAAAGAATTACAGAAGTCAACACCAAAAAAACCAAAGTCTGATTTTTAAATGGGCAAGAGACATGAATAAACATTTTTCCAAAGACATGCACGTAGCAAACAAACAAATGAAAAGAAAGTCAATATCACTAATCATTGGGGAAATGCAAATCAAAACCATGGTAAGATAAGCTCCTATAATGGCTAAAATCAAAAACATAAGAAATAACAAGCTCTGGGGAGGATGGAGAAAAAGAAACCTTTGTGCACTTTTGGTGGGAATGCAAAGTGGCACAGCCACTGTGGAAAATAGTCTGGAGGTTCCTCAAAAAATTAAACATAGAACTACCTTACAAATCCAATAATCACACTACTGAGAATTTAACCAAAGAATACAAAAACACGGGGCGCCTGGGTGGCTCAGTGGTTAAGCATCTGCCTTTGGCTCAGGACATGATCCCAGGATCCTGGGATCGAGCCCCGCATCGGGCTCCTTGCTCGGCAGGTAGCCTGCTTCTCCAGCTATCATTCCCTCTGCTTGTGTTCCCTCTCTCGCTCTGTTTCTCTCTGTCAAATAAATAAAATCTTTAAAAAAAAATCTTTAAGAATACAAAAACACTAATTTGAAAGGAAAGATACACCCCTATGTTTATTGCAGCACTATTTACAATAGTCAAATTATGGAAGCAAAGTGTCCCTCAACAGATGAATTGATAAAGAAGATATATAAATATAGATATAGGTAAATAGATACACACATCCAATGGAATATTATTCAGTCATATGAAGAATGAAATGTTGCAACAACATAGATCTAAAGGGAATAATGCTAACTGAAATATGTCAAAAATAAGATATCATATGATTTCATTCATATGTGAAATTTAAGAAAACAAATGAACAGAGGAATAAAGAGAGACAAACCAAGAAACAGACTCCTAAATATAGAGAAGAAACGTGGTTACCAGAGGAAAGGTGGGTGGGTACATGATGAAATAAAGGAGATTAAGAATATACCACATAATGTATAGAATTGTTGAATCATATTGTACACCTCTGAAACTAATATGAGACTATTTTAATTATACTTGAATAAAAAATTTAAAAAAATTTTTTTTAAAAAAGACTATTCTTTTTCTCCACGGAATTGTTAAAAATTTAAAAATTTTTAAAAATTTTTCCTCCTTGTTAAAAATCAATTGACCATAAATGTAAGGGTTTATTTCTGGACATTCAATTTTATTCACTGATGTATATAAGTCTAACCTTATGCCAATACTACATTGTCTTGATTACTACAGTCTTGTATTAAGTTTTATAAATGTGAGTCCTTCAACTTTATTCTTCTTAAGATTTCTTTGGCTATTCTAGATTCCTTGCATCTTTACGTGAATTTTTAAGATCAGCTTGTCAGTTCCCAAAAAGAAGGTTTTGACAGAGATTGCATTGAATCTGTAGATCAATTTTAAGATTATTAAATCTAACAGCCCAAGAAAATGGAATGTCTATCCATTTAACTAGGACTTCTTTAAGCTCTTTAAATGTTTTGCAGCTTTCAATGCAAAAGAAGTCTTACAGTTCTTTTGTTAAATTCTTTGTCTGCAAGCTATTTTTTTTTATTTTATTTATTTATTTTTTTCAGTGTTACAAGATTTATTGTTTTGCACCACACCCAGTGCTCCATGCAATACGTGCCCTCCTCAATACCCACCACCAGGCTCGCTATTTTAAATGGAATTGTTTTATTTCATTTGTGGAATGTTGATCACTAGTCTGTTAGTTTCCTAAGGCTGCTCTTACAAAATATCACAATCTGGGTAACTTAAAACAATGAGAATTTATGGTCTTATAGTTCTGGAGACTATAAATCTAAAATTAAGTGGTTAGGACCATGCTCCCTCTGAAACTTCTAAAGGAGAATTCCTGTTTTCCTCTTCTAGCTTCCAGTAATCCCTGGTACTCTTTGGATTGTAGTAACATAAATCCAATCTCTGCCTCTATAACTTCTTTCCTCTTTGTTTACTGTCTTCTCCAATTATTACAAGGATACCAGCCATATTGGAATAAGGGCCAATCCTATCTCACTATGACCTCATCTTAACTAATTCCATCTACAATGACCCTATTTGAAAATAATTTCATTATGAGACACTAGGAGTTAGAGCTTCAACATAACTCTTTGGGGGACATAATTTAACCTGTAACAGTTAGTGTATAGAAACAGAATTGATTTTCATTTATAAATCTTATATGCTGCAAAATGTGAATTCACTTATTTCTTCATATAGATTTTGGTGGATCCCTTAAGATTTTCTATATACAAGATGATGACAACTACAAAAAGAAGTTTTACTTCTTCCTTTCCAAATGAACACATTTCATTCCTTTTCTTCTCTAACTGCCCTGCCTAGAACCTGTACTACAATGATGAATAGATGTGGTAAGAGTGTCCTGTTTTCTTCCTGATCGTAGACTATATTAAGTCTTTCACCATTAAGCATAGTGTTGACTATGGGTTTTCATAGATAGCCTTTATCAGATTAAGGAAGTTCCTTTCTGTTTCTAGTTTGTGAACTATTTTTATCATGAAATGCTTGGATTTTGTCAAATGCTTTTACTTTGTCTAGTCAGTTGATCGTGTGATTTTTTTTTGTCCTTCATTCAATCAGTACTGTGTATTACATTAATTGATATTTGCATTTTAAACCAACCTTGCATTCCCAGGATAACTTCACTTGCTTGTGTGTAACCCAGTTTATATACTGCTAGATTTCATTTGCTAGCATTTTGCTAAGGATTTTGGCATTCATATTCATAACATTATTAGTTTATAATCTTTTCTTGTGATATTTTTGTCTGTCTGATATTAGAGTAATACTAACCTCATGGAATGAGTTGAGAAGTGTTAACTCTTCTTCTACATTTTGGAAAAGTTTGTGAAGGTGTGATATTAATTCCTCTTTAAATATTTTATAGAATTCACCAGTGAAGCTCTCTAGCCTGAGCATTTCTTGGTAGAAGCTAAATTAAGTACTAATTAAGTCTTTTTACTAGTTAAATTTCCATCCAGATTTTCTAGTTCTTCTTAAATTAATTTAGTTTGTGTCTTTCTAGAAATTTGTCCATATCATCTAAGTTATCTACTTTGTTGTCATACAGTTTATAGTATTCTCATATAATCCTTTCACCATAGATTATTGAGCCATGCTAATAAAAATTGGAATTCTTTCATTTTTTGCTATGATCAGAGTTATGGACTAAATTCCTTTTTACAAATGCCTCCTTGAACATATTCCTTTCTCTAAAGTAGATTAAAAGAAGTTTGCTACGTAGGTATACATTTTTGTTGCCATTGTTAAAAATTGTGCAAAATTGTCCTTAAAAGTTGGCAATTCCTTTTGTACTGGCATTTCAAAAGTATCCATTGTCCTACAGCTCTGTCAAGGATTTGGTATTTGAAAATTTTTAGTTAAACCAATGGCAAAAAAAATATATCACTGCATTTCCCTGATCACAAGTCAGACAGAGCATCTCCTAAAACATTTATTGGCCACTTTTTTTGTCTCTTCCTTAAATTATCTGTATACAAGCTTTGCCTATTTTTTGAAGATTGTTTGCTTTTTCAGGAATTATATATTACTATTATCATTCCATTCTATTGTATAAGCACAAAGATTTTCTTACAATCCACTGCTTATCATTTAACTTTGATGCACTTTTGAACAAGACGTTTTTAATTTTGATAGTCAAATGTCTTTTTATGTACAATTTTATGTTCTTACCTTTAGGTTTGTAATCAACACTGAATTTAGTTTTTTGAATGTATAAGAAACTGTCACTATGTTTTGGCCAAATGGATACTTTTACCTTGTCAGTGTCCTACCCAGCCACTAAAATTTAGACTTTGAATTTGCCACATGGGAGCTATGATTCTTTCTCCTTCAACATAACTATAACTACCTGTGATACATGTATTTGGTATGAAGACAGGTTAAAAGGCAAGAGAGTCTACTGTCCTTACTTCTGGCCCCTATGCCTCCTTAGAAAAAAACATCATGAAGGATTTCTTAATAGGCTTATTTCCCCATAGGACCACACACGATCCTGGTGGTGGGCAATGTTCTCACCAATGTTTATATCCGCAAGACTGGACATTAGTTCTCAGCACTCTGTTCACTAACAGAAGTATTTTGCCTTCACAAACCCTCCTATAACCCAATAGCTGATTGGAATCCCAAACTGTCCCATTATTGAATAAAGAAATTTTCAAAGTCCAGTGGGTCTACGCTTGCTTATCCATTTCCCAATATCCACAGACCAACAGCTAGACAATACACTGACCAGACACAAGAATAGGTCTATTAACTTCCCAAAAAACCAGCATAATTACCCTATCATGCTAGTATAGAATTCATGCATGATAATGAAATACAATCTTTTTATCTATATGTTATCCCGTTTTAATACGGCTTTCATCTCCTTATATCTGCTCACCATTGAGTACCTCAAAAGTAGATCCCCCTCCTTTTTCTGGAAGCCACTCTTCCATACCCCTCTGAATCAATATAATTTCTGAAAAAGTTCATTTGACTATAAGTCTTTAACTACAGTTGATTGGTCAGTCCAGAAATAGGCACCTGTCTCTAGTTGCATGAATGATTTTCTCACCTAGGACTTTTAGATTTGGAAAATTCAAATATTATCCTTCAAAGTGACTAAAACTGAAAGATTAAGTCTTCAGAATGTCACCAGTCATGGCTTGCCACCTTTGGCAAAAAAAAATAAACAAAAAAGAGAATAGAAATAAGAGATCTGCAATAGAAGAAAATGAAGCTCAAGTACAGAGAAGAAAACAGTATCTTGAGAGTGTTCAAATTCTTTTTTTTTTTTAAGATTTTTTTTTAAATTTATTTGACAGAGAGAAACACAGCGAGAGAGGGAACACAAGCAGAGGGAATGGTAGTGGGAGAAGCAGGCTTCCCACTGAGCAGGGAGCCCGACGCGGGGCTCGATTCCAGGACCCTGGGATCTGACCTGAGCCAAAGGCAGACGCTTAACGACTGAGCCACCCAGGTGCCCCGAGAGTGTTCAAATTCTGATTTACAACTGTTTCTGAGATTGAGCCATACTGCTATTGTTAGGTTTAGTGAGATACCAAGAATATTTATAATAAAATCTGTCTTTTGTCAGAAAAATTTGAGTTGTGATTTTGTCCCAAGCACTCAGTTATATGGTAGAAGTTCAATAAACAGAAGACATTCTAAATGTTTTAGTATAGTTTTAAGCTTTGGTGCCTTCAGAAGTATAAATGCTACAGACTTACAAAAAATTAAACCTTTAGAAGTTTATTTCCATTTTCTTAACATACTTAGTTCTGTGCATTTTGAACAATTAATTTCATTGCAGTCCCTCTGACTAAACATGGAAAATGCCGACCTAAATAAAAAAAATTTAACTTAAAAAAGTTTTTAATTATTATGCAAAATTTTAAATAACTACATAACTACAAAAGGAATGTAGCTAATCAAATTTTGAAATGTTTTTTTAACAGTTGTATCACTACAATTCTGAAGTTGTTTTATTTAAATTTGAGTAGACAACATATAGCATTTCATTAGTTTTAGATGTAGTGTTTAATAATTCATCAGTTGCATACTTAAGAGACTCATGGTTTTTCTACCTCTCTGATGATTTCCCATTCACTATTCCCTCTCCTCCTTATGGTCCTCTGCACTGTTTCTTATATTCCAGATATGAGTGAAACCATGTCTTTTTTCTGATTGACTTATTTCTCTCAACATTATATACCTTCCATTTCCACTCATGTTGATGTAAATTGTAGGTATTTATCTTTTCTGATGGCTGAGTAATATTCCATCGTATATATAAACCACATCAACTTTATCCATTTATCTGTCAATGGACATCTTGGCTCTTTCCACATTTTGGTTATTGTGGACATTTCTGCTAAACACTGGGGTGCAAGTGCCTCTTTGGATCAATGCATTTGTATCTTTGGGGTAAATAACTAGTAGTGCAATTGCTGGGTCATAGAGTACCTCTATTTTTAACTTCTTGAGGAACCTCCATACCGTTTTCCAGAGTGGTTGTACCAGTTTGCATTCACACCAACAGTGTGAGAGAGTTCCCCTTTCTCCTCATCCTCATCGATATTTGTTGTTTCCTGTCTTGTTAATTTTAGCCATTCTGACTGGTGTGAGGTAGTATCTCATAGTGGTTTTGATTTGTATTTCCCTGATGCCAAGTGATATGCCAGGTGTCTGTTGACCATCTGGATGTCTTCTTTGCATAAATGTCTGTTAATGTCTTTCTGCCCATATCTTGACTGGATTATTTGTTTTATGTGTTTTATGAGTTTGATAAGTTCCTTATAGATCTTGGACATTAGTCCTTTATCTGATATGTCATTTGTGAATATCTTCTCCCATTCTATAGGTTGACCTTTAGTTTTATTGACTGTTTCCTTTGCTGTGCAGAAGCTTTTTATCTTGATGAAGTTCCAACACTCCATTTTTGCTTTAGTTTCCCTTGTCTTTGGAGGCATGTCTTGCAAGAAGTTGCTGCGGCCAAGGTCAAAGAGGTTGCTGCCTGTGTTCTCCTCTAGGATTTTGATGGATTCCTATCTCATGTTTAGGTCTTCCATCCATTTTATCTTTGTGTATGGTATAAGAAAATGATCCAGTTTCTTTCTTCCAGATGTGACTGTCCAACTCTCTAAGCATTATTTATTAAAGACGCTGTCCTTTTTCCATTGGATATTCTTTCCTGCTTTGTCAAAGATTAATTGACCATAGAGTTGAGAGTCCATTTCTTGCTTCTCTATTCCATTTCACCGATCTATGTGTCTGTTTTTGTGCCAGTACTGTAATGACTTGATGATCACAGATTTGTAATATAGCTTTAAGTCTTAATTTAATAAGTTAAATTATTAATTTAAATAATTAAATTGTGATGCCACAACTTTGGTTTTCTCTTTCAACATTCCTCTAGCTATTTGGGATTTGGGGTTTTGTTTTGGTTTGGTTTGGTTCCATACAAATTTTAGGACTGTTTTTTCCAGCTTTGTGAAAAATATCGATGGTACTTTGATAGGGATTGCATTGAATGTGTAGATTGCCTTAGGTAGCATAAATATTTTAACAAAATTTGTTCTTCCAATCCATGAGCATGGAATGCTTTCCATCTCTTTGTGTCTTCCTCAATTTCTTTCATAAGTGTTCTGTAGTTTTTAGAGTACAGATTGTTTACTTCTTTGCTTAGGTTTATTCCTAGGTATCTTATGGTTATTGGTGCAATTGTAAATGGGATATATTCCTTAATTTCTCTTTCTTCTGTCTCATTGTTACTGTATAGAAATGCAACTGATTTCTGTGCATTGAGTTTGTATCCTTCCATGTTGCTGAATTGCTGTATGAGTTCTAGCAATTTTGGGGTGGAGTCTTTTGGATTTTCCACATAAAGAATCATGTCACCTGCAGAGTGAGAGTTTAACTTTGTTATTCTTTGCCAATTTGAGTGTCTCTTATGTCTTTCTTTCTTTCTTTTTTCTTTCTTTTTTTCTTTCTTTCTTTTCTTTCTTTTCTTCTTTCTTTCTTTCTCTGAATGCTGAGGCTAGAACTTCTAGTATTATATTGATAAAAGAGGTGAGAGTGTGATTCCTGTTAAGTTTCTGAGTTTAGGGGAAAAGCTCTCAGTTTTTCCCTATAGAGAATGATATTCACTGTGGGGTTTTTTAAGATGGCTTTATGATGTTCAGGTATGTTCCCTCTATCGCTACACCATGGAGAGTTTTAATCAAGAAAAGAAGCTATATTTTCTCTAATGCTTTTTCTGTGTCTATGGAGAGGATCACATGGTTTTTGTCCTTTATTAATGTGATGTATCGTGTTGGTTGATGTGTAAATGTTGAACACCCTTGTACCTCAGGAATAAATCCCACTTGGTCATGGTGAATAATACTTTTAATGTACTGTTGGATCTTATTGGCTAGTATTTTGGTGAGAATTTTTGCATCCATGTTCATCAGGGATATTGGTCTACAATTATTCTTTTTGTCTGGTTTTGGGACTAAGGTAATGCTGGCCTCATAAAATGAGTTTGAAAGTTTTCCTTCCATTTCTATTTCTTGGAAAAATTTCAGAAGAATAGGTATGTATTCTTCTTTAAATGTTTGGTCGAATTCTCCTGGAAAGCCATCTGGCCCTGGACATTTGTTCATTGGGAGGTTTTTGTTTACTGCTTCAATTTCTTGGCTGATTATGGGTCTGTTCAGGTTTTCTATTTCTTCCTGTTTCAGTTTTGGTGTTGATCATGATCTTTCCTCTTTCATTCATGATTTTATTAATTTGGATGCTTTCTCTTTTCTTTTTGGTAAGTATGGCTAGGAGTTTATCAATTTTATTAATCTTTCAAAGAACCAGCTTCTAGTTTCATTGATTTGTTCTGTCCTTTTGGTTTCTATTTCATTGATTTCTGTTCTAATTTTTATTATTTCTCTCTGCTTGATTTAGGCTTTATTTGTTGTTCTTTCTCCAGCTCCTTTAGGTGTAAGTTTAGCTTGTGTATTTGAGTGTTTTCCATTTTTTTGAGAAAGGCTTGTATTCCTATGTACCTCCCTCTTAGGACCACTTTGGTTGTATCCCAGAGGTTTTGAACAGTTGTATTTTCATCTTCATTTCTTTCCATGAATTTTTTAAATTCTTCTTTAATTTCCCAGTTGACCCATTCAGTAGGATGCTCTTTAGCCTGCAAATGTTTGTGTTCCTTCCAAATTTCCTCTTGTGATTGAGTTCAAGTTTCAAAGCATTGTGGTCTGAAAATATGCATGGAAAAATACCAATCTTTTGGTACCAGCTGAGACCTGATTTGAATCCAGTATGTGATCTATATTACAGAATGTTCCATATGCACTCAAGTAGAATGTGTATTCTGTCGCTTTAGGATGGAATGATCTAAATATATCTCTGAAGTCCATCTGGTCCAGGTTGTCAATCAAAGCTCTTGTTTCCTTGTTGATCGTCTGCTTAGATGATCTGTCTGTTGCCTGAATGCAGTGAAGTCCCCTAGTGTTATTGTATTATCAATATGTTTCTTAATGTTATTGATATATAACTGGCTGCTCCCAAATTAAAGAGCATAAATAATTATAATTATTAGATTCTTGTAGGATAGACCCTCTAATTATGACACTATATCATAATGTCATAGTGTCATCCTTTACCACAGTCTTTGTTTATAATCTAATTTTTCTGATATAGGGATTGCCACCCAGCCTTCTTTTGACGTCTATTGGCATGATAAATGGTTTTTCAATCCCCCCACTTTCAATCTGGAGGTGTCTTTAGGTCTAAAATGAGTCTATTATAGTATATCATATATACTATATAGTATGGATATGGATATAGTATATGGATATATCTAGTATATTAGATATATAATAGTATATAATAGTATATTATATACTATTATATAATGTATATTATATTATATATATAATATATATTATATATTATTAGTATACTATAATTATAATTATACTATAATATAATAATAGTATATTATAGTATATGGATAGGTCTTGCTTTTTTATCAAATCTTATACCCTGTATCTTTTGATTAAAGCATTTATCGCATTTAAATTCAGAGTAACTATTGAAAGATTTAGTGCCATTGTATTACGTGTAAAGTCCTTGCTTCTATAGATTATCTCTGTTTCTTTCTGTTTATTGTTACCCTCGGGCTCTCTCTCCACTTACAGGACCCTGATTTAACAATCACAAATTCTTTTAGTTTCTGTCCTGGAAGCTCTTTATCTCTCTTTCCATTCTGAATGACAGACTTTCTGGATAAAGTATTCTTGTCTGTATGTTTTTCTCATTTAGTACACTGAATATATCATGCCAGCCCTTTCTGGCCTGCCAGGTCTCTTGTAGATAGGTCTGCTGCCAATCTAATGTTCCCACACTGTGGGTTAAGGAGTTCTTGTCTCAAGCTGCTTTTAGAATTTTCTCTTTATCTCTGAAATTTTCAAGCTTCACTGCAAATTTTGTAGGGGTATCAATCTATTTTTATTGGTTTTGAGGTGGGGTTCGCTCTACCTCTGGACTTGAATACCTGTTTCCTTCCCCATATTAGGGAAGTTCTCAGCTATGATTTGCTCAAATATTCCTTCTGTTCCTTTCTTCTTCTTCTGGAACCCCAATAATTCTAATATTATTTTGCTTTATGGTATTGCTGATCTCTCAAAACCTCCCTTCATGGTCTATTAGTTGTTTTTCTCTCTTTTCTTCAGCTTCCTTCCTTTCCATCAACTTGTCTTCTAGGTCGCTGACTCTCTTCTGCCTCATTTACCCTAGCTGTTAGAGCATCCATTTTAGACTGCTATCAATTAAACCATTTTAATTTCAGCCTGATTAGATTTTAATATTACACTAAGAGATTCTCTAGTGTCTTCTATGCTTTTTTCAAGCCAGCTAGTAACTTTACAATCATTATCCTGAATTCTGGCTCTGACATTTTACTTATATCCATATCGGTTAGATCTGTAGCAGAGAATGTTACCTCTGGTTCTTGCTTTTGTTGTGAATTCCTCCTTCTAGTCATTTTGCCAAGAGCAGAATAGATGAATGAGAGGACAAAATCAAAAATATCAAGCATGACCCAAGAGTAACAGTAAACAGAAAGAAACAGAGATAATCTATAGAAGCAAGAACTTTACACATCTACCTAGTACACAATAGATAAATCCACGAGGTCAGAAACCAAAAAAGAAAAGAAAAGGAAAAAGGGGGGAAAAGAGAGATAATAATCTCACAAGTGGGAAAAAAAGGGTGATCCACTTGATCCTTGGGTATATTTTGGTCCATTTGTTAGAAGACGCTAAATCCCAAAATTGTAAAGAAAGCAAAATTTATACATATACAAAAATAAAATTGGATACAGTGAACTGAAGCCAAAAATGAAGGATATATCTATAAAATGTAAATGTAAAAATGAAAATTTAAAAAAAGAATTAAAAACAAAGAGTTGATAAGGAAAAGGAAAAGGAAAAGAAAAAGAAAATTTTAAACTGAAAGACTGAAGACTCGTGTAAAAAAAACCTACAATTCTAGGGGCACCTGGGTGGCTCAGTTGGTTAAGCAGCTGCCTTCGGCCCAGGTCATGATCCCGGAGTCCTGGGATCGAGTCCCACATCGGGCTCCCAGCTCCACGGGGAGTCTGCTTCTCTCTCTGACCTTCACTCCTCTCATCCTCTCACTTTCTCTCTATCAAATAAATAAATAAAATCTTAAAAAAAAAAAAAAAAAA
>CM053611.1:113032286-113055804 GCA_028646535.1 Procyon lotor
GGGTGGCTCAGTTGGTTAAGCAGCTGCCTTCGGCCCAGGTCATGATCCCGGAGTCCTGGGATCGAGTCCCACATCGGGCTCCCAGCTCCACGGGGAGTCTGCTTCTCTCTCTGACCTTCACTCCTCTCATCCTCTCACTTTCTCTCTATCAAATAAATAAATAAAATCTTAAAAAAAAAAAAAAAAAAAAAAAAAAAACCTACAATTCTATATACTACTGCCCTTAGCACATGAAATTTTTGGTTCTGAATGATCTGTAAACTTGGTAGTTGCCTGAGGATCTTTCTGGCCTTCTGCAGAAGGAGCCTGATGCAGTGATTCTCAGGTGTCTTTGCCTGAGTGGAGCTGAACCACCCCTTGCCAGGGGGCTGGGCTCAGTATAAGCTGTTTGGGTTGTTCTATGTGGTTTTTGCTCCCTGAAGGCTTTTTGCACCATTTTAGAGAATGAAAAAAAGTAAAAAATGGCAGCATCCACTCTCCAGCCCTGGAGCTGAAAGACTCTGGCCCCCACTCTTCAGTGCATCCTCAGGGAGAGGCAGTCAATCCCTTTCCTATAGGCCAAACTCCTCGGACTCCTGTGGTGCACACTCACACCAATCCTCCCAGGGGAGGGTGCGGTGTCTCACTGCCACTCTGCTGTTCACTGGGCCCCTGCGCAAGGAGCATTTGCCCAATCATGCATGCACTCTCACTGATTCTCTCAGGGAAAGGAACCAGATTTCACAGTGGTTGTCACTTGCTGGGCCCCTGCTCTGAGAGCAGTCATCAACTGTGCTGTAGTTTGCGGTTTACATAAACATCTAGCTGAGAAGCCACTCAGTAGCTTGCTAATTGTAGCCGGCTTCCCTGCTCCAAAGCTTGGGAACTATGCTATATTTAGGCTCCCCCCTTTCTTTCTGTGACCCTGGGGATCCTGAGACCACACTGTCCCACCTAAGATTCCACCCTGCTTTATCACATGAGCACCTTTCAGGCAGGGTCATTCCTCACAGAGAAGGTTTCTAAAAATTCTAATTTTGTGCCCCACTGGTATCGCACTTTCCAGTAGCCCAGTGACAGAGGTTCCCTTCCTTCACAATTTATCTTCTGATATATCCCCTCAGATTCACATCTCCATAACTCCTACCTTGCAAAAAGTAATCACTTTTCTATTTGTAGAATCACAGCAATTCTTTTCTTACATCTCACGTTGAATTCACATGTGTTCAGAATGATTTGATAGCTATCTGGCTAATTCAAGGTACCAGATGAAACATGGGTGCCCTAATCTTTCACCATCTTCCCTCCCTCCTACTTCTGAAGTTAAGACTTAAAACTACAGTAAGACTTCGGCCACACCCTATCTTTATTTTTTAACAGAAATTTCAAAGATGTATCTGTAACAAGTTGTATAAGGAGGCATCAACGGAGACTCTAAGTTCCCACTATCACATGCCAAAGTAATGGGTAAGTCATTTAAAAAAAAGAAGGCAACCAAGAAAAAGCACTAAAACCTTTCACTGATATGGACAACATAAAAGGGTCATGAAAGAAGACTTACAAAGAGTATTTCTCTGCAGAGAGCTATTGGATGCCTTGAGCCATATACAGATCCTTAAGGGAGAGGAGGATATGCTTGCCCTGATCTCAAGCCTAGTGAGAGGCATTCTAAGTAGAATACTTAGAAAATTTGGTGTCGTCTGTAGTTATGGAGAAGGAAGCCAGAATTTTCCTATTTGGCTTATCTTTATAAGATAAACACCTGGAGAACAGAAACTAGAACTAATTAGTTGGAAAGGGGGTAATGAAAGAGAAAAACCAATCATAACCCTTAGCAGTTTCCAGCTAGTATACTGGGTAGGAGGAGGAAGTTTTGCAACTAATTTAACCATAGTCACCTAAAAGTCATCCACAGTGACTATTCTAGGTACCTCATATAAGTGACATCATGTACCTTTGTCTTCTTGTGACTGGCTTATTTTACCTAACATAATAGCATCAAGGTTCATTCATGTTGTACCATATGTCAGAATTTCCTTCCTTTTTAAGATTAAACAATATTCTATTGCATGTATATATCACATTTTCTTTATCTATTTATCTGTTTTCGGACACTTAGATTGCTTTCATCCTTTGCTACCATAAATAGGGTTACAGTAAACATGGGTGTATAAATATCTTTGAGACCCTGATTTTAATTTCTAACCAGAAATGAAATTACTGGATCATATGGTAATAACATTTTTAAATTTTTTATAAATTGACATACTGTTTTCCATTGTGGCTGCCTGATTATAATTTTAAAATTACACATATCACAAAAATTGACATAAGAACACTAAATTTTTTTAACAGTGCTCTTATTTATGTTTCTAATTTTTCTAAAATGAATGTCTACTCATTTTCATAATTAGGAAAAGGAGTTATTTTAAAAGCTTACCTCTCCAACATATTTGACTGTTTTTCAAATATTTTCAACATGACATTCAATTGATTCATCAGTGAACAAGTAGTTTCTATAATGAAAAAAATGAAAAAATTTAAAAGTATTACAAATGGCTAAAGTTATACCTCTAAGCTGATATAACTCACTGCTATATGTATGAGAACTAGATGAACATAACAAAGAGACAGTACTCAAAGAACAAATACTTATGATAAGTATAGTTACCATTTTATTAAATTCCCATTATTTCACTATGCTACTTTACAATTCTCTTAATCCTCAAAGTAACTCAAAAAGAAAATATTGTCACCATTTTAAAATAAATATAGAGTCTCAGAGGTTTTAATAATTTGATCAAAACTATGCATCTAGCAAGTAACAACACTGGACTGAGGTCAGTGTGTGTGACCTCTTCATAACATTACATGTAAGAGGACTCTAAGATGCTAAGAGAAAAGTTGCTGCCTCCAAGTCAATAAAGTCTATGGGAAGATGCTAACAAGCCCATTAAGTTTTCCACCTGAATCAAATAACCCAAAAGGTTAACTAAAATGCTACTTAAAAGGAAACCAATATAGGGATGTCTGGGTGGCTCTGTCGGGTTAAGTGTCTGCCTTCAGCTCAGGTCATGCCAGAGTCCTGAGACTGAGTCCCACATTGGGCTCCTTTATCAGAGGAGAGCCTGCTTCTCCCTCTGCCTGTCACTCCCCCTGCTTGTACTCATGTTCTCTCTCTGGTAAATAAGTAAATAAAAATCTTTATTTAAAAAAAGGAAAGGAAACCAACATAATGAGAATCCATAGTAATTAATGAACTCTCAGGGTAATAACACAAGATTCTTCAATCTTATGACACAAAAAGTATATGAGAGAAGACAAACTTCACTAAGTTTGCTGCTAGATAAACCAAAAGTGAAATGGACAAAGATAATGTTAAATAACATGGAAGCAGTCCAAAGTTCTTAAATATCAATTGTATTTTTTCTATTCTACATGTCAAAATAGTAGTATAGAGAAGAGAAAGTAAGAGGACAGAAATCAGTTGGATTTAAAGAATGGAGACTTTATTAGAAAGAAAGCAGGTAAAATCATAAGTAAAGACAGGAAAAGTAGAAACGTGCAACATACATCAAGGGAACCAAATAAGTATTCATGATCTCATGGGCTGTGATATCAAACCCTGAGTCGGGCTCCCTGGGAAGAGGGGAGTCTGCTCGAGATTCTCTCTCTCTCCCTCTGCCCCCTCCCCTCACTCATGCTTTCCCTCTCTCTCTCAAATTAATGAACAAAATCTTTTTAAAAATTAAATAAATATATAAATAAACCAAGTAAACCAGAGGCTTTACTTTAGGAAGGTCAATACTCCTTAAACATTCAAATGTATATTAAAAGAAGTCACCTTTAGAAAAATAAAATTTAGAATTTTTATAGAAATTTTTTATAGAAAAAATGTTTTATAGAAATTCTTATGCATTTTTAAAATGCATAAAATATGAGACACCTGGGCGGCTTAGTTAAGTGTCTGCCTTCAGCTCAGATCATGATCTTGGGATCCTGGAATGGAGCCCTGCATCAGGGTCCCTGCTCAGAGGGAATTCTATTTCTCCTTCTCCCTCTGCCCCTCCCCCTGAAGCTTGCACTCTCTCTCAAATAATTAGTCTATAATAATAAAAATAATAAAATAAAATGATAAGTTTGTAAATAAATATTATACCATATAATTTTAAGATTAATTTGATAACACCACAGGGCATGATTTAAAATTATGCCATGGATTTGGTAAAGGATTAAAATGAACACCTACTGTTATTTCTGTCACAATTTTAAAGTACAGTTCACAGAAGGGAGAAAAGGCCCTGCTATGGACCAATATTCCTCTGTTGAAACCTTAATCTCCAATATGATGGTACCCGGAGACCTTTGAGAGATAATTAAATCAGTAGGCATATGAGATACAAGAGACAGGAGAAAGGTACTTCCTTTCTCTATTTTCCATCGTTTGAGGATAATCTACAAATCAGGAAGAAGGCTCCCACCAGAACCTGACCATGCTGGAACCCTGATCTCGACTTCTCAGCCTTCAGAATCATGAGATATACACTTCTGTTGTATATGCCACACAATATATGGTATTTTGTTATAGCAGCCCAAACTGACTAACACAAGCTGACATCCATCTGTGATGTCACTAATTTAGGAATTTCAACTCAGTATCATAGAATGTATAGATGGAAACTTTATTCTTCCATTACCAAGTGGAATAGTTTGAGGAATCAACCTCAATTGTTGATTGAGGTTGTTCTTCCTCAAGTTCTTCCTCAAGTTCTCATTATAACTTGAAAAACAAAAAATAAAAGATCAGGAAACCCATTTATTTTTAAGATTTTATTTTGAAGTAATCTCTACACCCAGTGTAGGGCTCAAACTCACAACCCTGAAATCAATAGTCACATGCTACTGACTGAGCCAGCAAGGTGCCCCATTTCTTATTCTTACTGAAATGTTCTGGTGAAGATCCTCTTCCTGAGAAGAGTACTCCTGGTTACCAAAGTGGCCTATGAAGTAATTTTGAAGTAGCTAAAATGGGAAAGAGAGATATAGCTACATATTTTGGGGGAATGTGCACCTCTTTTATCTCTTTTGTTGAAGCTGCAGTATTTTATTAATTGATAAGGTTATTAATAATTAATGCATATTACTTATCAATTGACAGGGTTATTTTTCTCCCTCTTTGGAAGAGGTCTAAGAAACAGCTAACATGTAGAATTCACATACATAGATGGATTTTAAAAATGGGATTAAAGTGTATATAAAAGGGGCGCCTGGGTGGCTCAGTGGGTTAAAGCCTCTGCCTTTGGCTCAGGTCATGATCTCAGGGTCCTAGGATCGAGCCCCGCATTGGGCTCTCTGCTGCCTCTCTCTCTGCCTGCCTCTCTGCCTACTTGTGATATCTCTCTCCCTCTTTGTCAAATAAATAAAATCTTAAAAAAAAGTGTATATAAAATACATTTATCTTGCTTTATCCCTTTAAATGTCAAGGAAAATATTTCTAAGAATAAGTTATTCTTATTTCTAAGAATAACATTAAGTTATTCTTTTTAAAAGCTACACAACATTCCATTGCTATGAATGGACCATAATTAATTTAGTCAGTCCTAAAATGCATGTTGTTCCCATATTTTTGCCTATACAAATATGCTAAGATTATTACTGCTTGTAGGAACAGAAATATAGAAATTATCTATATGAACATCTACAGGAGAATTATAAGTTATGACATAACCATAAAATAGAATACTATGTGTCCATTAAAACTACTAATACATCATACCAGTATCTCTGTTGAAACAAATTCCTAAAAATAAAGGTGTTGTTTGTTAAGGTATGCACATTTCTATTTTTATAGATAATACTATAGGGAGCTCCGTAAATTTGAGAACAATTTTCATTCAAACAAAGTATGACAGAGTTTTTCTCCATATGGTCACCAATATTAGTTGTTATTAATGTTTAACTTCAATGTACCTTACAAGTAAAATATTTTTTCTCATTATTTTAATTTTTATCTCCCTGATCACTAATCAAGTTAAGCTTTATTTCATGTTTTTGGACATTTTTATTTCTGTTTCTCTGAAATGCCTGTTCAGATGTCTGTTCATTTTGCCCCTGAATTATTTTACTTTTTTTTTTTAAAGATTTTTATTTATTTGACAGAGAGAAACACAGCGAGAGAGGGAACACAAGTGGAGGGAGTGGGAAAGGGAGAAGCAGGCTTCCCGCTGAGCAGGGAGCCCGATGTGGGTCTCGATCCCAGGACCCTGGGATCATGACCCGAGCTGAAGGCAGACGCTTAACAACTGAGCCACTCTGTTTTAAACAGAGCCAGGCGCCCTGTTTTACTTTTTATTATTCATTTGTAGGGGCCAGTTAATACTAGTATATAATGTATAACAAATATCTCCTAGTCTGTTATTAATTACTTATTAATATTTATGGATTATTTCAAATGTACAAATTTTTATACTTAGTCAAATCTATTGATTTTTTCTTTTATAGTTCTTCATTCTTTTATAAGTCTCAATATACATTAATCCCCTTAGGGTTATTTTATATTTTATAATCATGAGCTTTGGCATATTTACTGAGTCATACATAAAAATATATTTACCGTTTAATGAATAATTACAAAGCAAGTATCCACACAACCACCACTCAAGGTCAACAACTGGGTACCTGGGACTGCCAATATCCCAGAAGCTCTTTATTTGTCCCTCCCCATTCACAACCCTTTCCTTCAGCCTATTATCCTATTTTTTTCTCATCTTTGTATCTTTTCCACCTTTGTTAATAGTCAATATAGTTTAAGTTTTCCCAGCTTAGTTTTAACAAATGAAAATACTCCCTGTATTTATGACTTACTTCTTTCAATCAATATTACATTTGAAAAATTAATGGTGTTATGAGTAGCCATTTCAAACATTTTAATTATGGTATGATTTTCTATTACCTGAAGAAGCCACTATTTGTTTATCCACTCCGCTCTACAAATATTTAAAATCTTCAATTTGGGGGCTATTACAAAACAATAACAACAACAACTTGGTATGAAAATGCTTGTACATGTATCCCAGAGCATATGGACAAGAGTTTAAGGACATCACCAAAATGGTAGAGTAGGAGACCCCAGCTTCCATCCCTCCACAAAGATCAACGACTAAATAGCTGTCCATAAATGAAAACAACTCAGGCAGAGCCCCAGATTGCACTTAAAAAACTTTAGCCACACACTGAAATTAAAAAACTTAAGAATAACTGCTTAAAAATGAAAGGAAGAAAAGCCTCTTCGTGCCTGCACCATCCTATCCCCCAAACCATCATTACTTAGCACCAAACTGCAACTCCCCAGCTAGAAAGATAGAAAGATTACCCTGGCTAGTTAAAAAAAAAAAAAAGAGTGGGGTCGCAACCAGCTCACCCAGCCTTTCCTCCACTCTATAAAGGATCTGCTTAGGTTTCACCTCACCCAGAGATAGGTAAAGCTGACACATATAAATACAGCTAGAAACAAGGAAGAAGCACAGGTGCTACCAATATCAGCCACAGAGCTTGAGTCACTACGGTTCCCTGTGACCTGCTCCACAGAAGACCTCAGCAGCTTCCCTCACTGAAGAAATCAATGGCCAGGACAGCCACTGAGAACACCCTGCAAATTTCACTGGGTTTTTTTCTCTGTGTCTTTGCATTGGCTGAGGCCAGTTGCCTGAGTCCCTTCCCAATCCCCAACACACACACACACACACACACACACACACACACACACACACACACACTACACCAATACTGGAGGCCAAGAACCACGCCAGCAGCCAGCCCAAGACTCTAGCTGCACAAATGCAAAACACCAGCCAAGATCCCCATAGCTAACTCACTGCCATGTGCTCACTCAGGGCTAACCCCTCCAGTTGTACACCTGCATGTTTCCAGATCAACCCATCACCAGCTTCTATTGCCATGTGCATGCCCAGAGGGAGACTAGGCAGTCACAGAAGAGAGCTGCCAGCAGCCAGATCCCTGCAGCTGTTTCCAGGCCCAGAGCAGGCCCCTGTCTTCTGTCACTGTCCTGTACCACTGCACCCACCTGTAGCTAGCCCCTCCAACTGTACATCTGCACATCCCTGGCCCATTACCAGCCTCCACAGCTGTATGCCTATAGCAAAACCCAGAAGCCACAGCAGTGCACACAGACAGTCAGGTTCTCCAAGCTGTCTGTATGCCCACAATTGTCCTCAACCCTTGCTGTCTTCCCTGGACCCCACCACTACATATGTGTTTACAGCTGGCCACTGCCATACACACACACTTCCTGCTAGCCTTCAGCCAAGAGCGTATACACCAGCTCTGGCCACACCACTGTTTGCCCTGGTCCCTTGTGGCTGAACCTGGAAACAATGCTGAAGATCACAATAGCCTCTGACATCTCTGTAGACTTCTGTGTTTTCCAAGGACCATGAAGTTGTTGATGCTGTGGACTGCAATACTCTGAGCCAACAACTCACAATACCTCTAGACTAGTTCTGCCACATGCCCCTCAATACTTGACACAGAGCATAGGGTCATTGCATACTCCATCATCCCCCACCTGCAGTTGGAGATCTTTCCTTACTGAAGTCAGTCTATAAAGCCTAAAAGAGACAACTGCTTCTTAAATGTGCAGACAAGTATGTAATGATATAGGGATCACAGAGAACCAGGGAAACATGACTCCACCAAAGGAATACAATAAATCTACAGTAATTGGCCCCAAAGAAATAAAGATACGGGACTTGCTCAACAAGGAATTCAATATAATTTTTCTGAAGATGCTCAGGGACCTACAAGAGAACACAGATAAACAATTTCATGACATAGGGAAAGTAATACAAGAGAAAATGAGAAGATAAACAAAGACAAATTTAAAAATAGAAGTTTTGATGTTGAAGAACACAAGGAAAACACAATGAAATAAACAACAAAAAAAGTGGGACTACACAAACTAAAAAGTTTCTGCACAACAAATGACAACATCAACACACAGAAAGGCATGCTATGGAATGGGAGAAATATTTGCAAATCATATATCTGATAAATTAATATCCAAATATATATATTTTTAAATCCAATTAAAAATGGACAGAGGACCTGAATAGACATTTTTCCAAAGAAGGCATACAAACAATCAACAGATACATGAAAAGGTGCTCAACAACACTAACCATCAGGGTAATGTAAATCAAAACAACAATAATATATCTCACACCTGTTAGAATGACTATTATCTAAAAGACAAGAGGTAACATTTGTTGATGAGGTGAGGAGAAAAGAAACCCTGGTGCACTATTGCTGGGAATGTGAAGTGGCACTGCCACTGTGGAAAACAATATAGACATTCCTCAAAAAAATTAAAGATAGGACTACTGTATGACCCAGAATTCCTACTTCTGGATATATATCCAAAGAAAATGAAGTCACTGTCTCAAGGAGATAGCTGCTCTCCCACATCTGCTGCAACATTATTTATAATATAATAGCCAAGACACAGAAACAATCTAAAAAATGAATAAAATATGATTGATACAAATACATATATATAAGTGTATATGTATATACATATACATATATACTCATATACACACAATGGAATATTACTCAGCCATAAAAAAAGAAATCCTCCCATTTGTGACAACACAGATGCCATTGTGCTAAGTGAAATAAGTCAGAAAGAAAAACAAATACTATATGATGTCACATGTGGAATCTAACAACATTGAAAAAGAAACAGAGAGTAGAATGGAGGTTTCCAGGAGCTGTGGCAAGGGGGAAATAGGGAGACATTGGTCAAAGGGTACACATTTTCAATTATAAGTTCTGGGAATCAAATGTACAACATGGTGACTATGTTTAGTACTGTATTGTATACTTGAAAGCTGCTATGAGAGTAGAGCTTTAATGTCCTCATTATAAAAACACCAACAATAAAATGGTAATTACTTGAGATACAATACGAATAAATTACCCTCAGGCATTTTGCAACATATACATATCAAATAATTTTGACCACCTTTAACTTATATATGCCAATTATATATCAACAAAGCTGTGAAAAAGGAGTTTAAAGTTATGCACATCCATAACTTAGATAAAGAAAAGCTATTTTTCAAAGTGATTGTGCCAAGCACCTGGGTGGCTCAGTCAGTTAAGTGTCTGCCTTTGGCTCAGGTCATGATCTCAGGATCCTGGGATCAAGTCCCATATCAGGGTCCCCGCTCAGCACTCTCTCTCTCCCCTTCTCTTCACTCTCTCAAAAATAAATAAATTAATTAAAAAAAAAAGTGATTGTGCCATTGTACACCTCCCTCAGTGTATATATGAGGAGTTCCTGTTGGTATATACCCTTGTTAACACTTAATATTGTCACAATTTTAATTTTTGACAGTGTCAGAGGTATGAAACAGTTTCCCATTGTGGTTAATTTGCAATTCCTTAATTATTCATCTTATTAGCTATTTGGATTCCTTCTTTAGTTAAATTTCTATTTCTTTTGCCTGCTTTTATTGAAATAATTGTCCTTTTTTCTGGATTTAAAATAGTTCTTTTTTTTTTAAGATTTTATTTATGTATTTATTTGACAGAGCGAGATCACAAGTAGGCAGAGAGACAGGCAGAGAGAGAGAAGAGGAAGCAGGCTCCCTGCTGAGCAGAGAGCCCGATGCTGGGCTCGATCCCAGGACACTGAGATCATGACCTGAGCCAAAGGCAGAGGCTTTAACCCACTGAGCCACCCAGGCACCTCTAAAATAGTTCTTTGTATTTTTTGTATACTAATAATTTGACAGTTTTCAGTATTCAAAATCTCTTTTTCCACTCTAATTTATTTCAAATTTACTTCAAATATATGATAGTATATATTGACAAATAGAAATTTCTAATTTTAACCTACTCAACTTTATCCCCCTTATGACTGGTACGTTTATGTCTGGTTTTAAAAATCAATTTCTTACCACATAGTAATGAGGATATTCTCTTAAATCATCCAAGAAAATACTTTTACTTTTGCCTTTCATACAAAGGTGTTTAATGACATGAAGTTGATTTTTGAATATGTAATGAGGTAGTGTTCCAATTTTATTTATTTTTATATATATTTTTATATTTTTCACATGTATCAATTATTACAGTACCACTTATTGAAAATCCCACGTTTTCTCAACTTACCTGTAATGCCATCTCTGTCACAGATCGTGTACCTAAATGCATAGGTCTGATTTGGGGCTTTAATGCTGTTCAGTTGGCCTCCTTGTCTATCTTTACCTTGTCTTAACTATTGTAGCTTTATAATAAGCCTCTCATCTTAGAAAAAAAATTTTTCAAATTTTATTTTCACTAGTATCAAAAAGATGAGCTTCCTACAAGAAAAAAACCTTATTAAGAACTTCCTACAAGAAAAAACCTTACAAGAACTTTTATTTAAAAACTACAAAACATTGCAAAAACAAATTAATACTTAAAAATGGTGATATAAACTATTTTTATGTAATGAAAACATCAAGTTAAGAAACTAAATGTTTGACTTTGAGTTTATTTTTGTGTATAGTATAACAAAATAGTCCAGTTTCATTCTTCTGCATGTGGCTGTCCAATTTTCCCAACACATTTGTTGAGAAGATTGTCTTTTTTTCCATTGGATATTCTTTCCTGCTTTGTTGAAGATTAATTGACCACACAGTTATGGGTTCACTTCTGGGTTTTCTATTCTGTTCCATTAATCTATATGTCTATCAGTACCATACTGTCTTGATCACTACAGCTTTGTAATATAACTTCAAGTTAGGAATTGTGATGTCTCCTCCTTTCCTTTTCTTTTTCAAGGTTGCTTTGGCTAGTTGAGGTCTTTTTGGTTCCATACAAATTTTAGGATTGTTTGTTCTAGCTCTGAAAAATACTATTGGTATTTTGATAGGAATTGCATTAAATGTGTAGAATGCTTTGGATAATAGAAATATTTTAACAATATTTGTTCTTCCAATTCTAAATGTGAGATAGGAAGCCATTAAAATCCAAGCCTGGTGGTCGGTATTGAGGAGGGCACATATTCCGTGGAGCACTGGGTGTGGTACATGAACAATTAATCTTGTAACACTGAAAAAAGAAAATAAACATATTTGGGGGGAAAAAATCCTAGGCAAGAACACAGAGAGTAACCTCTATGACATCAGCTGTAGCAATTTCTTACTAGATATGTCTCCTGAGGGAAGGGAAACAAAAGCAAAAATAAACTATTGGGACTTCATCAAAATAAAAAGCTTCTGCACAGTGAAGGAAATGAACAAAACTAAAAGCTAACCTTTGGAATCAGAGAGGATATTTGCAAATGACATCAGATAAAGGGTTAGTATCCAAAATATATAAAGAACTTATAAGACTCAATACCCAAAAAGACAAATAATTCAGTTAACAAAAGACATGAATAGGTATTTTTGCAAAGAAATATAAAAACATGCTCAATACCACTCATCATCAGGGAAATGCAAATCAAAACTATAATGAGATATCACCTCACACCTGTCAGAACAGCTAAAATTAACAACACAGGAAACAACAGGTGTTGGCAAGGATACAGAGAAAGAGGAACCCTCTCACACTGTTGGTGGGAATGAAAACTGATGCAGCCACTCTGGAAAGAAGTATGGAGGCTCCTCAAAAAGTTAAAAATAGAACTACTTTATGGTCCAGCAACTGCACTACTACATATTTACCCAAAGAATACAAAAATACTAAATCAAAGGGATACATGCGCCCTGATTACCAACCAATAGCCAAATTATGGAAAGAGCCCAAATGTTGACTGATGAATGGATAAAGAAGATGTAGTAGATAGATAATTGATAGATAATGATAGATAGATATAGAGAAATATATACAATGGAATATTTCTCAGCCATGAAAAAGAATGAAATCTTGCCATTTAAAATGACATGGATGGAGCTAGAGAATATTATGCTAAGCAAAATAAATCTGTCAGAGAAATATAATTTCAACAAAAAAAACAAAATAATCATGGGGGGAAAGAAAACCAAGAAACAGACTCTTTAATTATACAGAACAAACTGATTGTTACCAGAGGGGAGATGGATGTGAGAATGGGTTAAATTACCTCAAAAATCATAGATTTTTAAATCTATCTATGATTTAAATCATAGATTTAAATATAAAATGCAAAAATATAAAACTTCTAGAAGATAATATAGGAGAAAATTAAATTATATTAGGTTTGAAGATGACTTTTGGATACAACAAAACACAGTCCATGAAAGAAAAAACTAATAATTTCAACTTCATTAAAATTAAAAACTTCCATTCTACAAAAGATACCATTAAGAGAATGAAAAGAGAATCCACAGAGAGGAAATCTTTGCAGTTATTTGACAAAGTGCTTATGTCCACAATATACAAAGAACACTTAAAACTCAACAACAAGAAAGCAAGTAACTTAAGCAAGTAAATTAAAAATGAGTAAAATATCTGAACAAATACCTCACCAAAGATGGCAAAAAAAATATGAAAAAATTCTCAACATCAGATATTACAAATTAAAACAATGAGATACCACTAAACAACTTTTAGAATGGCTAAAATCCAAAATTCTGACAATATCAAATGTTGACAAAGATATAGAGCAATAGGAATTCTCATTCTCATTGTTGGTGGGAATATGAAATGATGCATCCCCTTTGCAAAACAGTTTGGCAGTTTCTTACAAAACTAAACATACATTTATGATCCATAAACATATTATATGATCCAGAAATTGCATTTCTTGGTATATACCCAAATCAGTTGAAAAACATGTCCACACTAAAAACCTAAGTTTGCAGCAGCTTTTCTGTAACTGCAGAAAATTACAAGTCACCAAGATGTCTTTTAATAGATAAATTGATAAAACTATGATACATCCACACAATGGATTACTATTATTAATAAAAAGAAATTAGCTTTATTATTTATAATATTTTTTTTTATTTTTAATTTTATTTATTTATAATAAAACCACAAAAATCACTAAGCAGGAACCTTTACTTATTGCTAAGTAAAAGAAAGACTATATGAATCCAAATATATAACATTCTTGGAAGGGCAATACTTTAGAGATATCAAAAAGAACAACGATTGCCAAGGACTCAGGTGGAAGGAGGGACAAATGAATAGGTAGAACATGGGATTCAAAACAGTGAAACTCTTCCATATGATACTATAATGGTGGATACATGACATTATACATTTGTCAAAACCTAAAGAACTCTATAGCCCAAAGACTATGTAACCTATGAACCCTATGTAAACTACAGAGTTTAGGTAATAATACATCAATATTGGTTCATCAATTTTAACATAGGTAGCACATTAATGCAAAATGTTAATGAAACTTTGTGTAGGAAGTAGGAGGCAGAGAATGGATATATGGGAACTCTGTACTTTCCGCTCAATTTTTCTATAAACCTAAAACTGCTATAAAAAAATTAATTCCATGGGTGGCTCAGTCAGTTAAGTCTGCCTTCAGGTCATGTTCCCAGGGTCCCAGGACTGAGTCCCACATCATGCTCCTTGCTCAGTAGGGAGCCTGCTTCTCCCTCTGTCTGCCACTCCCCTTGCTTTTGCACTCACTCTCTCTCTCAAATAAATAAATCCTTTTTTAAAGTTAATTCTATTAATTATTAAGTGAAGCAACATCAAAATTAAATAGTGGTATAAAAACAGTGGAATACAAAGGTAGCTTTTGTCTTCTTGATTAGGCTATGGTATCAAATACAATTTAGAGAATGGGAAGAGATGAAAATAAAGTTTGTCTGGATAAGATGAAAAGGGATACTTTTAACAGAAAAGAAGTATATACAAGTAAAACTGAACAATACTGAGACAGTAGATATACATCAAAGGAGCCCAGGGACTGAAGCAGCCACCACGGAAAAAGATAGCTCATGGATACAGAGAACATACTGGGGGCTCTCAGATGTAGAGGGTGGGCAAAATGGGTGAAGGAGGTCAAAAGATACAAACTCCCAGCTATAAAATAAGTAAGTCATGGAATGGAATGTACAGAATGGCATCTATAGTTAATAATGTTATATTGTATATTTGAAAGTTGCTAAGAGAGTAGATCTTAAAAGTTCTCATCACATGAAAAAAATTCTTGCAGGGTGTGGTGATAGATGTTAACTAGACTTGTTGTGATGATCATTTTGCAATATATAAAAATATACTCTTGAAATTAATGTAATATTGTGTGTCAATTACACCTCAATTAAATGAATGAATGAAGAAAGAGACAGAAAGCAAAAGACAGAGAATATTTTTAAATCATCACTAACATTTCTATTATATTTTATTCTTTTGGTTTGGTTGAAGGATATGATCCATCAGCCCATACGTGGACATAAAGACTTCTGCTTTTGTCCATAATAGAGCATCAGGGATGAGAATTATCCTTTCACCTTAAACCAATTAAAATGTGGGCAAAAATAGGGGAAAAAGAAATATGCAGACATTGGGAAACAATAAGTGCAAGGCAGTAATCTCTGACAGAAGGAAAACAAAGGAACAGAGCCCTTTGATAATCCCATCTTACTTCCTGAAGTTTCCAAGCCACAGCATAAGGAAAGGGGACCCAAACAGTTTATTGTTCTCCTGGAGTTCAGAGACAAGATTTAGAGTTTTGGAAGTCCAAAGCAGCTAGAATTCACAGGGCATAGTATTAGAAGACAGCTGCACAGATAGAGAGCTCCATATATGTGCAGAGGGTTTCCCCTGAGGTAGAAAGAAACTTTCACCATCCACTCTAAACCTCTAGATATCTTTCTATGCATCTAGTCATTCAGGACTCTCTTGGATCAAAGGTGTCTACAGAACTTGGAAGTGCTGTAGCATCAAGCTGTCCTTGGCTTAAATACGGCAACATTAGTTGAAAAGCAGAAGCTGAAAGAGGACAGGATTCTCACCAAGATTCTCATCAACCTTTTCCAACCAAATCTTATTTTCCACTTCTAAATTGTATTCTATAGCATACATTACATGACTGCTCCAAAATTCTTTCCAGTACTAAGACATAAACAAGTCAGAAGTTTAACATACTAGTTCTAGCAGCTCTTTATATTCATGAACTGACAGGTACTCAGCTGTTGCAGAGGAATTAGTACATATGAGATGATCTACAATTCATAGAAACAAAATCTACAAACGACCTCTTAAATTTATCACTGTTCATCTCAAAGGCCTAGCACTCCTGAAACATTTCTGTAGCATACTCCAAGCAAAACTAAAAATTCTTCAATCCTAGTGATAGCAAGGTATTCCTCAAAAATGAGTCTATTTTTTGTGGCATGTAGCCTTAACTAGGAATTTCAATACTTTCTTGATCACCAGCTCAACTGAATGGCTCCAACTCAAAGGGATCTATGTTATTACCATAATAATAAATTTAAATTATAGAAATTAATGCACCCAACATAAGTTATTAACACAATAATGCTTAAACAAGTGGAAACTTACGTGGATCAACTGCAGAAACATCTTTAAATTCTTCAGTTGAGTGAGTTTTTATGAATTCTGAAATAATAGTAAGTTTGTCATGTTTCAAATATCAATTATATGTATTGAGTTTAAATTTCATAGTATTTTTTTTAAATAACTCTTTAAAAAGAAAGAAAACTCTAAGAAAAACAATAGAACTGCCAACACTGGAGATCCTCCCAGTCAGGCAACAAATGGAAATATATGAATGAATGTATATAACAACTAAGTGATATGAATTCATCATTTTCTCAACATTTGTTTTTCCTCTTCTATTCTCTTAATGTTACCATGATTTAATCTCTCTTCTTTTCATATCCAATCACCAAGTTTTGCCCATTTTACCAGTAAATTTTCTCAAATCTGCCCCTTTTCTTCTTGTTTATGTTCTAATATAAGCACTTATCATACACATAAAACAAGCAATAACTTCCCTTTCCTATTCCTAATACCCAAATGTAGCTTCTACAAATGTCCAGAATAATCTGTATACAATGGAATCCAACAGTGCCACTTCCCTACAAAAAGTCTTCAGTGATTCCCTATTAAAAAAAAAAATCCTTAGCACACCATCCAATACCTCTGATTGGCTCTCTATTACCTTATCCCTACTTAATTGCTTCACATTCTAATACCATTCTACTTATAATTCCCTATTTATTCTGTTTGTTCATGCTACATCCTCTTTGTAAAATACCAGATATCTCCCTTCTTCACTTGATTAAATCCTATTTATCCTTTAAGGTTGCATAAAATCTTCCCAACTTCCTTGGGTTGAACAAATTAGCTATTTGTGGACTCACTGCAAATTACCTATAACTTTTATCATGTATTACACTATGTATTAAAGTGATGCATAATGTGCTTGCGTCCTTACTAAATTACGCATCTTATGGTGGCTAACAACCAAGGTTTATTTGTTTCATACAACTTTTAGAATCTGAAACATAAGAACTTTTATTGAAAATATCAAACTCACTACTGAATATCTTTTTTAATTTGCTATTGTATAATTTTATGGCTATAAATTTTTAAACTCTAAGTCTCAAAATGTTAAGGTAGAAAACCCTATGAATGCTAAACATGAATAAAATATTATCACCTTCAATTATCTGCTGTACAACTTCATAACTATGTACTGCTCCTGATGAATTTTCACTATCCCTGTTAAAATTTTAATAAGTACAACATTTATTTATTATCAGAGAATAAGAGTTTAAATTACACTTAAGAAATAAAATATATGCTCTAGATATATGTAGTTTGTAAAATAAAATTTAACATAATCTTTAACCTTTATTCAGACACTAAGGTAAATTAGTATAATTGCAAGCAGACAAGTATAAAGTCACACTATGTAATTCTATGAATGCTATATATTCCATGAATATAATTAGGTATTCCAACATTAACAACAAAAATAACAAAAGTAAATTGGGTAGAAGCATGAGATTTCTTTTCTTGTTGTAATTGTTAAGTGCACAAGTTCTATAGTCAAACTGCTTGGCTCAAAATTTGTTTTACCCACTTACTAATTTATGACTTTGGAAAGTTACTTAACCCCTCTCACTTACAGCTTCTTCATCTATTAAATTTGGGGTATTAGAGTACATATCTCATAAAGTGTGGTAAGGATCCAATATATGTTAAGTTACAAGGAAAATGCCTGTACACATCAGACATTTCAATTTCAGGTATTACTATTAATTACTATATTAATTCATCACTATTAATATACAGTCTGAAACTAATTTTGCACTTTACAATGGATACCTCAAGTGAGTCTATCTGAGCCTCTGAACTAAGGATTTGGTTATACAGCAGCTACTGGAGCCAACTCAAGAGACATTCCTTTCATTCCTTTAAATCTAGTCATTGACAGAGATATAAATAAAGTAATTGCATAATAAATAGTAGTCCCTCCCAATTACTCTCTATTCTAACACTATAAAAGGGTTTTTGTATATGTTTAATGCAAAAAAAAATGGTTATATGTAAACTTTTACTTGGATAAGTTACTATACCAGATATAGCTGACAATAACAGAATAACAGGGGAACAAATGAGTTGATTTAATTCAGATACTAATAAAATTACACATATTTATTTACTGTTTATATGTGATAGGAAATATTTAGATATGTGTGACTAGTTCTGAACTTGAGGAAACAGTCTTTCCAGGAAGCCTTACACAGAAATCATTAATTCATAATACAAAATTACTAGGTACGGGCATACATTATTTTATTGTGTTTCACTTTACTGCACTTCAAAGACTGCATTTTTTACAAATCAGTTTGTGGCAACCCTGCATACAAAAAGCCTATCAATGATATTTTTCCAACAGCATCTGTTCACTTTGTGTCTCTGTGTCATATTTTGGTACTTTTCACTATATTTTAAGCTTTTTCATTATTATTGTATTTGTTATGGCTATCTATTTTCACTGATCCTTGATGTTACTCCTGTAATTGTTTGAGGGTACCATAAACCATGTCCATATATGGCAGCAAACTTAACAATAACTGTTGCGTATGCTCTGCTCCACCAACTAGCCTCCATCTCTTTCCCTCTCCTTGGGCCTTCCTATTCCCTGAGACACAATAATACTGAAATTGGGCCAGTTAATAACTTTATATTGGCCTCTCAGTATTCAAGCTACAGGAAGAGTCTCATCACTTTAAATTAAAAACTAGAAATGATTAAGGTTAGTGAAGAAGGTACATCAAAAACCAAGACAAGCTAAATGCTAGACCTCCTGCATCAGTTATCCAAGTTCTTAATGCAAAAGAAAAGTTCTTGAAGGGAATTAAAAGTAATACTCCAGTGAATATACAAATGATTAAGAAAGCAAAATAGTCTTATTGCTGATCCAGAGAAAATTTACAAGTCTGGATAGATCAAACTAGCCACATTATTCACTTAAGCCAAAGCATAATTCAGAGGAAACCCCTAAATCTTCAATTCTGTAAATGCTGAGAGAGGTGAGGAAGCTGCAGGAAAAAAAATCTGGAGCTAACAGAGGTTGGTTCACAGGTTTAAGGAAAAGTAGCCATCTCCATAACATGAAAACACAGGGTGAAGCAGCATGTGCTAATACCGAAGCTGTGGCAACTATCCAGATCTAGCTAAGATAATTATTAAGAGTGGTTACACTAAACGACATATTTTCAATGCATACAAAACAGTCTTTTATTGGAAGAAGATCGTGCCTAGGACTTTCATATCTAGAGAGAAGTCAAAAGCTTCACACAACAGGCTAATTCTCTTGTTAGGGGCTAATGCAGATGGTGACTTTAAGTTAAGCGAATGCTCATTTACCATTTTGAAAATCCTAGGGCCCCTAAGAATTATACTAGAGAGCTTGGAAGATGACAGCAGAGTGTGAGAACCCTAGGTTCACCTGGTACCATGAATACAACTAGATAACAATCAAATCATCCTAAAGACCACATCAACCAACCAGAAGACTGGCAGAACAAACTCCAGAGCTAAATGTAGAGAAGAAGCCACATCAAAGAAGGTAGGAAGTAAGGAGATACAGTTTGGGAGAGAAACAGATTGTGGCTCTGTGGTGGGTAGGGAGCTCCAGTCATAGAGTAGGGCAAGAGACAGACTAGAGCCCATACGGGGAAGATGAATCCCAATAGCAATTGCCTTGAAGAGCAAGAGGTGCTGAATTTTGTGAATTCTTGCAACTAGTGGAACTTGAAGGCTGGAATTTTAAAGATCAACGGGCTTGGCTGGGGGAGACCCTAGAGGGCACCAGGGTTACTCTTGGAGAGAAGGCAAGGTCAACAGCCTGTGAACATACAGCATGGCTACAGTGATCTGAAGAGTGCCTGGGGCACCCAGTGGGGAGGTTATTTGCTCATCTCCCACCATGTCCCAGACAGGCAGTGTCCACAGACCCCTCCGGGGACAAAAAAACTGGCAGGTACTGTGTCCAAAACCTTCCAGATACTGCAAATACAGTTCTAAGAGGCAAGTTTATAGCAATAAAGGCCTACCTCAATAACAACAAAAAATCTCAAACAAACTAAGCTTACATCTACAGGAGCTAGAAAAAGAACAACAAAACCCAAAACCAGCAGAAGGAAGGAAATAATAAAGATTAGAGCAGAAATAAATAATACGAAAACTTGAGTCTGTCTCTGAGGACCTAGACCCTGATGCTGAAGCTTGCTCCATCTCAGGACTGTGACCGGGAACTCTAAGATTTTGACCCTCTATCTACAAGTTTCCATCTTGATCCAGATATCACCAATCCTGTCCCTGTGGTTATTTTTTTTTAAGATTTTATTTACTGGGGTGCCTAGGCGGCTCAGATGGTTGGTCATCTGCCTTCAGCTCAGGTCATGGTCTCCAGTTCCTGGGATCGAGCCCCAAGTCAGGCTCCCAGCTCAGCGGGAAGTCTCCTTCTGCCTCTCCTCCTGCTTGTGCTCTCTCTGTATCTCTCTCAAATGAAAAAATAAAATTAAGAAAAATAAATAAAATAAAATAAAAATAAAATTTTATTTATTTATTTGAGAGAGACAAAGAGAGCAGGAGTAGGGACTGAGGAAGAGGGAGAGGGGAGCTGACTCCCTGTCCTTGTGCATGGAGACCCAGCAAAGCTGATCCCAGGACCCTGAAATTATGACCCGAGCCAAGGTCAGACGCTTAACCAACTGAGCCAACCAAGTGCCCCTGTTCCCCTAGTTCTTGACCCAGTGTGCACGTCGACCCCACCGAAGCCCCAGACCTGAACCCCACTCTCCAGGCTCACTACTACACCCAAGATCCTGGCCACTAGCCCCATGGTGCTCCCTGCACGTGCCAGCCCTCTCCCACCCTTCTCTCGCCCTGATAATGGTGGAGCCTTCTGCTGCTGCTCTGGACTGAACCAGGACTGCCGCACCCACAATAGCAAGAAGCCATACCACTGCCCAATTTGCAGTAAGTCATTCGGCCATGGCGCCATGCTGGCATAGCATCACGGCATCCACACCGGTGGGTGGCCCAACCCGATCGCTCTCTGCAGCAAAGCCTTCAGTTGGCACTACATACTGCTGAAGCACTGAGGCAGCCACAGCCACAAGAAGCCACAGCACTGCCCAGTGTGTCAGGGTGTTCAGCATGAACAGTAGCCCTCAGCCCTGCAAGTGCCCAGTGTGCACCAAGGCCTTCAGTCAGGGCTTAGCATTATTGATGCACCTGCAAGTGCACACCGGCAAGTAGCCGTTAAATGCCTGCAGTGCAGCAAGGCCTTTGGCCAGAGCTTAGCACTGCCACAACACCAGTGCCTGTGCACACACATGTGCGCGTGCACACACACACACACACACACACACACACACACACACACACACACACACATGCGCACCCATGCGTGCAGAGCACCCCTACTGCTGTCCCCACTGCTGCAAGGCCTTCAGCCAGAGCTCCAACTTGCTGCAGCACCTACAAATCCATACCAGCAAACGGTCCAATGCCTCTCCCCACTCTCCAAGGCCTTTAGTGGGAGAGCTCCTCCCTGCTGCTGCAGCACCTGCATATGCATTCCAGAGTGTGCCCTCTACCACTGTCAGCTCTGTGGCAAGGCTTTCTGACAAGCCTCTAGCCTCATCAAGCACAAGTGGGTGTGTGAGGGTATAGCTACAGCTGCCACCACGGGCCAGAACCTCAACCATGCTTCAATGTTGAGGCCAGAGTAGGTCTCCCTCCTGGGTCCTGATGCTCTCTGTTTTGGCTTTGGCCCAGGCCTCAGCCCTGACACCAGCTCTGGCCTTGGTCCTGACCCTACTCTGTGCAGTACTTATCCTACCAATCCTACACCAAAGTTATTTCTAGTTCTGAATCTACTCTCACCCCTGATTCTGTGATATCTTCTGACCCAAAGCCTCATCACAAGGCCAATCCTGATTTGTGGCCAGCCTTGACCATCGATCTTGTCCCACCCCTATCAGGATCCTGTGCCCAGCCTCAACTCCAACTGAGTCTCACCCTGACCCCTGCTCTCCATCCATGACACTGTTAGTGCAGCCCTCCCTACTGGCTAGAGTCCTGAATGAGGAGCAAAGTACTGGCCCCATGGCTGAAGTGGACTCCCAACACTCAAGGGGGCCTGGGGAAGTTGGATGTCATGTAGTTTAATAAAATCCTCCCACTGCCTCCTGAAAAAGAAAAAAAAAAAAAGGCTATAGAATCTAAAAAGCCAAAACCAAACCAACAAACAAAAAAAAGGATAAATAAACAAGAGTGGTGAGAGTGGGCATCCTTGTTGTGTTCCTGATCTCAACGGGAAGGCTGTCAGTTTTTCCCCATTGAGAATGATATTTGCTGTGGGCTTTTCATAGATAGACTTGATGATGTTGAGGAATGATCCTTCTATCCCTATACTTTGAAGAGTTTTGATCAGGAACAGATGATGAATTTTGTCAAATGCTTTTTCTGCATCAATTGAGAGGACCATGTGGTTCTTCTCTCTTCTCTTATTGATCTGTTCTATCACATGTATTGATTTGTGAATGTTGAACGATCCTTGCATCCCAGGGATAAATCCCACTTGGTCATGATGAATAACCTTTTTAATATGCTGTTGGATCCTATCAGCTAGGATCTTGTTAGAATCTTGGCATCCATATTCATCAGGGATATTGGTCTGAAATTCTCCTTTTTGGTAGGGTCTTTGCCTGGTTTGGGGATCAGGGTAATGCTGGCTTCATAGAAAGAGTCTGGAAGTTTTCCTTCTGTTTCTATTTTTTGAAACAGTTTCAGGAGAATAGGTATTATTTCTTCCTTGAAGGTTTGGTAGAATTCCCCAGGGAATCCGTCTGGTCCTGGACTTTTGTTTTTTGGGAGGTTTTTGATCACTGCTTCAATCTCATTACTAGATATCGGTCTATTCAGGTTGTCAATTTCTTCCTGTCTCAGTCTTGGAAGATTATGGGTTCCCAGAAATGTATCCATTTCTTCTAGGTTGTTTAACTTATTGGCATATAGTTGTTGATAA
>CM053611.1:113056304-113095433 GCA_028646535.1 Procyon lotor
CCGCACTACTGCGGTCGCACATACTGCCATCGCACTACTGGCTATTTACCCCAAAGAAGCAGATTCATTACAAAGAAGGGCCACATGTACCCCAATGTTCATAGCAGCAATTGCCACAATTGCCAAACTGTGGAAAGAACCAAAATGCCCTTCAACAGATGAATGGATAAAGAAGATATGGTCCATATATACAACGGAATATTATGCCTCCATTAGAAAGGACGAATATCCAACTTTTGTTGGATATTGTTGGATGTTGGATATCAACATGGATGGGACTGGAAGAGATTATGCGGAGTGAAATAAGTCAAGCAGAGAGAACCAATTACCTTATGGTCTCACTTACATGCTGAGCATAAAGAGAAACATGGAAGGCATTGTGAGAAGGAAGGGAGGGGTGTATGGGGGGAAACCAGAGGGGAGCTGAACCATGAGAGACTGTGGACTCTGAGCAACAAACTGAGGGTTTTGGAGGGGAGGAGGCGTTGGGCGAACCTGGTGGTGGGTATTGAGGAGGGCATGTATTGCATGGAGCACTGGGTGTGGTGCATGAACAATAAATCTTGTAACACTGAAAAAATAAAAACATATTTGGGGGAAAAAAGATAAATAAAATGAAGAGGAGCTGGTTCTTTGAAAAAATAAATAAAATTCATAAGCATCTAACCAGACCCATCAAAAAACAAAGAGAAAGGACCCAAATAAATTCACAAACGAAAGAGGACAAATAAAAACCAACACCATGGAAATACCAACAACTGTAACAGAGTATTATGAAAAACTACATGCCAACAAATTTGGCCACCTAGAAGAAATGGATAAATTTCTAGAAATATATAAACTAACAAAACTGAAGCAGGAAGAAATAGAAAATTTGAATAGACCAATTACCAGCAGGGGGTTAAATCAGTAACCAAAACTCCCAAAGAACAAAAGTCCAGGACCAGACAACTTCATAGGTGAATTCTATCAAACATTTAAAGTTAATATGTACTCTTCTCAAACTATTCCAAAAAATAGAAAAGGAAGTAAAATTTCCAAATCCATTCTATGAGGCCAGTATTACCCTGACACCAAAACCAAATAAAGACACCACTAAAAAAGAGAACTACAGGCCAATATCTTTGATGAACACAGATGCAAAAATCCTCAACAAAATACTAGCAAGCCAAATCCAACAATACATTAAAAAAATTCACTACAATCAAGTGGGATTTATTCCTGGGTTGCACAAATGGTTTAATATTTACAAATCAATCAACATGATACATTACATCAATAAGAGAAAGGATAAAAAAAACCATATGATCCTTTCAACAGATGCAGAAAAAGCATTTGACAAAGTACAACACCCATTCATGACAAAAGCCCTCAACAAAGTAGGTTTAGAGGGAACATACCTCAATATAATAAAGGTCATATATGAAAAACCCATAGCAAATATCATACTCAATGGGGAAAAACTGTGAGCTATCCCCCCAAGGTCAGGAACAAGACAGGGATGTCTACTCTCACCAGTTTTATTCAACATAATACTAGAAATCAGATCAGATGACAATCAGATGACAGATCAGATGACAAAACAAAATAAAAAGCATCAAAACTGGTAAAGAAGAAGTAAAACTTTCACTATTTGTAGATGACATGATACTCTACAGAGAAAACCCTGAAGACTCCACCAAAAAACTGCTAGAATCAATAAATTAATTCAGTAAACTCACAGGATACAAAATTACTATGCAGAAATTTGTTGCACTACTATACCCTAATAATGAAGCAGTAGAAAAAGAACTTAACAATCCCATTTACAATTGCACCAAAAATAACAAGATACCTAAGAATAAACCTAACCAAAGAGGTGAAAGATTTGTACTCTGAAAACTGTGAAACACTAGTGAAAGAAACTGAAGACAATACAAAGAAATGGAAAGACGTTCCATGTCCGTAGTATAGAACAACAAATACTGTTAAAAGGTCTATACTATCCAGAGCAGTCTACAGATTTAATGCAATTCCTCAAGAACGCTAATAACATTTTTCACAGCAGAACAAAAAAATCCTACAATTTATATGGAATGATCTTGAAATGATCCTGAATTTCCAAAGCAATTGAAAAAGTAAAGCAAAGGTAGAGTTATCACAATTCACACTTCAAGTTATATTACAAAGCTACAATAATCAAAAAAGATGCTGGCACAAAAATAGACATAGATCAAGTGAAAAGAATAGAAAGCCCAGAAATGAACCCACAGGTATATGGTCAATTAATCTTCAACGAAGCAGAGAAGAATATCCAATGGGAAAGTCAGTCTCATCAACAAATGGTGTTGGGGAAAATTGACAGCAATATGCAAAAGATTGAAAATGGACCACTTTTGTAAAGCATACACAAAATAAATTCAAAATGTATTAAAGACCCATATATGAGACCTGAAACCATAAAAATCCTAGAAGAGAACATAGGCAGTAATGTCTCTGACACCGGCCACAGCAACTTATTAAATATATATCCTGAGGTAAGCGAAACAAAAACAAAAATAAGCTATCAAAATAAGCTTTTGCACAGTGAAGGAAACAACAACAAAACTAATAGGCAAGAGATATAATGGGAGAAGATATTTGCCAATGACATATCTGATAAAAAGTTAGTATCCAAAATACACATAAAGAAATGATACAAATCAACACCAGCAAAAAAAACCCCAAATAATCTAATTTTCAAAGGAGCAGAAAACATGAACAGACATTTTTCCAAAGAAGGCACCCAGATGGTCAATACACACATGAAAAAATACTCAACATCACTCTGTATCAGGGAAATACAAATCAAAACTACAATGAGATTTCACCTCACACCTGTCAGAACAGCTAAAGTTAACAACACAAGGCAACAAGAGGTGTTAGCAAGGATACAGAGAAAGAGGAACCTTCTTGCACTGTTGGTGGGAATGCAAACTGGTGCAGCCACTCTGGAAAACAGTATGGAGGTTCCTCAAAAAGTTTTTTAACTTTTTAAAACTATCCTATGATCCAGTAATCCCAATACCAGATATTTACCCAAAAAATACCAAAAAATTCAAAAGGATACATACATACCAATGTTTATAGAGCCTTATTTACAATAACCAAATTATGTAAACAGCACAAGTGTCCATCAACTTATGAATGGATAAAGAAGAAGTGGTATATTTATACACAGTGGAATATAATTCAGCCATCAAAAAGCATGAGATCTTGCCATCTGCAATGACATGGGTGGAGCTAGAGAGTATAAGGCTAAGTGAAATAAGTCACTTAGCAGAAAGACAAATACCATATGATTTCACGTACATGTGGATTAAAGAAACAAACAAGCAAAAGTGGAAAAAAAAAGAGAGAAAAAAAAAAACAAATTAAGAAACAGATTCTTAATTATAGAGAACCAAAACTGATGTTTACCAGAGGGAAAGAGGATGGAAGGTTGGGTGAAAGAGGTAATGGGGATTAAGGCATGCACCTGTTGTGATGAGCACTGGGCGATGTATCGACAATTCTATTGAATCACTGTATAATCACTAAATAAAAAATAAAATAACAAAAGTTGAATAAGTCAGAGATCTAATGTACAACATGGTGTGTACAGTTAACAATACTCTTGGATACTTGAAATTTGCTGAGAGAGTGGATCTGAAGTGTTCTCACCACAAAAAAACAAAAAAGTCATTAAAGGTATTCTGTGATGATAATTTATTCATCTATTTAATTTTAGGACAGCTAAACCTCAAATATCAAAAGTGAGTGTCAACAGCTAATAAGAGTATCATTATAGTCATTATTTGAATCTTCCTCCCATCTGTCAAAGGCTTTTCTCAACTAAAAAATAGGAAATTATTCTTTGGAACATATCCCTGTCCCTTTGGAATTTTTAATAATGCTGTTCATAAACAATTTATGTAATTATATCCCAGTTTCCTATTTATTATGGACGCTACATAATCAAACTGAAGGAAGATCTTAAACCCAGATATTCAAACCCAGCCATGTCAAATAGAACTTTCTAACAACATTGGCTACTAGGCATTTGAAATGTGGCTCATGTGACAGCAGAACTGATTTTTTAATTAAATTGAACTCAATTTTAATTTTAGTAGCCACATGTGACTAGTGACTACTGATTGGACAGTGTCAGTTCAAACTATTAAAAATTTCAAATAGGAGCAAGCTGATTATTTATTTGATTTAGAAACTCTTATGCACAATATCTGAACCATTATCTTACATGCATTACTAATTATATACCCACTCATTGTTTCAAATTCTATTAACTCTTATATTTTACTTACTTGGCTTTAGACAACACAGTTCTCGAGGTGTTTGTAGGCCGTTGTTTAAGGCGATTTTTCAGTTCTTCTAGTTTTTGCACTTGCTTTACTACTTGTGCAATGCTTAAAGTGACTGTTTTGTCAGGTGTTGGACACTCTGCCTCTAAAAAAGTTTGATCTTTACTTATCTAAAATGATAAAATTAGCCAGTTACTTAGGAAATACCCATTTTGCTCCTATACCTCTAAGAAATTTCATCATTTACTATATTTAAATAACTTTTATAATACTCTTATCTATAGCTATAATCAAATACTAATATTTCATAAACATAATTTTGTAATTACCTAGCAACAGAATTATAGATGAGTGTTGACTTTTGCATGTCAAAACTCAAATCCAATCTTCTGTTTATTATATTAACATATAAGAATTTTAAGCAAGTTCAGTAACAGGATCAGTTGTAACAGGATCAGGATTTTAACAGGATCAGTTAAGTGTAATTCAAAATATTTACAAGAGAATTCTAAAGTAATTGCTTCCCCAAAATCCTTTCTAAGAATAGTCTTACCTATGATAAATATGGAAAGACAGTAATTTGCTCTCAGAAGCATTACCTTCTACTACTCCCAGGAGTTAATATATAAAAATCTATGAAACTGGCATTCCCTGGACTCTCTTGGAAAAACAGAGACCCATTTGGGTGTCTCAAGACTTTTAGAATAGACTAACCTACAGAATAATGAGGAATCAGGAGAATCAGTAAGATCCACGGAATAATATGATAGACCATAATTGATATTCTGATATTCTAGGTATTAACTCTATTTAAAGAAAGCTAAGCAGGATGAATGCCTCCCAGCTTTAAAAAAAAAATAAAAATAAAAATAAATAAAGAAACAGAAACAGCCAATATGTGGAGACATAAACAAGCAGAGGAGCAAAAAAAAAATTATTTTACAAAGTAGCAGAGATCCACCTATGTATACATACACTTCCAACTCTAATGGTGGGAGGGAATGTGGAGAAGAAGAAGAGGAAGAAAGAAGAGGAAGGGGGAGGAGGAAGAGGAAAAAGAAGAAGGAGGAAGAAAAGAAAGATAAAGGAGAAGGAGGAGAAAGGAGGAGAGAGAAAGAGAGAAGAAAGAAGAAAGAAAGAAAACAAAAGGAGGAGGAGGAGGAATGAAAAAAAGAGGAGAAGAAAGGGAGGAGTAGGAGAAGAAAGGGAGGAGGAGCAGGAGGAAATAGTAATGGTGGTAGTAGTAGTAGTAGTAGTCGTCGTCGTCGTCGTCATCGTCGTCGTCATCAAGGCATAGACCTAAAACCTAGCAAAGAGAAATTCTAGCAATGGAATTTAAGAGAGACTTCATTTTAGTAATGCCTACTTGTAATGGAATTAGGATAAAATAGCAGGAACTATATACTGGACAATGAACCAGAAGTCTGAAATTGAGGGATGCAGAACAGGTGGAAAAAGGAGATGTATGGAAACTCTATGGACAAAGGCATGATCCCAAAGAGAGGACATAATTTGGTATATCAGAAATATTGCCAAATCATGAATGGACTCTAAAAATGATGTAGCAATAGCCAGTTATCAGTTTACTGCCTCTCATCTAAAAATCCATTCTTCACTGTCCTGCTTATAATAGTGGAACATTTCTCTCTTGACAGGTGTCATGTTAACCCTTATTGATAGAGGGTCCTAGACACCATAAAAAGCAGCTTTCTTCCTAAGTGTGTCATCTCTCTCTTTAATCCTAGGACACTGAATAATATACCTAGTAGAGCTCACTCCAGAAAGTTTCAACAGCCCCACCCCCATAGGTATCTTCCTCACAAGGTCCCTAACATGACTCATTCCCTGGGGCAGCTTCTCCCAGAATTTCTTAGCAAAACCACCAGTGCAGAACCTCCCTCTGGGAAGCGTTCCAGCATAACACCCTTGTAGAAAGCTAGAGGTATACCACCTCCCTAGAAGATGGCTTTTCCCAGCACCACAGTACCAATGTACTGCCATCATGGTAACCTTCCCAGTAAATCCCAGTTCCACCAACATGGCACCCCAGCAAACTTCTCTGCCACTCAGTGATGACAGCTGCTCCTTCTTCACAAGGTGTGGACCTTAGCCCCGAGTTAGAGAGAGGGTAAGTATAGGGCTATTAATATTTGTTCCTTCCTTAAGTGCCATGCTTCCATCCTATCAGTAGAGGCTGCTCGTTTTACCTTCTATCCCCGTATTTTTTAGAGTTGTCTTTATCACTTTATAGGCATTCTCCTGTTATAATAATTCTTTAGGTTAAACTTTCCCTATTCAGATTACCACGTAGTTTTCAACTTTTTATCAGTCCCTAACTGATACCCTGCATTTCCCACTAGGAATTCAATTTAAACAGAAGTACTTTCTGGGAGAAGAGATGATGTCACAGAACTAAAGGAACATGGAATAGACAATGAGATTACAAGCTATAAGATTTCATCAAGAAAGAAGTTGTTCCAGTGGACAACTCTGAAGCTCATAGGCTATATGCTTATCCTACATTTCTCTGCTATGGCTTAGCATACATTATGAAAGCTTCCACATGTATCTTGTTAATGTAATATGATGACAAGCATACAAAACCTCACCAGCATGTACTAACAATAAAATGTGTCAGCAATAAATATGAGATTATTCCACAATTCTCAAATGTTAGTGTACTTAATAATCCTCTAAAAAATCCTATTAAATAGGCAGATTCCTAACCTATATGCACACAAGAAAACTTTTAATTCAGTAAGTCTGACTTGGAATTCTGAAATGTGCATTTGTAACATATCTTGGGTGATATTTAAACATGATCCATCAAATGTATTTTAAGAAACACTCAACGAAAGGCAGAAGATAATACAAATACTTTGGCAATGTATCTGGTACACCAAATTAAGTAACTATTCAAAAGAATTAATTATGGATGTAAAAACTGAAAAATTTATAATTCCAGATCAGAAGTTTAAATGTATACTGAAGATTCCTCTTGGTGAACATGAATGCATAAATCAGGATTTCAGGATTTCAGAAATGATGATAACTGGTACTAAGGTGCAGATAGTAGATAAAGAGAAAAATAGACACACATGATAGGTATTTAGGTTATAAAATCAAAAGGAGGGGCGCCTGGGTGGCTCAGTGGGTTAAAGCCTCTGCCTTCAGCTCAGGTCATGATCTCAGGGTCCTGGGATCGAGCCCCACATCGGGCTGTCTGCTCAGCAGGGAGCCTGCTTCCCCCTCTCTCTCTGCCTGCCTCTCTGCCTACTTGTGATCTCTCTCTGTCAAATAAATGGATAAAATCTTTAAAAAAATAAAATAAAATTGAAAGGACTCAGGAATGTACTGAATATTAGGAAATTAAGTTGTCAAGGACCATTTTGAGCAAGAACTGTATATATTACCAGTATAAAGGTAATACTTAAATGGAAAAACTGGCTGAGGTTGCCTAGGGGGAGTTTAGAGTAGAGGGGGGAAAAAAGGAAGGCATAGAATGAAATCTTGAAGTGCTCCAATATTTACTGTTTAGAAAAGGAAAGTGACTTCTACAAAGGAAACAGCTAAAGAGGTAAAATAATAGCCAGGAAAGTGTAATTCATAAAATCCAAAGAAATAGTGTTTTAAAAAGTGAGGAAATAATCAACAATGTCAACTATGGCTATGAGGTAAAGAAATTTTACTATGAGGTAAAGAAAATTGCCTATTGAATTTAACAATATAAAAACTGCAGAGAACCATACAGAATGTTTTCTTTGTTATGGAGAAAGAATCCAGTCAGGGTAGACTGAGAATGCTTTGGAAGTAAGGAGAATATATATATAGTAAATTGATATCAAAAAAATTTAGCTCTGAACCTGTAAAGTATGGCCCTTAGCTAAACTGTTAAATTTTTATAGAAATCCACAGACAACTCTAATTGTTTTGATAGCCTTAGTTGGTTCTTTCAAGGAATGCCTAGATTAACCTCCTCACTAAGTGCCAATTTACCAGTTAACAATTTTTTTTTATAAAAAACTCAACTAGTTTCATTGTTCCCAAACTATCTGCAAGACTTTTCTATCCTCTTTTTAAAAAAAATTTTTTTAAAGATTTTATTTATTTGAGAGAGAGAGAGAGAGAGGAAGAGCAAGGGGAGGAGCAGAGGGAGAGGGAGAAGAAGCAGACTCCCACTGAGTGGGGAGCCCGACACAGGGCTGGATCCCAGAACGGTGAGATCATGACCTGAGCAGAAGGCAGACACTTAACCAACTAAGCCACTCAGGTGCCCGTTCTCTCCTTTTATAAATCTCGGGTTTGCCTTTATCCCCGACATATCTAATAACTATTTCCCTTGTGAGCAAATTTGAATACAAAGTAGTTTTTAAAAATTGGTTTATGAACAGGAAAAGAGAATTAGGCCTGTAACTGTAGGGAATGTGGCATCAATTAGAGAGCATATTTAAAACCTAAAAGGAATGACATAATTGACTAGGAAAAGTTTAATATATAAGAGAGAATGATTAATCAAATTTCTTAAGATCCAAAACAAGTAAAAGAATGAATCTTAAGTAGGAAGAGGAAAAATATCTGTTTAACAAGAGCAAAAGAGGACAGAATGAGCATGGATATAAAGAAATTTTTGTTTGGTAGCAAAAAACAAAGGAGTTCTAACCGGTGGCTTATATTTTTAAGCATCTTAAATTACTGGCTGACAATGAAAATAAAAATGGGACAGAGGGAGTGTGGGTTTGAGATGATAGATGAAAAGGACTGAAATTCATTTTGGAAATGCAAAGGAATTGCCAAGCAGTATTTGGAATAATTATGTCTGAATAACTGTGTCATTTTCTTTATCAGTGTTTCACAGCTAAGCTAATGGCCCAAAGAGTAAATAACTGCATTTATTCAAGGCTAAATTTTGTTAGGCTAGTGAAATGAAAAAAGCAAGAGGTAAACAAGAGTAGGAACTTAAGAAATTCGCTGTTATTAAGGACACATTCTCCAAGCTGAAAAGAAAAATGAGTAAAAAAGACTGCAGGAAGGTTAGGGTATGAATGAAGTAATGGTCTTGATAAAGTCAAAGAGTGGCCAGAATAGCATGTAAGAAATAAATGACAAGATAAAAATTTGTAGTTCAAGAATTACTTGCCTGAATTAGTGATTTTAAAATAAAGCAATTTGGTTAATGATAAGGTCTAAAGTATGACTAGAAGTGAGGGCCAAAGGTAAAGAAAGAGATTAGTTCTGGGGAGATAAGGAGTCAAAGAACTGAGAGGCTAGGATTTGGGATGGTCTTCATATTGACAGGACTAAGTATAAAAAGAAGAAAGTGAGACAAATCCATGAATAAGACAGAATAAAAAAGTTGCAAGATGAAAGAAAGAAGGCAGAAGGCAAGCTAGATTGTTCCAGTTGCAAAGTATGCATTTTATAGGAAGGGAGAACAGTGGACTTCACCTCAGTCCTACATTCTCTGGAAAGATAATGACACATCTACCATAGTCAGAGAAGAGCTCCTAACACTCTCCCAATGTCAGCCACATCTATCCTAAAGCAAAGAGTATACAGACCATTGATGTCTACTCTGGAGCCAAAGGTAAAATAATAAGAGGGTTCTAGGAGACAGTTACAATTTCTACCTTCACTTTTTAATTTTATATCCCAAATAAATGAACTTACTTCAAGTGCCTGGGATTCAAGAGTGTTTAATTAGACTAAACCATAAGCACAACCAAGGGAGAACAAGAATCATTCTATAAATCACTGAGGCAGGCTACCCTAGAAATCATCCTGCTATTAACAGCATAAAGTCTTTCCCAAAATAGAATTAAAAATCCTTAAGTTTAGAGACCACTAACTTTCAAAATGGTCATAAAATATCTGAAAATCTAAAAAAAAAAAATCATTAAAATAACATTAAGTTTAAAGAAAACCAAATATAATTTTATAAGTAAATAGATTATCATATTATATATGCTTTTTTAAATACAGGAGAAATGTTTAAGTTGCTAAGTTTTCTCTTATCACTTACTCTTTTATGTAAATTAGTAAAAAATAACAATTAAATTTTCATTATTTAAGTTTAGAAGAATGTCAAAGAGAGCATTCCAGACACATGCAGCAATGTAGTATATAATCACTGAGAAACATTTTGCTCTACCCATTTGTTCTTTCTCTACCTAAATTAAAAGATTATAAATAATAATTTTTCAAATTTTTTATCTCAAATTGATTTTCAGATGAGACCAAATATCAATTTAACTTACAATTAAGAAATGTTATACTTACCTCTTCCATCTGATTGACCTGTTGCTGAAACCACTTTAAGAAAAAAAAGAAATACTTATTGGCAAGTTATTCAAACATATGGGCACATATGAGTGCATGTGTGGGGAGGGGAGAGCTATCAAATATTAGCCCTGAACCAACATTATTATCATTTATCCTAGGGTTCAGAATGGGTCTAATGCAACATACAACTCAAACATAACATTTTTAAATATACATAGTAGCAAGTTTGGGAGTTCTTTTTACTTCCTTAAAACTTAGAAACCTCTTCTCCATTAATATGTATTTCTGTATTAAATGTTAGTAGGCTTAAACTGCAATATATTAAACATACCTTAAAAAGAGATTCCAAAATCTGGAAAATAAAGTTTTAATTAAAACAGGTAAAAAAAAATATTCTTCACAGTGTATGATGTGATGAAATAAATATCTATAATTCTTAATCAGAAAAATGCACAAATTACAAATTACTAAAACTATAAATATATCATCCAAAATCATAATATGTTTATAATTACAGATACAATTTTTAGTATATCCTACATAGACAACTCAATTCTAGAAAAATTTCCGTCATTATAGATCTATATGAGGATAGATCTATATAACCAAAATAATTCAAGTATATGATTTCATATATTTTCTTAATATAGGTAAAGAAAAAAATTAGAATTCCTCTGGGAAGAGATTTTTTTCATATAGCAGAAAGTATAGTAATGAAAATCATTCATTATCTCTTCATTATGACATTCAGATAATGAAAATCATTATCATAAGAACATTATCTCTTCAATATGACATTGCTCTAATAACGGGCCTAAAAAATCAAGATATAAAAAACTATATTATTACCTGATATTTTTAATGGAAAATGCAAAAAACTGGTTTGGGAGATTGTGACAAAAAATTGAATATCCAAAATGAATTATACAATACAAAATACCAATATTTAACAATTAGGAAATGTAATGTTAAAATGATTATGTTTGCCACACAAAACACAAACCCATTCTATTACATCCAGGCAAAAGTTTGTAACTATTTTATTAAAGAAAAATATTACCACATTCATTCAGGCAGTTAAAAAAAAGTTACTTAACTAAAAAATCAGGCTACTCCAAAATCTCTCTTCTGTTACGCTAACTCTAAATCAATAGTTCAAAAAGTGTGGTTCCCCAGTCAAAAGCATCAGCATCACCTAAACAAAGATATTCATTGACAATGTAAATTCTTAAGCCCCACCCCAGTTAACTGAATCAAAAGCTCTGGGAATAAGGCCAGAATTTGTGTTTTAACTAGCCCTCCAATTGATTCCATTGCATGCTAAATTTTGAGAATCCCTGTGCTAAGTATTAAGAAATCAGAAATCTAAGCAAAAAGGGCTGAGATCCTCAAGAAAACATATCAAAGTAAATAAATACGCAAGTCTGAGGGAAAATATTTAAGCTACATAAGGTACTGAGGCACACTACCTTGGAATAAACTCATTCTTCCCACTATCAAAAGAGATTCCAAGGTTCTCAAAACCTCTTTTCCTATCTCAGAAGATGATGAGAAACCATCATGTATCAATTCACCTATTCATTAAAGTCAGAATTCAACAACTATTTAAACCACGAAAAGCCTGGAGAACAAAGGCTTTCTAAACCACTGAGAAAAGCATCAGTTTTAGTAATGCTAAATCTAGAATATTATTGATAAAGCAGAAAATGAAAACTGACCAGAAGTGAGAAAACCAATTTTAGGCAAACACTAAATAGAAAGAGAAAATTCTATGAAAATGTGGAAGAACATATATAAAGTTCCCCAGAAAAATATTAAACTTCCACCATTCTAATTTTAAAGATATTATCATGTAAGTGTGAAGCCAAAATAAAACTATTTTCAGAAATTTAAAGTCTCAGAAATGATTTCACCATTCTAACCTAGCAAACAACAAAATTTATTCTTAGAAAAGTAAACACAAGAAAAAACTATAGGTAAGGTAACCAGTAAATACTCTATTTTGTTTCAATTTTTTATTTAAATTCCAATTAGTTAGCACATAGGGTAACATTAGTTTCAGAAGAATTTAGCGATTTATCACTTACATATAACACCCAGTGCTCATCACAAGTGCCCTCATTAATACCCATCACCCATTTATAATCCATCCCCCTGCTCACCTCCCCTCCAGCAACCCTGTTTGTTCTCTATAGTTAAGAGTCTGTTTTAGGATTTACTTCTCTCATTTTTTTCCCTATATCGATCGCTTCGTTTCTTAAATTCCATATATGACTGAAATCGTATGGTATTTATCTTTCTGATTCACTTATTTCACTTACCATAATACACTCTAGTGCCATCCCTGTTGTTGCAAATAGCAAAATTTCATTATTTTTTATGCCTGAGTAATATCCCATTGTGTATATATACCACAAGTTCTTCATCCATTCATCAGTCAATGGGTATTTGGGCTCTTTTCATAATTTGGCTATTGTTGAAAATGTCTCTGTAATATAAACATCAAGGTGCATGTCTCCCCCCCTTCGAATTAATATTTTTTTTTTATTCTTTGAACAATTACCTAGTGGTACAATAGGGTAGTTCCATTTTTAACTTTTTGAGGAAAATCCATACTGTTTTCCAGAGTAGATAGACCAGTCTGCATTCCCACCAACAGTGTAGATGGGTTCCCCTTTCTTTGCATCCTCGCCAACATCTATTGTTTCTTCTATTGTTAATTTTAGCCATTTTGACAGATGTCAGGTGACATCTCATGTAGTTTTAATTTGTATTCCCCTGATGATGAGTGATATTGAGCATCTTTTCATGTGTCTGTTAGCCCCCTGAGTAAATACCCTACTCAAAAAAATTATGGCTAATGGGGCTGGCACTCAATGCTGCTATCATAAAAAGCTTCCTAATGAGAAGATGGCATGATATTTTTTAAAGTGAAATAATAACCTGTAACTAAAATTTCAGATAGACATATAGTGTCACTGAAGCCAAGAGAAATCCTGAAGGACTGGCAACTTTTGCCTTTGCTTCATCCAGCTCAAAATTCTCTTGAGGCAAAAAAGAACAAAACAAAAACAAAAGAACAAAAAACCTAGCTAAGTGGAGGGCATTCCTCATCACTGAAAGGCAAATAAACAAACCACAGCTCCCTGGAGCAGTTGTGGCAAATAATACACATGTCAACAGCCTAGAAGAAAAAGCTGAGTAGAGAATTACTTTGGAAGAAAAGGATTTTGAAAAGATCCCATATATAAGGGGAAATCCTAATAAGCCATGCATTTGCCCAAGCCAGGACTCATGCTCAGAAAATATCTGAGTGGACACTAAACTTTCACCTTTGGCTTATCTTTAGCTCAGAGCAAGCAGAAAAGGAAGGCTAACTCAAGATTTATAAACAGCCTGAAGGAGTGCCCCAACACAGCCAATCTTGAAAGAACAGAAAAGTTTTTTCTCCTTTTCTTTATTTTTTTCTTTTTGTGGCTCAAGGCATTTAAGGAAATCTTTCTCAAACCAAACAGCTAAGCATAAGCAATAGGAAGAGGCCTGAGAGACAAAATATTCAATCAAGGAATACACTTTAAAAATAAACAGTTTAGACTTCTGGTTTCCAATCCAGAATGCAAAGAGCCTGGATTAGTCACTCTGTCCTAACAAGAAAAACTGAATGAATTGAAAATCAACAACTCTTCTTATATCTATCACAGAATTGAGGTCACTGAGCAAATCACAGCACCAAAAATTAAAGAAACAGATGATACTGAGAATCAGAAATTATCAGAGCAGAAATCCATGAGAACAAACCTCCACAGGAACTAGCAGTGGGATAAGAAAACCCAAGCTATAAATGAATTGCTGGAAGCCCAGCATGGACAAGTTCAAGAGTTAAAAACTTCAGTGGGGACAAGTTTTGAGGAGTTTCTTTAAAAACTAAGCATTCTTACCATATTACCTAGCAATCATTCTCTTTGGTGTTTAGCCAAATGAGTTGAAAATTTATGTCCAGTGAAGCGTCTGTCTTCAGCTCAGGTCATGATCCCAGGGTCCTGGGATGGAGTCCCACACTGGGCTCCTCGCTCAGCAGAGAGCCTGCTTCACTCTCTCCCTCTGCCTGCCACTCTGCCTACTTGTTCTCTCTATCCCCCTGTCAAATAAATAAAATCTTAAAAAGAGAAAGAGAGAGAGAAAGAAAAGAAACATATGTCCATGCAAAAACCCGCACATAGAAGTTTATAGCAGCTTTATTCATAATTACCAAAACTTGAAAGCAAACAAGGTTGTCATTCAGTAAGTGAATGGGTAAACAAAGTGTGGTACCACTAGACAGTAAATTATTATTCTGTACCAAAAAAAAAAAATTGAGCTGTCAATCCATGAAAAGACATGTAGGAATGTTAAATGCATATTACTAAGGGAAAGAAGCCAATCGAAAAAAGACTATACACTGTATGACTCCGACTATATAACATTCTGGAAAAGGAAAACTAAAGATATAAAAAGACCAGTGGCTATCAGGAGTTGGATAGGGAAAAGAAGATGAATATGTGGAGCACACAGAATTTTTAGGGCAGTGAAACCATTCTGTATGATACCATAATTGCACATACATCTCATTTTACATTAGTTAAAACCCATAGAATGTACAACACCAAGAGAAAGTCTTATGTAAACTATGGACTTTGGGTGATGATGATGCGTCAGTATAGCTTCATTGACCATATGAAGATACCACTCTGGTGCATGATGTTGATAATAGGGAAGGCCCATGCATGCATAGGAATAGCGAGGATATGGAAACTCTCTGTACTATATGCAATTCGGCTGAGAACATAAAATTGCTCTAAAAATAAAGCCTATTTAAAAAATAATAGTTTAGAAAAGCCACTAAATAAAAATAACAAAATTTATGGAGAGGGAAAAATCTGATATCCAGAGTTACCACATAAAATATTCAAAATATCTTGTTTTCAACAAAAAATTATGAAGCAAGCATTCAATGAAATAAATTGTGACTTATTTGAAGGAAAAAATAGATACTGTCCCTAAGGAAGCTTATATGCTGAACTCAGTACACAAAAACTTTTAGCCTACTGTCTTAAATACACTCAGTGAGCTAAAGGAAATCATGCATAAAGAATTAAAGGAAACAAAAAACAGTATTCTAACAAATATAAATAAAAGATATAGAAATTATGAAAAGAAACCAAATTCTAGAAATGGAAACTTAAATAACTGAACAAAAGGTACAATAACTGAAATGAAAGTTTTACTAGAGGATTTTGACAGCAGCAGGCAAAAGAATCAGTCAGTTTAAATACAGACCAATTGAAATTATCCAGTCTAAGGAGAAGAAAGAAAAATGAATGAAAAAAAGGAAGAAAGCCTAACAGAATTATGGGATATTATCAAGCATATCAAAGTAGACATTATAAGACTCCCAGGAAAATAGAGAGAAGAGGGGCAAAAAGAATAAGGAAATAATGACTGAATACTTCGCAAATTTGAGAAAACATAAGGATTTGTTTGTCAAATTCCTAGTAGAATAAATGAAAAAGATCCATATGAAGACACATTATAATAAAACTGTTGAAAGCCAAACACAAATATGGAATCTTGAAGGCAACAAGAGAGAAGTAATATGTACAAAAGATCTTCAATAAGAGTAACCACTTGTTTCTCCTCAGAGACTATGGATACCAGAAGGTAGTGTAGTGGCATATTTTAAATGCAATTAACAAAAAAATATATCATATGCCAAGTATTACATATCTGGAAAAATTACCCTTCAAAAATGAAGGGGAACTTGAGGGAAAAAAAGCCATAATTAAATGTAAGAAAGTTATGAATAGAAATATGTAAATATGAGGGGTGCCTGGGTGGCTCAGTAGGTTAAAGCCTCTGCCTTCGGCTCGGGTCATGATCTCAGGGTCCTGGGATCAAGCCCCACATCGGGCTCTCTGCTCAGCAGGGAGCCTGCTTCCCTCTCTCTGCCTACCTCTGCCTGCTTGTGATCTCTCTGTCAAATAAATAAATAAAATCTTTTAAAAAAAAAAGAAATATGTAAATATGATAGCATATATATAAACTGTGGAGGGAATAAAAGGAACAAAAAAAAGGTTTTTTATACTGTGTTTGCACTTAAATAACTAGCAACTTAATAGAGATTGCCAAATGTTTAATATATATATGAACTTCATGGTAACCACAAACCCAATATCTATGAAAGATACAAAAAAATAAGAGAAAGAAGCCAAATATAACACTACAGAAATTTATCCATCACAAAGGAGGAGAGCAAAAGAAGAAGAGAACTACAAAAACAACCATAAAATAATTAACAAAATGGCAATAAGTACATACTATCAATAATTAAATGTAAATGGCCTAATTTCTTAGACATAGGATGACATAATGGATCAAAAATATAAGAACCACGTACATGCTGCCTCTAAGAGACTCACTTCAGACCCAAAGATACATACAGACTGAAAGTGAAGGAATGGAAAAATACTGACCCTTACAAATGGAAGCAAAGAAAAAAAAAGCCAGGTAACAATACCTATATCAGACATAAAACTTTTAAAGAACTAACAAAAGACAAAGGAAAACATTACATAATAATAAAATAAAGGGATCAATACAAGAGAATATGATTGTAAACATCTCTGCATCCAGTATTAAAGCAACTACACATAAAAAGCAAATATAAACAGACATAAAAGAAACTGATTGAAATAAAATAATAGTAGGAGAATTTAACACCTCAGTAGATAGATCATACAGGCAGAAAATAAATAAGGAAATAAGAATCTCTGAATGACACATTAGGCCAAATAGACCTAACACATTTGGGTCTGAATGCAAAGATTCATTGTTCAACAATTACGTAGAACATTCCATCCAAAATAACAGAATATACATTCTTCTCAAGGGCACATGGAATATTCTCCAGAATAGATGTTAAGCACAAAACAAGTCTCAATAAATTTAAAAAAATGAAATCATACTACGCATCTTTTTAAACCACAATGATATGAAATTAAAAATCAGAAGAAAAAAATGAAAAAAACACAAACACATAGAGGCTAAATAACATGCTACTAAACAACTAAAGGGTCCATGAAGAAATCAAAGAAAAAAATTGAAAAATATATGGAGACAAATGAAACACACTGTCTAAAATCTTTGAGACACAGCAAAAGCAGTTTTAAGAGGGAGATACATAGCAACACAGGCCTATCTCAAGAAACAAGAAAAAAGTTCAAACAAGCAATCTAAACTTACACCTAAATGAACCAGAAAAAGAACAAACAAAGCCCAAGGTGAATACAAGGAAGAAAAACTAATAAAGATCAGAAGAAAAATAAATACCAAGACTTTTAAAAATGTAAAAGATCAATGAATGAAACCAAGAACTGGTTCTTTAAAAAGATAAACAAAACTGATAACCTTTAGCCAGACTCATCAGGGGGGAAAAAATTAAAAACTCAAATAAATAAAATCAGAAACAAAAGAGAAGAATCAACTTCGACCACAGAAATACAACAGAAAATAAGAGAATACTATGAAAAATTGTATGTCAGCAAACTGGACACCCTAGAAGAAATGAATAAAATCCTAGAAATATGCAATCTTCCAAAATTGAATCTGGAAGACAGAAAATCTGAAGACCAATTACTAGTAATGAAATTGAATTGGTAATAAAAAAACTGCCAGGGGCCCCTGGGTGGCTCAGTCGTTGAGCGTCTGCCTTCGGCTTGGGTCATGATCCCGGGGTCCTGGGATCGAGACCCACATCGGGCTCCCTGCTCTGCGGGAAGCCTGCTTCTCCCACTACCATTCCCTCTGCTTGTGTTCCCTCTCTCGCTGTGTTTCTCTCTGTCAAATAAATAAAATCTTTAAAAAAAAAAAAACTGCCAAAAAATAAAAGTCCAGGACCAGATGGATTCATAGGTAAATTCTGACAACATTTAAAAAGAGTTAATACCTATTCTCAAACTATCGCAAAAAATCAGAAGAAAAAGGAATGTTTCCAAATTTATTCTACAAGGCCAGCATTACCCTAATCCTAAAATCGGACAAAAACACCACAAAAAAAGAAAACTAGGCCCATATCACTGATGAAGATAGATGCAAAAATCCTCAACAAAATACAGGCAAGCCGCATTCAACAATATACATTAAAAGGATAATTCACCACAATCAAGAGGGATTTATTTTGGGGCACCTGTGTGGTCAGTTGGTTAAATGTCTGACTTCAGCTCAGGTCATGATCACAGGGTCCTGGGATCAAGCCCAGTGTCAGGCTCCTTGCTCAACAGGGAGTGGCTTGTCCCTCTCCACTGCCCTTCCCCCACTCGTGCATGCTCTGAATCTCAAATAATTCTTATTTTTTAAAAAAAGGATTTATTCTAGGGGTGCAAGGATGCCTTAATACTCATAAATCAATGTGATGTGAGATTAAAAACCACATGATCATCTCAATAAATGCAGAAACAGCATTTAACAAAATTCAACACCCATTCATGATAAAAATTCTCAAGAAAGTGGGTTTAGCAGAAACATACATCAACATAACAAAGGCCATATTTCAAAAAAAAAAAAAAACCACACAGCTAACATCATACCCAATGAGGAATAAAAATAGAGCTTTTCCCCTAAGGTCAGGAATAAGACAGGATGTCTATTCTCACCACTATTATTCAACATAGTTCTAGAAGTCCCAGCTATAGAAATCAGGCAAGAAAAATATATAAAAAGCATCCATATTGGTAAGGAAGAAGTTAAACTGTTGTTATTTGCAAATGGCATAATACTATACATAGAAAACCCTAAACTATTAGAACTATTAGAAATAAATGAGTTCAGTAACATTGTAGAATATAAAATTGATATTCAAAAATCTGTTGCATTTCTATACACTAATAAGTAGCAGAAGGAGAAATTAAGAGAATTCTATTTACAATTACACCAAAAAAATTAAATACCTAGGAATAAATATAACAAAGGTGATGAAAGATCTGTACTCTGAAAACCATAAAACACTGATGAAAGAAATGGAAGATGACACAAATAAATGGAAAGATATTCAATGCTCATGGATTGAAAGAATTAATACTGTTAAAATGTCCATACTACCCAAGGCAATCTACAGATTTAATGTAATCCCTATCAAAATAGCAATGGCATTTTCATAGAACTAAAACAAATAATCCTAAAATTTGTATGGAATATCAAAGACCCCAAACAGCCAAAGCAATCTTGAAAAAGAAAAAACAAAGCTGGAGGTAGCAGAATTCCAGATTTCAAGATATACTATAAAGCTGTAGTAATGAAACAGTATGGTACTGGCACAAAAACAGACTCACAGAGCAATAGAACAAAATAGAAAATCCAGAAATAAACCCATGCTTGTATAGTCAATTAATCTACAACAAAGAAGGCAAAAATATACAATGGGGAAAAGACATTCTCTTCAATAAATGGTGCTAGGAAAACTGGACAGCTATATGCAAAAGGATAAAATTGGACCACTTTCTATACCATACACAAAAATAAACTAAAAAAGGATTAAATATCTAAATGTGAAACCTGAAACCATAAAAATACTAGAAGAGAACACAGACACTGTGTTGTTGTTGTTGTTGTTGCTGTTGTTTTGACACTGACCATAGCAATATTTTTCTAGATAGCCCTTCTGAAGAAAAACAAAAGCAAACTATTAGGATTACACCAAAATAAAAAGCTTTTACATAGCAAATAAACCATCAACAAAACAAAAAAGTCATCTACTGAATGGGAGAAGATATTTGCAAATGATATATCTCATAAGGGGTTAACATCCAAAATAGACGAAGAACTACATAACTCAAAACCAAGATTGATTAATTAATTAATTAATGCAGGGCATGACAGAGGAACAATAGCAAAAAAAAAAAAAAGCAAGATGGTAGTCTTCTACCCAAACATGTTAATTATTACATTAAAATGCATATGATCAAAACACTCCAATTAAAGGCAGATATCATCAGACTGAAAAAATTTTTTTTAAAAATTTGTCTATAAGAAACACATTTTAAATAGAAAGATATAAACAGGTTAAGTGGAAGAAATACCACAACAACACTAATCGTAAGAGTAACTATCAGTATCAGATAAAGCAGACTACAGAATGAGAAATATTATCATAGACATACAAAATAGTATTTCATAATAACCAAATGGTCAGTTCACGTAAAAGGCATAATAAATTATTGGATTCAATTAGCTATGTTTTGCTTAGGATTTTTACATCTATTTACAAGTAAAATTACACTGTAATTTACCTTTATCTCCATGTCTACATAAGCTTTGGGTGTAAGAATATGTTAGCCTCTTATAACAAGTTGGGGCATTATCTCAGTTTGGGTTCCCCCAAAAGCAGATACTGAGACAAGAATTGTGTACAAGCAGTTTGTAAGGCAATCCCAAAAAATATGGGAAGAGAGTGGAGAAATCAAACAAAGAATGGTGTATATAGACCATAAACATGAGTTGTTACTAGGAGCAACTAAGACTCAATCTCATGAGGGACCACTTTAGAGCACTGTAAATATACTTCATAAATGTCCACAAAGGATACTTATTCATCATTCTGGGAATATTAACTCTGCAGCAATTCCAGTCTGCCAGTCAGGCAAAAATACACGATATACTTCAGCTAGAAGCTAGGATGAATTTCTGAACTTGGATCAGACACCTGTTTGAGGTTCAATGGAACTATTGCTGTACCTCTAGTAAACAATTCCACCCCTGTAGGATCACAGCCTCCAATCCCATAGTATCCAGACTAGATATAAATATTCCCAAAGTGGATCACTGGGAATGATGAGAAGATGAGGCAAATCTACTTCTTTGATTCCTGGACTGTATAATTCTAGTAACTGAGAACATAGCACCACAGTTGGTTCAACATGTATACCACATCTTGCTGGACAACACCTTACCCCCTCATGTGGTATTATTACTGAGTTGAGCTTAAGGAGTATTACATATTCCTGGTGAACCAAACCTTTGATCATTGTATGGAGGCTCATCTCTAATTTTATTTGCCTTAACTTCTAATTTGTCTAATATGCTATGCTAGCTTTAAGTTACCACATATTTGTTCATCCTTTTTTTAGTTTTTATTATATTTTTTGTAGTCACCATGCAGTGCATTATATCCCCAGAACTTATTTATCTTATACTGGAATCTTGTACCTTTTGGCTATCATCACCCATTTCTCCCACCTCTCACCGCCACCACCACCAACAGTTTTCCCCCCGCCACTACCTCTGGCTACCACCAATCTGTTCCCTGTTTCTACAGATTCAGTTTTTTTAGATTCCACATATCAGTCACATCATACTTTGTCTTTCCTTGTCTGATTTATTTCACTTAGCATAATGCACTTATATGGCAGGATTTCCTACTTCTTTATGGAAGAGTAATATTTCATTATATATATAGATAGATACCACATTTTCTTTATCCATTCATTGATTGAGGGACACTTAAATTGTTTCCATGTCTTGGCTTTTAAAAAGAAAAAAGACTTTATTTATTTGAGAGAGAGCACGCACGAGTAGGGTGTGGGTAGAGAGATCATGATCCGAGCCAAGACAATGTTTAACTGACTAAGCCACCCAGGTGTTCCTTTGTCTTGGATTTTTGTGAATAATGCTACAGTAACCATGGCGGTGCATATAATCTCCTCAAGACAATTATTTCACTTCCATCCAATATATACCCCCAAGTGAAATTTCTGGATCACACTGAAGTTACATTTTTAGATTTTTGAGAAATTCTACATTTTTTTTCCATAGTGGAAATTTACATTATCACCAAGTACACAAGCGTTGCCATTTCTACACATCTTTGCAAGCAAACTGTCTTTTGATGACAGTCAAAAGTATGACAAGTATGAGGTGATATCTCATTGTGATTTTGATTTGCCTTTCCCTAATGATTGGTGACACTGAACATCTTTCCATGTACATGTTGGCCATTTGAATGTCTTCTTTGGGAAAAAAATGTTCCTCTGTCCATTTTTACTTAGATTGTTTGAGTTTCCCCCCAGGAAGTTGTACAAGTTCTGTATATATTCTGGATATTAACCCCTTATCAGATATATGCTTTACAGACATCTTCACCCATTCTGTAGATTGTCTTTTCATTTTGTTGATGGTTTCCTTAACTATGCAGAAGCTTTTTGCTGCAGAAGTTTGATGCAGTCTCATTTATTTTTGCTGTGTTGCCTTTACTTTTGATATCACATGCAAAAGAATGAATGCCAAGCCACTGGGTATTTACCCCAAAGATACTGATGTAGTGCAAAGAAGGGCCACATGTACCCGACTGTTCAAAGCGGCAATGGCCACAATAGCCAAATGGTGGAAAGAGCCAAAATGTCCTTCAACAGATGAATGGATAAAGAAGATATGGTTTATATATATAATGTAATATTATGCCTCCATCAGGAAGGATGAATACCCAACTTTTATATCAACATGGACAGGACTGGAAGAGATTATGTTGAGTGAAATAAGTCAAGCAGAGAGAGTCAATTATCGTATGGTTTCACTTACGTATGGAGCATAAGGAAAAACATGGAGGACATTGGGAGAAGGAAAGGAAGGGTGAATTGGGAGAAATCGAAAGGGGAGACAAAACATGAGAGACTATGGACTCTGAAAAACAAACTGAGGGTTTTGAGGGGTGGAGGTTGGGGGGTTGGGTGAGCCTGGTGGTGGTTATTGAGGAGGGCACATATTGTGTGGAGCACTGAGTGTGGTGCATGAACAATGAATCTTGGAACAATGAAAAAAAATAAAAGTTTAAAAATTTTTTTAAAAAAAAGAATCAATGCCAAGATTGACCTCAAGGGGTTTACTCCCAAGTTTTTACCTAGTAGTTTTATAGTTTCAGGTCTTATATTCAACTCTTTAATCCATATTGAGTCGATTTTCATGCATGATGTAAGATAGGGGTCCAGTTTTCCCAAAACCATTTATTGAAAAAGACTATCCTTTCTCTACTATATATGCTTGGCTCTTGTGTCATATATTAATTAACCATATACAGGTGGGTTTATTTCTAGGCTCTCTAATCTTTTCCATCAATCTGTGTTTTTATGTGAATACCACACTATTTCGATTACATAGCTTTGTGGCATAGTTTGAAAGAAAAGACTGATGCCTCCAGCTTTGATCTCCTTCTCAAGATTGCTTTGGCTCTTTGTGTTTTTTTGTCATTCCATACAAATTTTAGGATTTTTCTATTTCTGGGAGAAAATATAATTGGAATCTTAATGCATGTTGCACTGAATTTACAGATCACTTCAGATAGTATGGACGTTTTAATAATATTATTCTTCTGATCCATGAACACTAAGTATATTTCCATTGATTTGTATCTTCTTCAATTTCTTTCATCAATGTCTTATAGTTCTTAGTTTACAGATATTTCACATCCTTAAATTTTTCCCTAGCTATTCTATTAATTTTTTACTTTCAACCTTTCTGTACTTTTATGCTTTAGCATATCTCTGGTAAACATAGAGTTTAAATTTTTTTTTATCAATTTTTCTCTTTTAATTGGTACATTTAATTGGTATACTTACTGATATATTTAGATTTATTTATATTCTCTTACTTGTGGATCAACTTTCTTATTTTTTCCTCTTCTTTTTTAGAATCTTTAGGATTTTTTTTCCATCATTCAGTTTTCCTCTACTAGGGTAAAAATTTTACATACTACTTACATTATAAAAAAGAAATTTTTAAAAGGAATACCGAACTTATTAAAGTTTTTACTATTCTCCCAAACAATACAAGGACCTTAGATTACACTTTAATTGCAATTTATTCCAAATCTAAGTTCTTTCCTAATGTACATAATTATCATGCATTTTGATTCTACAGTATTTTCTTATCCATAAGATTTAAATTTAAATTTTATATATACATATATGTGTGTGTGTGTGTGTGTGTATGTGTATATATATATATATAATTCAGTGTTTGTTACATTTATCATGTAGGTTGCTCTATTTGTTTTTCAGATCTTCCCTCTGGATCATTTTCTTTCTCCAAAAAACATCTCTTAGTATTTCTTTTTGTCTGCTACTGAAGTGTAATTGACATACAATGCTACATTAGTTTCAGGTGTACAACATACTGATTTGATAACTTTATACATTACCCTTAAGCTCACCTCAAGTGTAGCTACCATCTGTCACCATACAATGCTATTACAATATCATTGACCATATTCCGTATGCTGTATCTTTTATCCCTGATTTATTCATTACATAATGTAAAGCCTGCATCTCCCACTCCTCTTAAATCCTTTCTGTCCACTCCCATCCTCTCCAACAACCAAACTCTCTAGTTTATTCTCCATATTTATGGCTCTGTTTTTAATCTTTTGTTTATTCATTTGTTTTGTTCTCTGGATTACACATACAAGTGAAATCACATAATATTTGTCTTTCTCTAACTTATTTCACTTAGCATAAAACACTCTAAATCCATCCATATTGTCACAAATGGCAAGATCTCATTCTTTTTATACCTTAATAATATTTGCTTGCGCTCATGTGTGTGTGTGTGTGCGCTGCAATTCACATGGGGATATATAGATTTTTTCGAGTTAAAGTTTTTGTTTTCAAACTTAAACAGGTGAAACTAGTAAAGGAAAAAGAAAAAAGAACTAGTCCAAGTAACTCATCAATACAGAATTTGACATATACCTTATACTCAGTATTGGACAAGAATGATGCTGGGGGGGCAGGTAATTCAAAATAAATCACAAAATCTTTTTAATAGCTTGTTTTTGTAGGGATATAGGAGAAGAAATTCTTAAATGATCTTAGAAGTAGTATAAGATTGAGCAAAGAGCAAATGCATTGACGTTAAGAGTTAGAATTCTAACTGTGGGAAGAAGGACATATACATATGAAATGAAGGAAGGTAAGAATAAGTCCTGAGGTGAGAGACTGGAATTAAAGGTGTCTGTGAGGACTCCAGATTTCTAAATATGTCTATTCATGTATATATGCATGTATATGTGCATTTTATTTATAAATAAGAATGTGAATATATGAACTGTGTATATATACGTGTGTGTGTGTGTGTGCATACCTATACACATTTCCTAGTTCTATCTGCTGAAATAGCATAAAAGCATTCATTCCAGGATCACTGGGCACAATTAACTCTCAGATCCTGGTTTCTAATACCATTCCTCATTAAAGAAACAAGACTTTATTAGGAAGATGGTCAATATGAAGCCTGAAACCCTCTTTCCCCTAGAAAAACAGGGATTTAACATCAAACAAACCGAATGCCTCTGAGAAATCCCAAAAACAGTTAAAAGTTTCCTGTATCATAAGCAAGGACAAAACCAAGCACATTGAAGTCCACTAAAAAAAAATTGATATTCTCAACATTAACTTGTCAGAGCCTCTCCTTATACTCACACCGCAGCACAATTGGGAAGAAATCCTCAACTTGTTTTCCCATTGGGGATGAAAAGGAGTAAAACACACATCCAACATTCTGACATTTGGAGCAAAAGGTTGTCCAAGGGGCCAGTTTCCCTCTTTCCTCTATCCAAGTACTGACAGCAAAAGGATGCCAGATTGAGAATTTCTGAGAACTAAGACTAGAATACACAATGCACTATGGTTTGCAGTACCAAAAACAGACACCGGTGGAGCTCCTGTACTGAAATTTATAGCAGCACCAGAGAGCCACTAAGGGGAGAACCTGAGTAGAAACCTACAAGCTTCTTCTAATAGATTACATGCACAAGCCCAGAGGAACACTTATGTAAAAAAAAAAAAAAAAAGGCTTAAGAGGTCTCCAGAATCCAGACAGATTGAATGGACCAAGTCCCAAGTCCTCCCTACGGGAAATCAGACCATAAAATCTAGAAGAATTGGATGATGCTTCAGATGCCAGATCTGAACAACAAAAAGTAACAAGACATACAAAGGAAAAAGTGAACCATATCACATTTTAAAGAACAAATTAAATCTCCAGAAACTAAAAAAGCAGAAATATGCAAATTCCCAAAGAATTCAAAACTGTCATCATAAGAATACTTAATGAGCTAAAAGAGAGCACACACAACCGAAAGAAGGAAAACAATACATGAGCATGAGAATATTGAGGACAAAAATTAAAACTATGAAGAAAAACCATACAGAAATTCTGGAACTAAAGAATACAATAATTGAAAAAAAAAAAATCCATTACAGGAACTCAACAACAGATTTGATCAGGTAAAAGAAAGAATCAGCAAACTAGAATACAAGACTTTCAAAATAATCAAGGTAAAAAAGAAAAAAAAAAATGAAGAGATCCTAAAGGACATATGGGATACCATGAAACAAAACAACATATTGTATTATGGGAATTGAAGAAGGAAGAAAAAACAAAGGGGTATGGAATTTATTTGAAGAAATGACTGAAAATTTCCCAAAATTAGGCATATGAATTCAAATAAAAATAGGAGGAGAAAAATAGATCTATGAATTCAAATAACTTGAAGAACTCCAACTAGAAAAATAACTGAAGCTATCTACCCTGAGATCAAACTGCCAAAAGTCACAGAGAATCTTATCAACAGCTAGAGAAATACAACTCACTACATACAAGGAAGTTCTCATCAGATCATCAGCAGATTTCTAACCATTAAAATTATGGGCTACAAAGGAACAGGATGATATAGTCAATGCACAGAAAGAAACTGCCAAACCCTGTCTCTGGCAAAACTGTCCTTCAAACATGAAGGATAAATGAAGATTTTCCCAGATAAAAAGAACTGCTGAAAGGAAATCATCACCACTAGACCTTCCTTACAAGAAATCCTGAAGGGAGTCCAAAAAGTCCTAAAAGTTAAAGAGAAAAAAACAATAAACATCAACACCAAACCATATGAAAATATAAAATTCCCTGGTAAAGATAAATATATCAACAAATATCCTGTAGTACTGTAAAACAGGTGAACAAATCACTGATAAATCTGGTACAGAAATTCTGTAAGATGAAAACTAATTATAAATTTAAATTAATGGCTATGCAATGTAAAAAGAGGTAATTTATGTCACAAGTAACATAAAATAGGAAGGCAAGGAAGTAAATAGTAGAGTTTGTTTTAAAGATTTTATTTTTTTAATTTATTTGACAGAGACTATAAAGAGGGGGAGCAGAAGAGGGAAAAACAGGCTCCCCTCCAAGCAGGGAACCCAATGTGGGGCTCGATCCCAGGACCGTGGAATCATGACCTGAATCAAAGGCAGTCACCCAACTAAATGAGCCACCCAGGCACCCCAATAGTCAGTTTTTATAGGCAATTGAAGTTGTTATCAGTTTAAAATAGATTGCTATAATGTCAATAAGTTTTATATAATTGCAATGGTAACCAAAAAGGAAATATTTATAGAATATTCACAAAGGGAAATGAGAAGGGAATCAAAATATGTCATTACAAAAAAAAAAAATCAATAAAACACAAAAGATACTAAGAGAGAAAGAGGAACCAAAAACTACCAGACAGAAAACATTAACAAAATGGCAATAGTAAGCCCTTCCTACCAGTAATTATATTAAATGTAAATGGATTAAACATGCCAAAAAAAGACATAGATTGAGTTAAATATTTTTCTTAAATATAATAAAAAATAATATATAATAAATATAATAAAAAAAATTTCCAACTATACACTGCCTATAACAAGCTCTCTTTAAATCATGGGACTCGGGGCGCCTGGGTGGCTCAGTGGGTTAAAGCTTCTGCTTTTGGCTCAGGTCATGATCATGGGGTCCTGGGATCAAGCCCCGCATCAGGGTCTCTGCTCAGCATGGAGCCTGCTTCCCCTTCTCTCTCTTCCTACTTGTGATCACTCTCTCTGTCAAATAAATAAATAAAATTATTTAAAAAATTAAAATTAAAAAAAATAAATCGTGGGACTCAAACAGGCTCAAAGTAAAAGGACAGATAAAGACATTCCATAGTAAAAGGAACTTAAAGAAAGCAGAGGGGGGCATTCTTAGACAAAATAGAGATTAAGAGAAAACTATCAAAAAAAAAAAAAAGAAGGATACTATATAATGATAAAAGGGTCAATTCACTAGGAAGATATAACAATTACAAATATACATGCATCTAACATTAAAGCACCCAAATATATGAACCAAATGCTAACAGAACTAAAAGGGAGAAACAGCAACACAGCAATAGTAGGACATTACAATATCCACAATTGTAGTTATGGCAAGATCAGATAGAGTATCAATTAGAAACAAAGGACTAAACAATACTGTTAAAATAGACACACATAACAAACATATACAGAATACCCCACCCAACAACAGCAAAATACAAGGTCTTCTCAAGCACACATAGAACATTCTCCAAGGTAGACTACATGTTAGGACACAAAACAAGTTTTAACAAATTTATGGTTGAAATCACACAAAGCATCTTTTCAAACACAGTGGTGTAAAACTAAAAAACTAGTAATCAGTAGAAGAGACAAAACAAAGAAATCTATAAATATGTGAACATTAAACAACATGCTCATAGATCAAAGAAGAAATCATAATAGAATTTAGAAAATACCAGAAGATAAATGAAAACAAAACCAAAAAAATACCAAAACTATGCTATTCAGCAATATCTGTACAAAATGTTTATGGTGGTAATTGTTTACATTTAAAAAATCACAAACCAGCAATCTAACCTTTCATCTAAAGAACAAAAAAATTTTTAACCCAGAGTCTGCATAAAAGAGGAGATAAAAAATAATATAGCAGAGATAAACGAAATAGAGAATAGAACAAACCAATGACAGCAAGAGTAGTTTCTGAAAAAATTAACAAAAGTCAACAAGCACGTAGCTAAATTAAGTATGAAAAAAAGAATATTCAATAGCTAAAATTAGAAATGAAAGAGAGGAGGTTTCCAGGCAAGATGGAGGAGGAGTAGGAGGCTGAGATAGCATCAGATTCCAGAATCTCAGCTAGATAGTTATCAAACCATTCTAAAAGCCTGCAAACACAACAGGAGAGAAAACAGAGGAAGAACAGCAAATTTAGGAGCAGAAAATCGACCACTTTCTGAGAGGTAGGACCTGTGGAAAAAGTGAATCCAAAGCAATGGGAAGTTAGACTGCGGAAGGAGGGTCCGGCTCCCAGCAGCTGCAGAGCAGCAGAGCACAAAATTGGAACTTTTAGAAGTCAACTCCGGTGAGGGAATACGCTCCAGAGGCTAAGTGGGGGGTCGGTGGGGTGGTTAGCCCTCATGGAAACAGTGTGGTTTCAGGACCCATGGTATCTGCGTGTGGCAGAGCTCCCAGGTATCAGGGTGGAGAAGCCGGTGGCAGAGAAGAAGCTACAAAGTGCACTATCAGCTCAGGCTTACCTTACACCGCAATCCGAGGGACCCCACAAAAGGCAGGTCCGTAGAGACCCCCTCCTTCCCCCTCCAGGAGGAGCAGCACAGGAGCGCGCAGCAGGAATCTGCTGGGTTTGGAGACTCCAAATGGGGCTACACGCCAGAAATAGAAATGCTCCATCACGGGTCAGCTAAGCTTGGAGCACTGGCTGGAGACCAGGGAGACAGGAGTGACTGACCACTTACCTCTGAGGGCATGCTGAAGAGTGGGGCCGCGAGCACTCGGCTCCTCCAGGCCAGAGACGGGGAGGCTGCCGTTTTCATTCTCAGCCTCCAGAGTGGTTCAGAAAGCACTCAGAGAACAAAGACTCCTGAGAGCGAACCCGAGCAAATTGCTTGGCCCCTTCCTTGGCAAGAACGGTGCAATTCTGCCTCAGGCAAAGACATTTGAGAATCACAGCAACGGGTCCCTCCCCCAGAAGATCAGCAAGAATATCCAGCCAAGACCTAGTTCATCAGTGCAAACTGAGGAACTCCAGAGTATTTTTCTCTCTCACTCATCTATTCTTATCTCGATAAAATGACAGGCGGAAAAACTCACCACAAAAAAAAAAAGAGGCAGTACCAATGGCTAGAAACCTAGTCAATATGGACAACAGTAATATGTCAGAAGTAGATTTTAAAATGACAGTTATCAAGATGCTAGCTGGGCTTGAAAAAAGCATGGAAGATTATTAGACAATCCTTTTCTGGAGAAATAAAATCCCTTTCTGGAGAAATAACAGAACTAAAATCTAATCAAGTCAAAATTTAAAAAGCTATTAATGAGGTACAATCAAAAATGAAGGCTCTTACTGCCAGGATAAATGAGGCAGAAGAGAGAATTAGTGGTATAGAAGACCAAATGATGGAGAATAAAGAAGCTGAGAAAAAGAGAGACAAACAAATACTGAATGACGAGGGGAAAATTCGAGAGATAAGTAATACCATAAGACGCAACAATATTAGAATAATTGGGAAGAAGAAAGAGAGAGAGAGGTGGAAGGTATATTGGAGCAAATTATAGTAGAGAATTTCCCTAATCTGGCAAAGGGAACAAGCATCAAAATCCAGGAGGCACAGAGAACCACCATCAAAAATCAATAAAAACAGATCTATACCCCATCATCTAATAGTAAAACTTACAAGTCTTAGTGAAAAGAGAAAATCCTGAAAGCAGCTCGGGACAAGCAGTCTGTAACTTACAAAGGCAGAAATATTAGATTGGCAGCAGAATTATCCACAGAGACCTGGCAGGCCAGAAAGGACTAGCATGATATATTTAGAGCGCTAAATGAGAAAAATATGCAGCAGAGAATACTATATCTAGCTAGGCTGTCACTGAAAATAGAGGGAGAGATAAAAAGCTTCCAGGACAAACAAAAACTGAAAGAATTTGCAAACACCAAACCAGCCCTACAGGAAATACTGAAAGGGGCCCTCTAAGCAAAGAGAGACCCTAAAAGGAACATTGACCAGAAAGGAACAGAGACAATAAACAGTTAACAGTCACCTTACAGGCAATAAAACAGCATTAAATTCATATCTGTCAATATGAATTTAAATGGGCTAATGAATGTAAATGGGCTAAATGAATGTAAATGGGCTAAATGCCCCAATCAAAAGACACAGAGTATCAGAATGGATAAAAAAAACGAGACCCATCAATATGCTGTCTACAAGAAACTTATCTTAGACCCAAAGACACCTCCAGATTTAAAGTGAGGGGGTGGAAAACAATTTACCATGCTATTGGACATCAAAAGAAAGCTGGAGTGGCAATCCTTATATCAGATAAATTAGATTTTAAGCCAAAGACTATAATAAGAAATGAGAAAGGACACTATATCATACTTAAAGGGACTGTCCAACAAGAAGATCTAACAATTGTAAATATCTATGCCCCTAACATGGGAGCAGCCAATTTTATAAACCAATTAATAACAAAGTCAAAGAAGCACATCAACAATAATACAATAATACAATGATACAATAACAGTAGGGAACTTTAATATCCCCCTCTCCAAAATGGACAGATCATCTAAGCAAAAGATCAAAAAGGAAATAAAGGCTCTAAATGACACACTGGATAAGATGGACATCACAGATATATTCAGAACATTCCATCCCAAAGCAACAGAAACTTAAAAAATCATGAATGAAAGAGGAGAGATCACAACCAACACCAAAGAAATATAAACAGCTATAAGAACATATTATAAGCAACAATATGCCAACAAATTAGATAATCTGGAAGAAATAGATGCATTCCTAGAGACACACAAACTACCAAACTGAACCAGGAAGAAATAGAAAACCTGAACAGACCCATAACCAATAAGGACACTGAAGAAGTCATCAAAAATCTCTCAATAAACAAGAGCCCAGGGCCAGATGGCTTCCCAGGGGAATTCAACCAAACATTTAAAGAAGAACTAATACCTATTCTCCTGAAATTGTTTCAAAAAATAGAAATGGAAGGGAAACTTCCAAACTCATTTTATGAGGCCAGCATTACCTTAATCCCAAAACCAGACAAAGACCCCATCAAAAAGGAGAATTACAGACCAATATCCTTGATGAACACAGATGTAAAAATTCTCACCAAAACACTAGCTGATAGGATCCAACAGTACATTAAAAGGATTATTCACCACGACCAAGTGGCATTTATTCCTGGGATGCAAGGTTGGTTTAACATCCGCAAATCAATCAATGTGATACAATACATTAATAAAAGAAACAAGAACCATATGATACTCTCAATTGATGCTGAAAAAGCATTTGACAAAGTACAGCATCTTTCTTGATCAAAACTCTTCACAGTTTAGGCAGAGACAGTACATTCCTCAACATCATTAAAGCCATCTGTGAAAAACTCACAGCAAAAATAATTCGAACTTTTCCCCTGAGATCAGGAACACAGCAGAGATGTCCACTATCTCCACTGCTGTTCAACAGAGTACTAGCCTCAGCAATCAGACAACAAAAAGAAATAAAAGGCATCCAAATTGGCAAAGAAGACAAACTCTCACTCTTTGCAGATGATATGATACTTTATGTGGAAAACCCAAAAGATTCCATTCCAAGACTGCGAGAACTCACCCAGGAATTCAGTCAAGTGTCAGGATATAAAATTAATGCACAGAAATCAGTTGCATTTTTATACACCAACAGCAAGACAGAAGAAAGAGAAATTAAGGAATCGATTCCATTCACAAATGCACCCAAAACCATAAGATACCTAGGAATAAACCTAACCAAAGAGGCAAAGAATCTGTACTCAGAAAACTACAAAGTGCTCATGAAAGAAATTGAGGTAGACACCAAGAAATGGAAAAACGTTCCATGCTCATGGATTGGAAGAACAAATATTGTGAAAATGTCTATGCTACCTAAAGTAATCTACATATTTAATTCAATCCCTATCAAAATACCCCAATTTATTTCAAAGAAATGGAAAAATAAATAAATAATCCTAAAATTTATATGGAATCTGAAAAAAACCACAAACAGCCAGAGGAATGTTGAAAAAGGAAACCGAAGTTGACGGCATCACAATTCCAGACTTCAAGCTCTATTACAAAGCTGTAATCATCAAGACAGTGTGGTACTGGCACAAAAACAGACACAGAGATAAATGGAACAGGATAGAGAGCCCAGAAATGGACCCCCAACTCTATGGTCAACAATCTTTGACAAGGTAGGGGAGAATACCCAATGGAAAAAAGACAGTCTCTTCAACAAATGGTGTTGGGAAAACTGGACGGGGCACATGCACCTGAATGTTTATAGCAGCAATGTCCACAATAGCCAAACTACGGAAAGAACCTAGATGTCCATCAATAGATGAATGGATAAAGAAGAGGTTGTGTATATATATACAAGGGAATACTATGCAGCCATCAAGAGAAACAAAATCTTGCCATTTGCAATGTCATGGATAGAACTAGAGGGTATTAGGCAAGCAAAATAAGTCAGTCAGAGAAAGACAATCATCACATGATCTCTCTGATATGAGGAATTTCAGAGGCAGGGTGGGGGGTCATGGGGGGGTGGGGGAGGGAAATGAAATAAGATGGGATCGGGTAGGAGACAAACCATAAGAGACTCCTAAACTCATGAAACAAACTGAGGGTGGCAGGGGGGTAGGGGGGTAGGAATAGGGTGACTGGGTTATGGACATTGGGGAAGGTATGTGCTATAGTAAGTGCTGTGAATTGTGTAAGCCTGATGATTCAGACATGTATCTGAGACAAATAATACATTATATGTTAATAAAATAAAAATAAGAATTTTACAAATAAATAAATAAAGGACAGGTTGTAGGGGAAAAAATGAAAGAGAGGGGTGCCTGGGTCGCTCAGTCATTAAGTGTCTGCCTTCGGTTCAGGTCATGATCCCAGGGTCCTGGGACTGAACCCTGCATTGAGCCCCTACTCAACAGGAAGCCTGCTTGTCCCTCTCTCACTCCCCCTGCTTGTATTCTCTCTCTCTCTCTGTCAAATAAACAAAATCTTAAAAAAAAAAAAAAAAAGAAATGAAAGAGATATTACAATGATACCCACTCCACTCAAAGACAAAAGATCATAAAAGACTATTGGATAACCTAGAAGAATTGGATAAATTCCTAGAAACACAAAGGCCAAACAACGAAAAAATTAAAAATCTGAGCAGATCTGTCACTAATAAGGAGATTGAAGCAGTAATCAAAAACCTCCAAACAAAGAAAAGCCTTGAACAACATGGCTTCACTGGAGAATTCTATCACTTTTTTTTTTAAGATATTATTTATTTATTTGACAGAGAGAGAGAGAGATCACAAGTAGGCAGAGAGGCAGGCAGAGAGAGAGGGGGAAGCATGCTCCCTGCTGAGCAGAGAGCCGGATGTAGGGCTCCATTCCTGAACCCTGAGATCATGACCTGAGCAGACGACAAAGGCTTTAACCCACTGAGCCACTAGGCACCCCTGGAGAATTCTATCATTTACAAAAGAATTAACATTAACACTTCTCAAACTCTTCCAAAGAATCAGAAAGGAGAAAATTCCTACAGGAACTCCATAAGGCCAATATTGCACTGTATCAAAACCACACAAGGATACAAGAAAACTATAGACCAATATCCTTGATTAATAGAAATAAATTATTATTTTTATATTTGTATTTTTTATAATTTAATATACATGTTCTATAGTATATATAAATAATATATAAATATAGGGACACCTGGGTGGCTCAGTGGGTTAAAGCCTCTGCCTTCGGCTCAGGTCATGATCTCAGGGTCTTGGGTCAAGGCCCCACATCAGGCTCTCTGCTCAACAGGCAGCCTGCTTCCCCCCTCTCTCTGCCTGCCTCTCTGCCTACTTGTGATCTCTCTCTCTCTCTCTGTCAAGTAAATAAATAAAATCTTTAAAAATATATATAGAAATATAATAATTTGCTTTTATAAGTATATTTATAATAAGTTTATATTTATATTTTATATAAATAATAAGTTAATAATTAAGAGAAATTCATAGAAAATAAAAAATAGAAAAAATTATACAAAAATCCTACAAATACTAGCAAAAAGAATTCGAAAGCACATTAAAGGACAGTTAAGCATTCAGCTCATCTTGGTCTTATGATTGTGAGTTCAAACCTAGTGCTGGACTCCATGCTTTGCATGGAGTCTACTTTAAAAAAAAAAAAAAAAGGACATTAAAAGGGTCACACAGTAAAACCAAAAAGGATTTATGACTGGAACACAAGTCTGGCTTACTATTTGTAATAATATGAAACAATACAATGCACCACATATGCAAAATGAAGGACAAGAACCACAGGATCATCTCAACAGATGGAGGAAAAACTTTTGCTAAAATTCAATACTCTTTCATGATTTAAAAAATCTCAATAAACTAAGAATAGAAGAAAACTAACTCAACATAAAAATCAATATATAAACAGGCCACAGCAAAGAGCATATTCACTGGGAAAAGACTAGTAGTTTTTTCTCTAGAATCAAGAACAAGGCAAATCTGCCCATCTCACCAGCACTATTCAACATAGTACAGGAAGCTCAAAAGAAATTTAAAAAGAAAAAAATAATAAAAGTCAAACAAATTGGAAAAGAAAAATAAAAATTGTCCCTGTCTGCAAATGACATGGCCTCATATGTAGGAAACCCTAAAGATTACACACATACACACACACACACACCCCACACACTCACATAGTGTTGTTAGAATAAGTTCAGCAAAATTGCAGGACACAAAATCAACACTCAAAAATCAGTTATATTTCTATATATTAACAATGTCCAATCCAAAATGAAAATTAAGAAAATAATCTCCTTTAATATAACATCAAAAATCTAAAAATATTTTAAGAATAAACTTAACCAAGGGCGTGAAAGATATATATACAGAACTAGAAAACACTACTAAAAGAAATCAAAGATACAAATAAATGGAAGGACATTCCATGGTCATGGATTCAAAGACTTAATATTGTTAAAAAGTTCATACCATACAAAGTGATCTACAGATTCAATGTAATCCCTACAAAAATCCCAATGGAATATTTTGCAGAAATAGAAAAAACACACTAAAACACATGGAATCTCAAGACACCCTGAATACCAAAAACATCTTGAAAAAGAAAAACAAAGTTGGAGGCTTCAAATATCCTGATTTCAAAATATACCACAAAGCAACAGTAATTAAGAAAGTGCCTTATTGGCATAAAGATATATACATACCTACACCTAAAACTGATACAATTTATTATATCACAGTTCAAGTACTGTGATATTTTCAAAAATTAAAATAAAAAATAACCTGAAAGAAATGTAATTGTGTCAATTACACATCAATAAAAAATTTAAAAATTTAGATATAAAGAGACAATAGAACAAAACTGAGAGATCAGAAATAAACCTTTGCATATATGGCAAAATAATTTTTGACAAGAGTACCAAAACAACACAATGGGAAAGAACAATCTCTTCAACAAATATCACTGGGGAAACTGGATATCCACATGCAAAAAAAAAAATAAAATAAAATTGGACCCTTACACTGCTTAGGCCATTACAAAATTAACTCAGAATAAATCCATGACCTACATATAAGATCTAACCCTATTACATTCCTAGAAGAAAACAGAATAAAAACTTCAGAACATTGGATTTGACAGTGGTTTCATGGACATGACATCAAAAGCAAAGATTTAACAAAAGCAAAAACAAATAAGTGGGACCACATCAAACTAAAAAGTTACTGCATAGTCAAAAAAACAATCAACAACATGAAAAGAGCAGTCTAAAGAAAGAGAGAAAATATTGGCAAAGCATATATTTGATAAGGGATTAAGATCCAAAATATATAAGAAACTAATACAAAATAGTGGTGAAAAAAATTTTAAAATGGGCAAAAGACATTTTTTTCAAAGGAAGACTTACAAATGACCAAAAGGTATATGAAAAGGTGCTCAACATCACTAATCATCAGGGAAATGCAAATCAAAGTCACAATGAACTACTACCTCACACCTGTTAGAATGGCTATAATCAAAAAGATAAGAAAAAACAACTGTTGACAAAGATTTGGAGAAAAGCGAATCCTGTGCACCATTGGTAGGAAGGGAAATTGGTACAGCAGCCATAGAAAACAGTATGAAGCTCTTCAAAAATTTAAAAACAGAACTATCATATGATCTAGTGATCCGACTTCCAAACATATATCCAAAGAAAACAAAATTAGTATCTAAAAGAAATAACTGCACTCCCACATTCACTACAGTATTATTCACAATAACCAAGACATGGAAACAACCTAAGTGTCCATGGATGGATGACTAGATAAAGAAATTGTAATACACACACACACACACACACACACACACGCACGCTGAATTATTCAGCCATAAAAAGAAGGAAGTCCTGCCATTTGTGACAACATGGGTGAATGTGGAAGACCTCATGCCAAGTGAAATAAGCCAGACACAAAAAGGCAAATGTTGTATGATCTCTCCTACCTGTGGAGGAAGGAAAGAAGGAAGGAAGGAAGGAAGGAAGGAAGGAAGGAAGGGAGGGAGGGAGGGAGGGAGCGAGCGAGCGAGCGAGCGAGCGAGCCCGGCCGTCAAACTCAGAGTAACAGAGTGGAACAGTGGTTACCAGGGACTCTGGTAAGGGATCATAAGGAGCTACTGTTTAATGCATACAGTTTGTTTTGCAAGATGAAAAGAGTTCTGAAACAGATAGAGATGATTACTGCACAATATTAATTTACTTAATACCACTGAACTGTACACTTAAAAATGGTTAATATAGTAAGTTTACAGTATGTGTACTTTGCCACAAAAAATTACAAAAGATATATATCAATGTACATATAAATGAATGTGCATATGCAGATAATACATAGCAAGTGTGTGCATATATGTATGTGTGTATATATGTGTATGTGTATGTGTGTGTGTGTAAATATACACTCAGAGGACACTAGAAAACATGTTCTAAAATGTTAATGGTGCATATATACTAGATTGAGATCACAGGAAACTTGTTTTCCTATATACTTTCCTCAATTTCAAATGTTCCACAATAATATGTTTACAATCAAGGGCGCCTAGGTGGCTCAGTCAGTTAAGCATCCAATTCTCGGTTTCAGCTCAGGTCATGATCTCAGGGTTTTAAGATCCGGCCAAGTCAGGCTCTGTGCTCATTGGGTAGTCTGCTTAAGATTCTCTCTTCCTGTCCCTCTGTCCCTCCCCCCACTCATGCATTCTCTCTCTCAAAATAAATAAATCTTTAAAAAATAATGTTTACGATCAGATAAAACACAATAAATACTATTTTCCAAAAGCCAAAAAGTAATAAAAGTGTATTACTAAATAGTATGTACAGTATTATTTCATTTTTTCTAAATCTTTATAACTTTGGAAAATCAGGAAGGGAAATAAAAATATGTTAACAATAGTTGGTTATCTTGGGGAAATAGGATTATGGTAATTTTTGTTTTCTTCTTTATGCATGTCTTTTTTGAACTTTTCATTAATTATGACATGTTACTTTTTTTTTTTTTTT
>CM053611.1:113095933-113126435 GCA_028646535.1 Procyon lotor
ATCCAGAAAGAACAGGGCACCTGGGTGGCTCAATCAGTTAAACTTCTGCCTTCGACTCGGGTCACAGTCCCGGAGTCCCAGGATTGATACCCACTGTTGCGGGGGGGGGGGGGGGGGGGGCTGTGTCTCTTCTCCCTCTCCCTCTGCTCCTCCCCCTGCTCGTGCTCTGTCTTGATCTCTAATTTAAAAAAAAAAATTTTAAAAAAAGGAAAATTAAACATCCAGAAAGGAAAAATACATAAAATTATATAATTATCATCCCTTTCCTTGAAGATACTGAAAAGGAGAGGATAGGATAAAAATCAGGTGAACTGAATTCCACAGAACACTTTATAGGTAAGCAAAGAACAAAAGCCACATCTATACCTAAAGGGAGCATGGTGGAGAAAGAAGAGCATTTGGTCTAGTGTGTGCAAAGTGTGCCAAGTCAGCCAAGTCAAAAAGCAGGCCTACCAACGACAAACAGAATTTAGAGGATGAAGAAAAACCAGACGAGCCCTTGACAGCCATTTAGGCTAGCAGAAAGACTGGAATGAGAAAAGCTCCCAAGGCAAATCACTCAGGCCAACCATTTTTCTTCTGTCAAACCCTTCCCCATCTGAATTTTGCCAAAAATGTGGCAGAAAAGGAGACCTACATTCCCTAGGAATGGTCAGAATTTAAAAATCTGATAATACCAATTTTGGTAAGGATGTATACCCACTGGAACTCTCCTAGAAAGGTGGTAGGAACATAAAATGGTTTTTCCATGTTGGGAAGTAGTTAGGAAATTGCTCATAAAATTAAACATTTACTTATAACTCAACAATCCTATTCCAAAGCAATTATCCAAGATGAATAAACACATATGTCCTCACAAAGACCTGCACACAAATGTTCATAGAAACTTCATTCATACGGAGGGGCACCTGAACCCCAATGTTCATAGCAGCAATGTCCATGATAACCAAAATGGGTAAAAAGCCAAGATGTCCTTCAACAGATGAATGGTTAAAGATGATAAAGAAGATATATATATTAATGGAATGTTACTCAGCCATCAGAAAGGATGAATACTTACCATTTACATCAACCTGGATGGAACTGGAAGGTTTTATGCTAAGTGAAATAAGTCAATCAGAGAAAGGCAATTATCATCATATGGTTTCACTTACTTATATGTGGAATATAAGAAACAGTACAGAGGACCACAAGGGAAGAGAGGGAAAATTGAACGGGAAGAAATCAGGGAAGGAGACAAACCTATGGGAAACAAACTGAGGATTGCTGAAGGGGTGGGGGTGAAGGGAGAATAGGGTAACTGGGTGATAGAATTAAGAAGGCCATGTCATGTGATGAGTACTGGGTGTTACACACAACTGATAATCTGTTGAACACTATATCTAAAACTAATGATGCGCTATGTGTTGGCTAATTGAACTTAAATTTAAAAAAAAAAAAGAAACTTCATCTATAACAGCCAAAATATCTACTGGATCCAATGACCTAAACATTTATTAACTGATAAATGGATAAACAAACTGTGGTATAGCCATACAATGGAATATTCTCCACAATAAAAGAAACAAACTACTGATACATAGAACAACATAGATGAATCTCAAAAACATGATGATGAAGAAGGGAAGGCTAGATATATAAGGCTACATATGATTTTATTTATAGGACATTCTAGAAAAGGCTTAAGTATAGTGACAGATGAGTGGTTGTCTAGAGCCAGAGTAGGAGAATATTGACTATAAATGGAATACAAGGAGGCTTTGGGGGATAATGAAAATGTTTTAAGGTTTGACTGGTATTTACACAACTATAAAAAGAGGGAATTAAGAAACAGAAGAATTTCATCCTGGATGTTTTTGTGGTAATTTTATTTTGAAGTTCTGCCAGAATTGAACCAAGATGTGAACCAAAACTGTTTAAAATCAGATTTCAAATTCTTGCCAGCTAAAATACTGGCAATATCAAAGAAATCAGCCCCTCAGGGGAAGCAGCAATAGGAGAGATTATGCATTAGACAAATCAGACAAGAACTTAATTAAAATATGGATGAGTTCCTGCTCAAATCAATTCTTGTAGAAATGAGAATTATTAGCTGTTCACTCTACATACAAGAAAGGAACCAGTAAGCATTCTCTAGAAAATAAACATTGTATCACAGTTTCCAATGTTTTTCTAAATCTAATGCTTCAGATCCAATAAAAAAAAATTACAAATAATATGAAGAACCAGGAAATACAAATAATATAAAGAACCAAGAAAAAAAACAGAAGTAAACACATTGATAACCGAGATATTGGAAATTACCAGACAAAAACTTTTAAAACTCTGTGACTGATAAAAGACTTTGCAGGAAAAGAAGATACTAGGAGAAAAGGTGGATAATAGAAGAAATACAAAACCCCCTAAAAAGTAACCAAAAGATAATCCTAAATGTGAAAATTGATACTTGAAATAAAAATTTCAAAAATTTCATTGGATAGAACTTAACAGCAGATCAGACACCACAGAAAAGATTGGTGAAAATAAAGATAATATATATTGCCCAAACTGAAGCCCAGAAAGAGAAAACACTGAAATAAACGAACAGACTATGAGTGACTTCTTACACAGTGTCAAGCTGTCTAATATATACATGGTTAGACTCTCATAAAAAAGTAGCAGAGAGGCAGTTAAATATCTAAAGAAATGATGAATGAAAAAAATAATGAATGAAAATTTCCAAATTTGTTGAAAAACATCAATTCACAGAACCAGCTTGATGGACTAGGAACAAAATAAATATACAGAAAGGCTCAGCTAAGTATATCTTATATCAAACTGCTGAAATGCAAAGATAAAATGTTTAAAGCAGTCAGAAAAAAAAGGGAAACAATAATATAACAATAATAGCACAAAAAACATAAGCAAGATAAATGTTATACTGTTAACAAAGTTCTCACATGAGAAATGAAATGTATATTAATTGAAGATAGACTGTGATAAGTTTAAGCACATAATGAATCCCCAGAGCAAGCACAAAAAAAAAATTGCTAAAAACCAAGAAAATAAAATGAAATGCTAAAAAATACATAATTAACCCAAAATAAAACAGAAAAGAGCTAAGGAGCAAAAAAGATATGGGACAAAAAGAAAGCAAATAGCAGGAAAGTAGACTTAATTCACATTATTTCATGAACATTTCATTGTAATAAATTACATGGCAATACATTTAATTGTATCAATATAAATGAACTAAATCCATTAAAAAACAGACATTGTCAGGATAAAAAACAAGATTCATCTACATACTATTTCAAAGAGGTATGGTAAATAAACATAGTTAGAAAATAAAGTTGGAAAAAAGATATAACACACAATGACTAATCATAAGAAAGCTGGTATCAGATAAAGGAGACATCAGAATGCAGAACTATCAAAAATTTAAAAATAGGGGCACCTGGGTCAGTGGGTTAAGCCTGTGCCTTGGCTCAGGTCATGATCTCAGGGTCCTGGAATGGAGCCCCGCATTAGGCTCTCTGCTCAGCAGGAACCCTGCTTCCCCCTCTCTGCCTGCCTCTCTGCCAACTTGTGATCTCTCTCTCTCTCTCTGCCAAATAAATAAATAAAATCTTTTTATAAATAAATAATAAATAAATAAATAGATGATAGATAGATGATAGATGATAGATTAGATAGATAGATAGATAGATAGATAGATAGATAGATAGTTAATTAGTAAGTTTTGGACTTCCAGTTCTGGCCATGATAGACTAGGCCCATTCCTCTAATCCTCCTTCCTTCAATTAAAATACCACAGACAGGGGTGCCTGGGTGGCTCACTGGATTAAAGCTTCTTCTGCCTTTGGCTCAGGTCATGATTTCAGTGTCCTGGGATCAAGCCCTGCATCTGGCTCTCTGCTCAGCAGGGAGCCTGCTTCCCCCTCTCTCTCTGCCTGCTCATGATCTCTCTCTGTCAAATAAATAAATAAAATCTTTAATAAAAAAAAATACCATAGACAACACAATAAACCAACACAGGAAAATTCTGAAACATAGAAAGAGAAAGGTAGAGTTCTCAAAACTTGAAGAATACATTAATTCCTCAGGTTTTCTTTTTACCTAAATATAAAATCTGGAACCTGGAACTTCCAATAAGCACAGATTTAAAAAAAAAAAAAAAAAATGCCTTAAGAAAAGCCAAAGAGGGCACCTGGGTGGCTCAGTCAGTTAAGCATCTACCTCCAGTTCAGGTCATTCCAGAGTTCTGGGATTGTGCCACACATCGCCCTCCCTACTCAGCAGGGAATCTGTGTCTCTCTCTCCCTCTGCCCTACTCATGCTCTCAAATAAATAAATAAAATCTTTAAATAAAAAAAAAAAAAGAAGAAAAGCCAAAGGACTGTGAAAAGGGGTCTTTAGCATAATCCAAAAAAACTTTTTGACAATACCTATCCTACTTGAGCCAAACACCAATAAAAAAAACTGCAACACTACCCATATGTGTTAGTAGAGCTGGAAATAATGTGGCAGTGAAAATTGGCCCTCTAATTCCCCCACCAGAGTTGTGCTGGTGAAACCAAGCAGGGAACTGAACTCCTATTCCTATCTGAAAGTAGTAGTCATTATGAGTAAAAGATATCTGCTCTCATCACAATTATTAAATATAATACTGGAAGTCAGAGCCAGCACAAGGGAAAGAAATAAAAAGCATTCAGACTAGACAGGAAGAAGTAAAAATGTCTCTATTTGAGGATGATATAATTGTCTACATAAAAAATTCCAAAAAATCTATAAAAAAACTAGAATGAAAAGGTACATTGAACAAGATTGCAAGATATCAAATCAACATATATAAATCAATGATTTCTATATACTAGTATTAAATATGTGGAAACTAAAATTAAAAACAATGCCATTAAAAATCACTCCAGAAAACATGAAATATAAATGTATAAATCTAACAAACCATGTATAGGATCTGTATGATGAAAATTATAAAATGGTGATAAATCAAACAAGATCTAAATAAATGGAGAGACATACCATGTTCATGAATTGAAAGATACAACAATTTAGTACACGGAGCCAAACTCAATCCCTAACTAAGAAAAGTAATTATAAAATAGAAAGATAATACTCTACAAGTATTAAAGTACAGTTGAATATTATGAAATGTGTAAAAAAATTCATCTCCTTAATAGATTAAAGGAGATCCACATACTTAATCACCTTAATAGTCACATAACTTCAATATATCCCAGACTTTTGCTAAAACCAGTAACTTCTTAGTTTTTTTTAGCAAAATAGAATATTTTCTTAACACAATAAAGAATATACATCTCAAACCAACAAGTAACCAAATGTTTAAAAATTAAATAGAATAGGCATTAACAATAAAAGTAGGTTTAAAATATAGATGTCTTAATTAAACTTTAAGTGTTGGCAGAGGATAGAAAAATAAGTATTCTGCTTTCAAGTTCCCTAACTGAATCATTTTCATGGGTGGAGAATTCATTCTGAGAACATAAATGGAATCCAAAAGAAAATCTTAACCCTTTTCAGTGTTAATGTCTCTACATTAGGGCTACATATACTAACCGAAAAAGTTAATTCTTCATTTTCAGGCTTCACAACAGATTCTTCTCCATTTTGAATGTCAAGTCCATAGGTTTCTTCCAAAGTAGAAACAATCTGTGAGTGAATCAAAGCAAGTTAAGTATTTTTAATTTTAAATTATTATATTAAATGTAAAAAGACATTTAATCAAACATGTCAGGACCCTCTTAGCAGTAAGACTTATTTCTGCCAGTTCTATTTTTCATCTGGCACTCCATCTCATATCACCATAAATAAATGATGAACAGTCCTCGACTCTACTCCCTAGCAATGGAGAGAGTCCCTATGACTCCCACTTCTGTGTTGACAGGCATATTAAAGACTATGAATAGGTGAAGCATCAACTCCACTTATCACCAAAGTGTTCCTCAGAATATGACTGACTCAACTTTCTTCTTTGAAGAGAAGTGGATAAAACAGAAATGGAAACGAGAAAGCAATAACCTTTTAAAGGAAATTCTCTGAGCTAATGCCTCAAACTCTGAGGAAACTTACATTTTGGAAATTTGACTATATTCTTTTTATATTTGTACAACTTATTGTTCTCATTTGGTATTTGGTTAATCCACAATTCAATTCTGAATCATTGTGCAAAGAAACTCAGAGAAAAGGAAAATTTTTTCCCCAAAAGCTAAAGTTTATAAAGTGCTGAGAAGAGTTAGCATAGCAGGAATGAGACTTAGAAAGACCTATCATTAAAAAGATCTGCTTGCAAGGCTGGCATTGAACTGGTGTCTGAGCATTTGGATTTTAGCAGTGTTCCCATTGTTTACTGATAACAGTGCCTCACTGTCCCTAAACTTCTTTGCACAAACAACGTGGTTGATGCTAAACACCTGCTTTCCTTCAGGGAGTCTGGAATTTTTGTACATGCTAGGTGAAGTACCTACATGAGCAACCCCAATAAAACTCTGGGCACTGAGTCTCTAATGAGCTTCTCCAACAGACATTTCACATATTTTGTCATAATGTGTTTGTTGCTGGGAGGAATTAAGCATATCCTATGTGACTTTAAAGGAAGAGGAATCTTGGACCTAGTTTCCTCCAGACTTCAACCCATAAGCCTTTTCCTTTTGCTGATTTTGCTTTGTATCCTTTCACCATAATAAATCTTAGCCATCGATAGGACTATATTTTGAGTTTAGTGCACCTTCCTAACAAATCACGTAAGCCTGGCACTGGTCATGGGAACCCCAAACAGGGACCAACAAGTGTCTTACCATCTTCAGATGTTTGGTAATTTTCCTGATCAATTCATCTTCTGCTATTAACTCCTTTGTCTTACTTGACGGAATGGGCAAAGCATACCTTACGATGGATTCCCCTGTTGGTGGAGATCCTAAGACCATTGGTTCAAGTTTATCACGTACTAATTTTGCACTATGTTTTTCCTTCAGTTTAGACGACAATGGTAAATTAAATAGTCCTTTTTGGTAAGTGAAATCTGGAACACTTCCCAATTTCTTACTAGAGGCTAACAGATGTCGTGCTGGCTTCATTTTGTTATTTTACTTCACTTCCAAATTATAGATGAAAAAATTGTATTCTTCCCTGTGGATAAAACATTAAGATTTCAGATTAAAAATTATCGCAAAATCAATTTCCATGAAGATGGTGAGTCCCAAAATCAGCTCTACAGAAATTACAAAATGGAGAATAACATTCCTAACAACAATTACCAACAAAAAATTAAAAAACAAGCAAACAAACAAAAAAACTGTAAGAAATCCGTACAGGTGGATGAAGGCTGATTTAGGTATGGGCATTTAGGATGGGGGCTGAAGAGAAAGACAGTGGCAGGAATGAGAGAATTTCTTTCGAAAAGTTTAAAATTTTGTTCTTACCTTTCCCCCATTTTTAAGGTAATATATGCCCTTTATCATTATTTCTATAAGAATAATAGCCTAGGCTATTATTAGCTATTATTATAATAGCCTAGGGCATCCACAGAGTAATATCAGGGCAGCACTAAAGTCAGGCTGAGATAAAAAGTACAGACTGGTTAGGTCTTAGACTTTCATCCTTCTACTCCTCTCTCCCTCCAAAGCTGATTAAAACTCAGGACAATGCCTTCTCAAAGAGTTTTAAACTATATGCTTGACCATGGGAGTTGTCTCATAAACTAACAAAATTAATATAGAATAGCATTGGTTCTCTGTTGTCCGAAGTTCTCTACACCTAGATGTCTCATTGTTGTAGGTTGAACTGTGTCCCCTAAAAAAAATATGTTCAAGTTCTAACCCCTGGCACCTGTGAATATGACCATATTTGAAAATACAGTCTTTGCGGATGTAACCAAGTTAAGACAAGGTCATACTAGATTACAATGAGCCCTAAATCCAATGACTGGTATCATTATAAGAAAGCCATACAAGGACACCTGGGTGGTGCAGTTGGTTAAGCATCTGACTCTTGGTTTTGGCTCAGGTCCTGATCTCAAGGTCATGAGATCGAGCCCCATGTCAGGTTCTACACTCAGCATGGAGTCTGCTGGGGACTCTCTCTCTCTCTCTCACTCTCTCTCTCTCTCTCCCTCTGACCCTCCTCCTGCAGTAATACCCCCCTCTCTCTCTAAAATAAATAAATCTTTAAAAAAAATAAATCATCTAAAGACACCATAGATACACAGGAGGAGAGGTCATGTAATGAAGGAGGCAGAGACTAGAGTAATAGAACTATAAGCTAAGGAATGTTAAAGACTGCCGGCATCCTTGCTAGGAAGAAGCAAGGGAGATTCTTCCCTAGAACCTTTAGAAGGAACAAAGCACTGCAAACACCTTGATTTCAGACTCCTAGATTCCTGAACTGTGAGAGAATAAATTACTAATGTCTTAAGCCACTTACTTTGTGGTATTTTGTAATGGCAGACCTGGCAAACAATACACACATATAATTTCCCTAAATTTGATGGGAGGGACATAGACTGGGGCCTGGCTTTTGACCATTTCATAATAGATTACCAGACAAGAGCAGCTGACACTCCTAAGGGCATATGAGATCACAGGTGAAAATAACTTGACACTGAAAAATATAAGCTTTGCAAAAGAAAAGCAATAAACTGGAGAGGGAAAAAAAGTGCAGGGACACCTGGATGGTTTAGTCAGAAGAATGCAACTCTTGATCTCAGAGTTTTAAGTTCCAGCCCCACATTGCGTGTAGAGATTACTTAAAATACATACATACATACAATCCTAAAGAGGAACCAAAAACACACATATACATACACACAGAGAATATTAGCAATATAAAACAGGTACACAGGGTATTTTTTTAAAGACTTGAGTAGAAATAGTATAAATGAAAAATGTAAAAAACATAATTGATCACAGAATTAATAGTGCTGAAGAATAAATTAGGAAAATGGAAGATCCGATTAAGGCGTTCTGCCAGAAATTAGCAGAAAAGGATAAAGAAATAGAAATGAAAAATAAAATAAGAGATATGTAGAATTATATAAACGCTAAAAACCACATAATAGAAGATCCAGTGAAAAAGAAAATATGGGTAGGAGGAAATATTTGAATAAATAACATAATTTCTCAGATTTAAGAATAGTGGAAACCACAAATCAAAAGTGTTCACAAAATACCAAAATACCAAAAACACAAAAACACTGTAAACAGATAACAAAACACAAACACAGAATGAAATGTAAGAACCTCAAAGAGAAAAATCTGGAAGATTTCAAAAAAAGCATATAGTCAAAAAAGGAGGAAGAATTGAATTTCCACCAGGTTTTAGTAACATCTCTCCTCAAAGAATTCTATATCTTGTTTAAGTTGCAAACTCTCTGGATGCAGAGGTTAGCCTAAGAATAAAAATGATGCAAATATTAGCAGCATTTATCACACATTCTTGAACATGAATAAAGTGAAATACACATCATCATCAGTAAGTATTAAGAGTTAATATCAGATTTTAAAGAATTTAAAAAATTAACAATCCTACGAAAAATGAGAAAATATAGGCATTTGCTGACAACATAATAAATAGAATTAATTTTTTAGAGTAGTACCTACTCTAGAGAAGTTCATCTAATAAATTTTAAGAGCCTGATAATATTTTTTTTATTTAGCAGGAACCATGGTAAAAGTCGATGGCATCCTGATATAGCACGTTTCTGCAAAATACAAATACTAACACCAAATAATAGACTATTTAGGAAATAAAATACAAAACCAAACAATAAATATTACAGGATACATTATGAATAAAATCAACATGAATAAGGTTTTTAAAAACTAATTATTTTTCAAATATTTTGGACACAATTCCCAATGTAAACGACAGAAGACACACAATTATTGATATAATTGTGGATTTACAACTACATATGAACATGTATTAGGATTTTAACCAATACATGACACAAGTACAGAAGAATCCTACATATTTAAGAGCTTACCCAAAAAATTAAATTAAAAAATATATAATATATATGTATATATAACAGGGATACAATGGCTCAAATATATATGAGGGAGGAAAAAGCAAACAGAAAATCCTCAGAAACGAAAACTCTGACATTTTGCACAACTTGTCAAGATATTTTTTTAATTTGGTCATGAATAATAGAGCAAAAACATCTTCCGACAACAGTGAAAATTTTTATTTCATTCAATAAATGAATAATTTCATTCAATAGTTTCATTCGAACTATACAACTGATTTATTGTTTTAGAAACACTGCAGTTAATTAAAAACACAGTTGCCAAACATAATTTTTAAACCATAGTCAAATAAGTATTGGGAAACATTATTTGATGCCATGTCACTAAAAATTCATTTTGAAGAATACAATGCTCTTTTAGAAACTGAACTGTTGATAGTAAAAATAAATATATACATTATAGAACATAAGTCAAAGTCCCTGTTGGAAAATATTCCCTTTTATATTTTTCTCATATTAACTGTGGCATAATGTTTTAAGTAAAGTTAATGTAGTGATACAGAAACCAAAATTCATGGGGCACGTGGGTGGCTCAGTGGGTTAAAGCCTCTGCCTTCGGCTCAGGTCATGATCTCAGGGTCCTGGGATCGAGCCCTGCATCGGGCTCTCTGCTCAGCAGGGAGCCTGCTTCCCCCTCTCTCTCTGCCTGCCTCTCTGCCTATTTGTGATCTCTCTCTCTGTCGAATAAAAATAAATAAATAAAAAACGAATATGAGGGTAAGCACTTGAGTAACTGTGCGACAAAAAGGAATAAAATATGGGCAAGAGGAAGATTTTTTTGATGAGAAAAGTAACGTGTTTGTATGCTGTCATAGGACATAGGAATTATGTCCTCTCCCCAAAAATACGTTCAAGTCCTAACCCCTGAACCTGTGAATGTGACCTTTTTTCCAACTAAACCTCCAGAAGCTAGGGAAGAAACATAGAACAAATTCTCCCTCAGAGCCTCCAGTAGGAACCCACACTGTCAACACTTTTCAGCCTTCGGCCTCCATAAGTCAAAGAGAATAAATTTCTGTTGTTTGTGGTACTTTAGGCAGCCCTAGGAAACTTAATACGTATGCCGATGGAAATGATCCAATAGAAAGCAAAACGTATTTCCTGGTACATAGGAAATTGATGGGATGATACCCTGGAGTAAACAACAGAAAATGGATTTTAGTGCACAAATGCTCCCTTGTACTTAAGGAAGGCACAGGTTTACATTTATCTGTGGTAACAGGAAGGCAGGGACGCCGGCCACGTCAAGAAACTAATTAAGATGGGACACTCTCCAGGTGCTACAAAACCACCTCATCAATGGATCCATGAAGTTCACATGCGTGTACAAGTCAAGGTTACAAGAGAGTAAACGCTTGTATTTACAAGGAAATGTTTAAGGATTTTACGTAGTCTCTTCATTTAACGCTCCTAACCATGTCAGGAGGTGTACGTTATATCACCACAAATTTGCCCACGTTTATTCACCTGGTACCACAGAAACAAACGTTTTCCGGTCCTCCTCCAAGGACTCACTTCAAACCCTTTAATGATACAGTATACGACGGCATGGGGGTGGGAGGCACAGGGTAGGACAGCTCTGATTTGCCTGACATTTCTCACCAACAGAGGCACAACTGCCGCTGAGAAAGTAAAAGTAAACGCTTCTGCCAGAGAATCCAACGAAAACTCTCACAATCCGATGACGGAAGGACCACGCACGCCTCCGCTCCTAGTAGCCTGCGTACCTGCTCAGGCTGTGGGAAGCCAGGTTACTGGGTGGTTTTGCCTGGGCGAAGAGGGCTCTAAGGTGAAGGAGTTGAAAAATCTGAGCCTCCCAGACTTCCTACAAGGCCGAAGCCTGCAAAGCCTGCAGACTCCAGCCCCGCTATTTTACAAACTAACATTTAGGCGGAAAGGCCGGGCGTCCGCGCCCTAAGGCGGCTGCAGAGAAGGGAGCTGGGCTCCGAGCCGCGCGGTGGGCGGTTGACGCTGCGTCTCCGACGCCCCCCAGCTGCGCGCCCCCCCCCCCCCCCCCCCCCCCCCCCCCCCCCCCCCCCCCCCCGCAGCGCACGCCCCCGCCGGCGAGACCCGCGCAGCTCCAGGAGCCAGAGTTTGAGCCGACTCCTTCCGGGAATTGAAAGCAATAGGAATTTCAACAAATGTGGAACCCTAAAAAGTAGCCAGGTCCCGACGGCGCCCTCTTTCTCGCTCCACAGGCCTGTATAATTCCTTCCAGGACGCTGCACAAGTGAGACTCTTTTAGACATCCGGCCTAAAGAAATAAAACAGGTGACTATTCGGTGCTTTGAGAACTTGGGCTTCACCAAGTTCTGCCGCTGTCAAAAGTTGTTTTCCGTCCGAGGTTTTGTAGAATCTTTTACCAGACTCCAGACTCTTAAGTTCCCACGGAATTCTGCAGCGGCCTCGCGGTTTTAAAAATAAAATGGGGGGCGCCTGGGTGGCTCAGTCGTTGAGCGGCTGCCTTCGGCCCAGGTCAGATCCCAGGGGCCTGGGATCGAGCCCCACATCGGGCTCCCTGCTCGGCGGGAAGCCTGCTTCTCCCGCTGCCACTCCCTCTGCTTGTGTTCCCTCTCTCGCTGTGTTTCTCTCTGTCAAATAAATAAAATCTTAAAAAAAAATAAAAATAAAAATAAAATAAAATGGACTAAGAAGTTGAATTGTGCCCTTAAGCAGTCTCTTGCCTCAGTTTCCCTGCACTGCTTTTATGTGCAATTTTCCAAGGTAGAGTTTTTTGTGTTTTTTTTTAAAGATTTTTATTTATTTAACAGAGAAACACAGCGAGAGAGGGAACACCGCAGGGAGAGTGGGAAAGGGAGAAGCAGGCTTCCCTCTGAGGGGGGGAGCCCGATGAGGGTCTCGATACCAGAACCCAGGGATCATGACCTGAGCTGAAGGCAGATGCTTAATGAGTGAGCCACCCAGGCACCCCCCAGGGTAGAGTTTTTTGATATTCTGACTTAAAATAATTAATTTTTCTTTTTAAAAAATGAAGGCTATTGATTTAAAACAGTCTCCAAATAAAGTTTTATTGCCCGAAGTAAAGTGTTTTGATATTTAAAAATACTAACTTGATATAATTTATTTTTTTTAATAATGGCTGTGTTTGGTTTGCTACATGAATATTCAAATAAATAGGCCAGAACAAAAGCTGAAACAAGAAGTGCAAAAATAGAAGAGGGCTCAAGATTGAGGCATAGAAGGATCCTGAACTCACCTCTTCCCCTAAACACAAGAAATCCAACGCTACATCTCGAAAATTTCCCTTTGTAAAGGACTTTGAAAGCTAGCTGAACAGGTGATAAAAGGGCCACATTGAGAAAGTACAAGAGGTAGAGACCAACTCTTGAAAGAAACCCCACCCCAATCCCAACAGACCCATAATTAGGAGAAATCTCATAATATAGGGCCTGTCCCTGAGGAGGGAGGGATTTATGCCCCACACCAGGCACCCCTGCTCTTGAGACCTGTACCAGAAAGACAAGCCCCCAAAATGGCCATGAAAACCAAAGTTTACTTCCAGGAGAACCATTATAAGTATTGAACAGAAAAATTACTTTTTTTCTTAAAGATTTTATTTATTTATTTGACAGAGATCACAAGTAGGCAGAGAGGCAGGCAGAGAGAGAGGGGGAAGCAGACTCCCTGCTGAGCAGAGAGCCCAATGCGGGGCTCCATCCCAGGACCCCTGAGATCATGACCTGAGCCGAAGGCAGAGGCTTTAACCCACTGAGCCACCCAGGTGCCCCCCAGAAAATCCATTCTTAATGGGTTTGTGCACAGATTTACTCGTCACCCCCTCAGGCCCCAAGGCAAAAGCAACAGTTCAAAAGGCACCTACGTCATAAGCAGAGGAGACTCATTTGCTAATCTTAAAAATATTTCAAAATATTTCAATTGATATTCAATTGATATTGTGGTCATTGCAAGGGTCTGGGACAATTTAAATTCTGACAAAAAGTGCAATTTCCCCTTGATTCCCGCATTTTCTAATTTTCAGAGTTATATAGAAGGTATGTGACACATTTATTCATATAAATGAATCCAATATACTTGTATGTAACATGAGCTTTCTGTATATTAAGATACACATGTTTAAAAGACAGAAAACAGGGGCACCTGGGTGGCTCAGTGGTTTAAAGCCTCTGCCTTCGGCTCAGGTCATGATCTTAGGGTCCTGGGATCCAGCCCCACATTGGGCTCTCTACTCAGCAGGGAGCCTGCTTCCCCCTCTCTCTCTGCCTACTTGTGATCTATCTCTCTGTCAAATAAATAAAATATTTTTTTAAAAAAAGAAAACATTTGTGTTTAACCTTTCCTGGGTATCAGCACACAATAATAAATGCTTTTTAAGTAAATGTTATTACTTTCTTCAAAAGTGCAAAAATGTAAGAGATCCATGGAAAATTATCTCCCAATAGATGAAAAAAGAGTTACCATGCCAACACTAGTCAAAAGAAAGCTGTAGTTTTTATATTTATTACAGAAAAACTATATTTTTCAATAAAGACTGTTACCAGGGATAAAGTGGTTTATTTCAATAATGATAAATAAGCCATTAAAGCATCGCAAATGCTGAAAAAATGTGCAATACCTCTACGATGATAACTACAAAAAATTGCTGAGAAAAATAACTCAAAATAAATTCAGCTATACCATGCTTATAAATTAGAAGATTTGATAATATTAAAATGTCACCTCTTCCCTACTTAATGTATAGATTCAGAACAATCCCTATCAAAATACCAGCAGGGCTCTTTAAAGAAATTGGCAACCTGATGAAAATGAAAAGAACCTGCAATAACCAAAACAACTTTGAAAAAAATAAAGTTGGAGGACCTCAAACAAAAAGCATAGTCCCAGAGGAGTTCCTTGCCAAGGCCGGGGGACAATCTCGAACCAGGACTAAGGGTAAGGAAAGGAGGAAAAAAGACAAAGTATGGGAGCGGGAGGAACACAAAGGATGATGTCCAGATTGTGTTCAGCTTTATTCAAGAGTGCACCTTCTTATATAGTGTGAAAAACAAGTCCAAAAAACGATTACACCTGGGAGTCACGTGGCACACGTTGTACTTCTAAGAATTTGTTTTTAACACATCAAAACAAACTCCCCTCATCACAGGCTCCAAGAAGTCTGGGTAAGACTACGAGTAGCACGTGCACATGCCTCAGAGGCATTGCCGCAGTTTAATGATATAAACAATCACAACCTGCGCAGCTTGTCCTTCAAGGAGGTATGACCAATCACAGACCAGCCCCTTGTCGAGCCCATTCTCCAGCGCCCGCTTTCTGCCCAAACAGGCAGGGGTCACGAGTCAGGGCACAAGCCCATTCTCTAGCGACCGCTTTCTGCCCATTCGGGCAGGGGTCACGAGTCTGGGCTCAGCAGGTCCCTCTAGCAGCTAGCCAGCGGCTGACCACAGTTCCTGGTACCCCTGGGAATAAGATCTTGTTAACAACTGTTGAGCAATACCCTCCCCGCCCCCCAAGTGGCATCTATAGCTCTCACAGCACACAGTTGACAGTAGCTCCAACATGGCATCTATAGCTCCTCCCAGCAGCTGATCCACCTTAGCGTCTTTCTTCTGTTCAATTCACTGAGAACCTTTGTTTTTTGGAAGGACTGCATAATGACAGTCAAATCTGTTGTTTGCTTATAATAACAGGTGAGTGAGATTTGTCCATCTCATGAAATACCTGAATAATATATTGGTTTTCCATAGGAGGGCAAGAAGCTGGGGCCATTTGCTGCTATTTCCAATAATGAGAAGTAAGATTAAAAGAGTATCAATCAAATTGTAGTCAAAGCCATCTGGCAGATACCAATTCAGAAGTCAGTTAAATCGAGGGCACCTGCATGGTTCAGTCGGTTAAGCCTCTTCCTTCAGGTCAGGTCATGATCCCAGGGCCCTGGGAGCTCAGTGAGGAGCCTGATTCTCCCCCTGCTTGTACTCTCTCTCTCCCTCTGACAAATAAATAAAACCTTAAAAAAAAAAGTTAAATTCAAGGAACTTGCAATGGTTTGGGAGAGCTGGACAAGATATTGTCCTTGTGTGGGACAGGAGCTATGCTAAAAGAAAGAAAAAGAATAGTAATATAATATTACTATTAGAGAATGTATTTATTATACTATAATAGGTATAGTATAATAATTACATTATATAATAGTACAATACATTATTGTAATACAATAATTACAATTATATACATCACATAATAGGTATATTATATATAATATATAATTATAATATAATAAATATATTATATAATAGGAATAGTAATATTCTTTCACTTCCCAGTACACTCCCACCTCCATCCCTGGGTGCTTAGGTTTTCTTCCTATGCTTCTATTGCCACAAAATTAACGTGTCCCATCCCTGTAATTATAATTTCTAATTGTCCTCCACTCTCATCCAAATTTTTCATCTAGAAGAATCAGTCAGAAACGAGATCCACAGGGGTTTTGTATAAAGACCCATTATGTCCCCTTCTTTCTACCCACATAGGCCAATATGCGGGAGAGTATAGACCCAAAGCAGGGCAGTAAGAGCCAGAATACTCTACAGTGAATCCTCCATGATTTCCCATGGGATTTTCTCTGTTTCAAGGAACTTTCAGTAAGAGGGCCAGAGTGCCCTTAAGGTCAGAAAAAGACATCTCAAATAACTGAGAGACTTCGTAATGTCATCTTTGAAATCATCTAAGATTGACTTGATAGAATTGAGGAGCAGTTGAGCCATAAGAGGACCAAACTATAGTCATTCCTCTTCAACAAACATTACATGTCCCTCCACCTCAACTCCTAAGCTAACAAGCTAAACTTCTAAAGATTTGCATGATTTCTCTCCACTGGGGTCACAAATTTCCCTTCTTTTGCATTTGGTGTATGTATGTGTCTCTGTATAAGTGTTGTTTAAAAAGGATCAGAACCTTCCTCTAACCTGGAATGGATATTAAGACCAATTGTTTCAACAGGGCAGGTATGAGGCTAACCATCAAATTGTCCCTCCCGCCCCCACCCAATGAGTAAGAACAACAGCTAAGTCATCTACCATTCAGGCCCCTACCTTTGACCGTACTTCCCAATATAGAGCCTGCAACTATCTTCCTCCCAGCCATCTCCCTCCTCACCAACAGGGAACAAATTGGAGGCTTATCTATTGCTTGATGGAATTATTGAATAATTGAATAATATGGCTGCTACTAAATCCCAAGGATGTCCCTCAAATCATATTAAATGGAGAGGCTCTTGTCTTCCTATTCCAGAAATCCAGGTCTTGTCAGTAGTCCATCTTTTTCACTGAAACTGTCAACTATGAAAGGTCTACAATTTTCTCTATTTGCTGGAAAACAAGTTAGCCTGCCACAGTATCATAGACACTGGCATAACATTCGAGACTCCTGAGCTAGAGAGACAAAGGACCACTTATTAATCACAGCAATAGCAGCAACCAGAGTAAGAACATTTGTGTTGGCTCCCCAAGCCCGAACTCCTACAAGGCAAAGCAACATTGGCTAGGCGATGCTGGCATGCTCAGTGAGTTGGGCTCCCTGAGAGAAGCCCCAGTCTTCTCTAAAAATGCTGCTAGCAAATCTTCTCATCCATTTTCCAGTGAGAGACATTGTCTTTATTATCATGAAGCGCCAACAAATCTGCCCTCCCTCCCAGAAAAAGATGCTGTATTTTTCCAAAGCTGTTTGCCATATAAATATCCTTGGAAAGGTATCCAGAACAAAATCTATCAGAAGATATGCAGAAAAAAGAAAGAATCATGGAGAACTATCTCCCAACTGCTCCATAAATAAATATTAACTCAAAATGGATCATAGGCCTGGGGCACCTGGTTGGCTCGGTGGGTTAAAGACTCTTTCTTCAGCTCAGGTCATGGTTTCAGGGTCCTGGGATTGAGCCCAACATTGGGCTCTCTGCTCAGCGGGAAGCCTGCTTCCTCCTCTCTCTCTGCCTGCCTCTCTGCCTACTTGTGACCTCTCTCTCTCTGTCAAATAAATAAATAAAATCTTTTTAAAAAAATGGATCATAGGCCTATCTACTTGTAAACCTAAATCTATAAAGCTTCTAGAACAAAACATAGAAGTAACTGGGATTTCTTTATAGCCAACAAGGTCAATAGTCCAAAGAGTGTGACCCACATAGATTACATAATTACATGATTTTAAAATTTCTATTTATTGCATATCATAAGTAGAAATTAAAAGGTATATTTGCAACATATGTAACTGACAAAGACTATATAAAGAACTTCTAAAAAGACAATGGAAAAATGAACATTGAATATATAGTTCACAGAGGGAATTCAAATAGGCAATAAGCATAAGAAAATGTATTTGACTTTTCTAGTAATTGTAAAAATGCAACATAAAATAAAAGTGAGATGTCATTTTATACCTAACAAAATGGCAAAAATTAAAAATATTGATTACATACAAATCAAAATATATAAGGTAGAAAATGAAGATGAACTTTGAGTATTATTCTGCATTCATGCACAACTGAGTCTTTTATAAAAATACAGTAATATATTTCTATTACCTGCACAACCAAAAATACAGAGAAATATAGACATCAAAATCCATTACATTTACAATATACAGTTTATTAATATAAGACTCTGATAACTTGAATGGTAGGTAATATTGCCAGGCTTTTTTATAATTTCCAAAGTCAATTTATTACATTTTATTCAGCAAATATTTAAGGTCACTAAGCAACGAGTTGGGTACTTAGACATAGTAGCCAGAGAAAACACAGCCAACTGCCCTCCTAGAGTTCACAGTCTATTTGGAAGTAGAAAAAATAAGTGGTTAAGTGCAATACAATAAATGTTAAAACGAGGGAAATATGGAGTACAAGGAAGAGGAAATTGCAAGAAAACCTAATTTAATCTAGTTTAAAATTGATTCAAAGAGCACAAACAGCTCCAAGAAAGGAAATACGCCTTCCCAAAAGAGATGGTTCCATTAAAACTGAAATGTTGACACGGAGTAGCCAATCAGAGAATAGGAGGGAGTGCTGGGGAAGGAGAGGGAAAAAGACCAAAATGAGAATGTTCAGGGCGGAAAGAATTAGCATGTGCAAAGTAGAAATGGTTGGAATGTAGCGGGTGGGGGTTGAGTGGCAAGAAGCTAGTTTGGAGAGCGAGCCCAGGACCTAATTCGTGAAATTTCTGATTATCCCAGTTAAGAAAGGAAGAACTTTATCCAAAAGCCAGTGAAAAGTCATTGAACAGTTTTAAAGTAGGAGCGTCAGAGGCTCGGATTTCTAGCACATTCCTGAAACACCGTATGAGACGATTGTGGAGAAAGGTCTCCAGTGGTACAAAAACGGAGGCAGAAAAACCTCTCAGAATGCGGTTCCAGTAATGCGGCCAGTAGAGACAGAGATGCGGGTGGAGTCGAAAGATATTTAACACACGCAGTTCAGTGGGGCTTAGGGACTGGGTGGATGGGTGGGGACGGGGAGAGGAAAGAATAAAGACTACATTCCACTTAGGGACTGGGCCGCCAGCGCGGGGCTGAGCCGCGAGGAGGAGCTGGCGGCCGCGAGGCAGGCGGCGCTTGGGAGGCGGGGGGAGGGGACTGGACAGGCTCCTGGGCCTGGGGGCTCCAGGGGCTCCGCTGGCCCAGAGGCGTTATTCCGAGAAGACAGGAGGGCCGCCCAGCTGGCGCTCCGCAGCGCGGAGAGGCGTCTGCCAGGAGAAAGCGGAGCCGGCCCCGCGAGCCACAGGAAAAGCTGGAAAGAGAAGAATAAAGAGAAGGCACACGGGAGCAGGGTGGCTTTCCAGGCGCGGCAGGCAGGGCTCCGACCCCGACTCGCCCTCTCCCTGCTACAAGAGGCGACGCCACGGGCCTGCAGCCAGCCCCCAGGGCAGCTCCGTGGGGACCCAGCTTCCAGCTGAGTCCCACCTGCAGCGGGCCCAGGCGCTGGAGGGCGGGTTTGTGCGAGATCCCTGCTAGCAGGCAGGCCACGTGGCCCTAAGAGGGGGCGGGCTGTCTGAGGCTACTGCCTGAGAAGGCCCCAGGAGACTTTGCTGGGGCCCAGGATGGCTATTTCTATTTTTCTTTGACTTAGGCTTTGTACTATAATAAACTTATTTTGGGGTGAGGGGGAGAATAAGCTCCAACTTTCGATCTGCCCACTGATTTCTCCACCCACGCACCTTCCTTTCTACCTATTAATTTTTGTAAGTCATAGATTTGATTCTTTTAATCATTTTTATTAACTATTTTCTAGAGTTGTCTGGAACTATATCCTTCCTTACGCATTACTCCATTATCTTCCAGACTTAGATACTTGTGTTTCTCCTGAAAATGGAGTTCTATCCTAGGGATTAAATAAAATTATCTAGGACGTATGTAAGGTTTTGAAAAATATAACAAAGAATGAGCTGTAGGTGAATTACTCTCTAACACAAGAACAGAAGTGAAAAGTTTATCAACCATGATGTGGGTTATGTTTTTAGTGGATCAATAATATCAATTTGCGGGGCACCTGGGTGGCTCAGTGGGTTAGAGCCTCTGCCTTCGGCTCAGGTCATGACCTCAGGATCCTGGGGATCAAGCCCCACATAGGGCTCTCTGCTCAGCGGGGAGCCTGCTCCCCCCCCCCCCCCCCCCCCCCCCCCCCCCCCCCCCCCCCCCCCCCGCCTGCCTCTCTGCCTATTTGTGATCTCTCTCTCTCTGTCAAATAAATAAATAAAATTTAAAAAAATAATAATATCAATTTGCGTTTCAGTTAGGTGCTGTGGTAGGTTGAATACAGCACCACCACCACCCCCCAAGATGTCCGTGTCCTAATCCCTAGAACCTGGTGAATGGCAAAGGGATTTTTGCAGCTGTGTTTAAGTCAAAAACCTTGAGATAACGGAGATTATCTTTGATTATCCAGGAGGGTCCAATGTAATCATAAGGATCCTTATAAAAGGGAGTATGGCAAGTCAGAGTCAGAAAAGGTGATGTGATGATGGAAACAGAGGTCAAGTGATCAGACTGTGAGACCAGCTCCACAGGCAACCTTTAGAAGGTGGACAAGAAAATAAACAGATTCTCCACCAGAGCCTCCAAAAGAACAGAGCCATGAAGAGCTATTTTGGACTTCTGACCTGCAGATTATAAAAAATAGTAAATTTCTGTTGTCCTAAGCCACTAAATCTGTGGTAAATTGTTATGGCAGTAAGAATACAGGTGTTCTTGAAAGCGATGTATCAACCTGGGTTCTCCTACACACAACAGGTGTTTTTCTTCAACTTTTGATAAAACAGAATTCGAACTTAAATTTCTTGAATCAAGAGCTCTCATACATCTAAAAACACTGTGTGTACTCATACCTCCTTTTCCTCAAACTAGGAAAAGGCTTTCTACTTTCTGAAACGTATTCTCTTCGCCGGTCCCTATTTTTACCTGGGTCTTACACCATCATTGATCTCTGCCTTGTGTCTTTACTTGTCCCCTCTCAACAGCCTCTACTCATCAGTCTATAAAACAGGTTCAAATAATAACCACATTTATTGAGCCTTTTCTATGTGCCAGACCTTAGGTTATGACTACTCATTACAGCACTGAATCCTCTGAGATTGAATTTTACGAGTAGTGACAGATTTACTGTGAGGCCTTAAATTTAAACCTTAAACTTCAAAGCATTCAATGGCACAACTGATATCCAAAGCATATCTAATTTTGTATTTTTAATTTTGTATTCCTTTTCTTACAAAAGCCCCCTAAATTGTATGAACTTCAGAATTCCACAAAACCATGATCTATACCTACCTATAAGATAAATATTATTATTGTCCCCATCTTACAAATAAGAAAACTGTGCCTTGGTGAGGTTTTGTGATTCACCTAAGAGTATTTAAGCAGTAAGTGGCATAGCAATATTTCAACCTAATTATTTCTGGCTCTCAAGACTAGAAACTGATAATTTGCCCATTAAATTATTCTGTCTCTTCAGAGAATTTATTACCTTAATGTACCCCTGCCTTTCCAACTTCAGTTTTCCTCTAGTTAGTATTTAATCTGTCTTTTTTTCATTTATGATCCAAAGAATAATCTACATCTACCATCTCTACTTTCTTATCCAATTTAATTTTAACTCACTATAATCCAGTTTCTACCCACCCCACTAAAACTCAGCATCTCCAATAACCTCCAATTCACAAAATCCAATGGATGTTTTTTATTTAGCATACTTGAATTAACTGAACCATACTCAAACCATTCCTCCCCTCCTAAAGCTTTCTCTTTCCTTAATTACTAATGCATATTTTCAGGGCGCCTGGGTGGTGCAGTCAGTTGAGGCTGGTGACTCTTGCTTTCCACTCAGGTGTAACCTTGGGGTGGTGAGATTGAGCCCCACGTTGGGCTCTGTGCCCAGCACTGAGTCTGCTTGGGACTCACTCCCTCTCCCTCTGCCCCTCCACCCTTCTCTAGAATAAATAAATCTGTAAAAAAAAAAAAAAAAAAAAAAAAAACACCTTCCCTCTTTCTCCCCCTTCTTCTAAGATTGTGTCTTCTTTTATTATTGTGCTTCTCTTTTATTTGTCCCACTTCCTCATTCTACTTTTTAAATATCAATGAAATTTCTGGTATTTTTTTCTTCTATCCTCTTCTCACTCATCTCACTTCGTTATGGTTATCTTATTTTCAAATGTCCTGAGGCTTTAACTAGACTCTAATAGTCACAAATCTGTACCTCTGTCTTAACCATGCATCATGAATTAAAGACCTACACATACAATAGCCCAATAGACATCTCCATCTACATATACTACTTCTAATTTAGCAGTTCTAAATCTAAACTTAAATCTAAATCAGCTACTCCTTCTGCTTAACCCATCTAGTCAATCAAGTCAAACCCCAGCAATCTTCCTATTTCCTCATATTCTACATGTAATCTTAACCAAGTCCTTGTGGTTCTACATTTTATTCCCCCTTCTTCAACCCCATGAGGATTGCTTAAGCTCAGATTATCACCATATCTGACATCTTTTATCATAAAATACTTATAATTTGTCTTACTAATTTGTATTTAAATCCCTTTACCCACACACACACACACACACACACATACACACACACCACTGGCACACTCCTAGTCACTTCCTCCAGGGTGCTTTTCTTAAAATGTAAATCATATCACATTACTTCCCTTGTGTAAAGCCACTTTCATCTTCCTATTGCAGAAGTAATTAAATTTAAATGTGTTGCAATGCAAACTGATATCCTCATTATGAGTCCCTAATTGCATGTGACATTAACTTCCAAGGTGTGTGCTTCAAATCTATACTTGAACCATTGTGAACTTTCTGTAGGTATTAAACTATGTTGTTTCATATCTCTTTCACACACATATCAATCTCCCTGGCAAATTTCCATTTCTATGGTCCTTCATACAAATTCCTTAAGACTCAACATATGTCATTTCCTTGAATCCTTCCTTTCCCACTCATCAGCTAAAATTGATTACCTCCCCACATTGTGCTTTGTTATTGGACATCCAGCTCCCCCAATGTTACAGAATACTTGCTGAGAGGAACCTCAGGTCTTGCTCCACAGAGAATTTGCAGAGCGCAACCACTGGGGATCAGATTAAGACAGAGAATGAGGGCAAGGCCTACAGCAACCAGTGCTGGGATCTTGGTGGATAGCATTCCTGCCTTCCTACTTGCAGCAGCACAGAGCAGAGATCCCAGCCAGCAATTCCGCTCATCTGCAGAACTGAGCAGGAGGCCCCATCTGGCCAGGGTGCTCAGTGTGCAGTTCTATCTAATTTGGATCCCTAGCCAACAAGCAGAACTACCCATGGAGTCTGTTCTACAGCCCACCTATGCAGGGACCAAATTCACAGCTCTGCCTAACATTTGTCACCCTGGCCTGTTAACACAGGCAAACAGAAAGCTCATCCTACAGCCCTGCTTCCAGAAGGAGCCAAAACAGTAGCCCTGCTCAACTGATAAGAATAGCCTCGGGCCCCACATAACCAGGGAACCTAAACAGTGACTCTGAGCGTCCTCAGAGCTCAGCCTGTAGCATCACCCAGGCAAGAAGCCCAGCCTACAGCCCTGCCTAAAAACAGAGCCCAGCCTATGACCTTGCCTGATTGCTGAACACAGCCTAACGCCTGGTCCAGAAAGGGAGTTCAGTTAGTGACTCTGCCTAATCATAAGGCATACTCTGAGGCCTTATCCAATGAGTGAGCACAGACAGCAACTGCTGCACCTGACCATGAAGCAGTGTCTAGCCCCACCCAACCGGGGGATACAGGTGGAGGCCCCTCTGGATGAGGCACCAGCCAGAGACTTTGTCCAACAGCAGAATATCTTAATATTCATATATATAATATATGTTATATATATATGGGAATATATATACTCCCTTATTATACATATAGTGGTATAACACCACAGGACAGTAGACCATGTTACATTAAGGGTATATATTATAAATGCTAAAACTAATTACTGGTACTAATGTACTAAAATAATACAACAAAGATTTATAGCTAATGTGCCAACAGGGGAGATGAAATGAAATTTTTTTAAATATTCAGCTAAAAAGATGTCAGGAAAAGGAGGAGGGGAACAAAGAAAAGATAGGATAATTAGAAAATAGATAACACAATGGTAGATGATCTCATTAAATATAAATGTTCTAAATGTTTCCGTCAAAAAGTGGAAATAAACAGATTAGATATGAAGCAAGATCCAATTATATGCGGTCTAAAAGAAACTCACTTAATTTTTGTTTTCAATTTGAAAGTAGCTATTAAGTGACCAGATCATAAAAATAATCATGGTAGATAACTTAATTCAATCTTCTACTAATAAGCCTATTGATCAGTATTGATCTGGTCTTCCCTGTGGCCAGCGTCTTCACTGTCGACAAAATGGGTGGTCTTTTTCTTCATTCCCCCTCTTGAAGGGCCATAAAAAGTTGTTTGCTTCCTTGAAACATTTTCCAGTGGTACAGACCTCGTGAATCAGATGCTCCGTGCAGATGATGCCATATTAACAAGAGATTGAGCAATTGATGTGTTCTGTGTCAGGGCAATCTGCTTCCTGTTGATTTTGCTGTAACCGTGCTTGTAGATCAATTGATTCACCAATGTCAGGTTTGGATATACCCATGCTATATATGGTTCCACAATCCTTAGCATGTGAACTGAAGCTTTGTTGAGCTTAAAAAGGTGCCACTGAAGATTTGATGAACACAAAGAAGTTGCAACACCTTTCGAACCTCTGGGTTCACACAATTGATACCTCTCTGATCCTGATGACAAATGCCAATTTGGGTTCTGTGGATACCTAGAAGTTGCCAACTTTTCTTGACATCTTGACATTCAAATCTTAGTTCTGTACATCTGCCTATATTCCTTGTGGAAATGCTTAGCTTTTCCATAGATAAGCTTCCTCCTTGCCTTTTGAAGCATCATATGGGCAAACTTTTTTCTCAGACACTTGGTATTCAACTCTACGAAATTCCCCCGCTTTTTCTTAAGGGTTTCTGGCATAACAGCAACCTTATTTTTCTTCTTTTCTGCACCCGCCCCGCATGGTTCCAGCCAGAAAAGAGAAGAAGGAAACTCATTTTAAATATAAAGGCACATATAGATAAGTAGTAAAAGCTGGGATGCCTAGGTGGCTCAGTTGGTTAAACAGCTGCCTTTGGCTGGTCATTATCTCGGGGTCCTGGGATAGAGCCCTGTGTTGGACTCCCTGCTGAGCGGGAGTCTGTTTCTACCTCTGCTCCTCTCCACCCCGCTCATTCTCTCTCGAATAAATTTTAAAAAATCTTTTAAAAAAATAGATAAATAGTAAAAGAATGGAATGATAGGCCATCCTAACATTAAATCAAATGAAAGGTACATTGGCTATATTAATATTAGTTAAAGTAGGGTGTACACCAAAGAATATTATCAGAGTTAAAAGGCATTATTTCATAATGATGAATAATAAAGCTCAATAAATAAAGTGTAGTCTTTTCAACAAATTAAACTATAAAATTTGATGTTCGTATGCAAAAAGAGAACTTTGACCCAGATCCCTATCATATAAAAATAACTTAAAGTAGATCATAGAACTAAAATGTAAAACTTAAAACTATAAAACGTCTAGAATAAATCATGGAAGAAAAACCAATGTAATTCTGGGTTAGGCAAAGATTTAGATACTACTCCAAAAGCATAATCCATAAAACAAAAAATAAACTAGACTTCATCAAAATTTAGACCTGCTCTTGGAAAAATACTGTCCAAAAATGAAAAACTAAACCATAGACCAAGAAAAAATATTTGCAAACCACATATCTGAGGAAGGACTTATACAAAATATATTTAAACTCTCAGAACTCAATAGTGAAAAACAGGCAATCCACTAAAATATGAGCAAAAGATCAGGTCATCATCTGGGAGTCATGGGGTCTAGTCCCCTATTGAGCTCCATACTCAGCATGGAATCTGCTTAGGATTCTTTCTCTCCCTCTCTCTCTGCCCCTCCCCCGGCTTGCATGGGCACTCTCTCTCTATCTCTCTCTCTCTAAAATAAATAAATACATCTTTTAAAAAAAAGAAATGAGCAAAAGATTTGAACAGACGCTTCACCAAAGAAGATATATGGATGGCAAGTAAGCATTTGCTTAACATCATCAGTCATTGAGAAAATGCAAATTAAAACCACTACATTAGAATACCTAAAATTTAAAAGATTGACTATACCAAGTGAGGTTGTGGATGCAAAATAACCGGAAAGTTCATGTAATGCCAATAGGGAAGTATATCCAGTTTTTGGAAGTTTCTTAAAAAGTGAAACATACATGCCATATAATCTAGCCATTCCATTCCTAAGTATACTCAAGAGAAATGAAAGCTTGTGTATGAATATTCATAGTAAATTTATTTTAAAATGCTGTGTGAAATAAGCTACATTAAAGATGTCACATACTGTATAATTCCATTTATATGAAATTCTAGAAACTGCAAAATTTGCAGTTCCAGAAAGCAGATAAGTTGTTGCCTGGGATGAGAAAAAGGGCAGGAAGGAGAGGAATGGACTATTCAAAGGGGCACAGAAAACTTTTTGAGTGATGATTATATTCCTTGCCTTAATTGTGGTAATGGTCTTGTGAATATATAATTGATATGGGTTATATAACAAATTATATAATTTATGGCAGCTCATTGTATATCAATTATATCTCAAATATGTTTTTAAAAAGGTAAAAAATAAATCTCAAGTCCCAAATCATAATTAGAAATCTAAATAAAAACAATTATTGACAAAAAAATTATTGAATTATGTACCTACTATAGGCCAAGCACTGTACCAATTTCCTTGGAGGAACACAAAAAAATAGTCAAGTCCTTGCATTTAATCATAAATCATGACCAAAATATTTACAAAGCAGCATATATCAAGAATACTGAGCAGCTTTTAACTTTAAGGAAGATGGCAGACTAGGAGGATCCTAAATCTAACTCTCTCACAAACACACTTAGATTACAGCTACATCAGTGCAGTCAATCCAGAAAATGACATGAAGATGGGCAGAACAGACTTTCCACAGTTAATGGTAAAGACAGGCCATATCAGAAAGAAGCAGAGACACAACTGGGAACCAAACACCTGGCAAGACTAACCACAAACAGGAAGGATACCACAAGCACAGAGAAGGCAGAGGAGCAACCCAGGCACCCCAACATGGGGGACCTATACAGAAAAGATGAGTCCCCATGACATCTGGCTTTGAAAACCAATGGGACTTAACTTGGAGAATTTTTAAAGCCAGCAGGGTTTAATTCTGGGTACTTTAAAAATCAGCAGGCTTAGCTCTAGGAGAGCTAGACACAATAGGAAACTGAGTACCGCCCTTTACAAGATAGCACAACAAACAACTTCCCACCCCAAGAGACAGCATAGAAGAAACAGTTAGAAAAACACCTACAGTATATGTGAAGATTAATTTACTAATCTTAAAACCAGTGCTAGAAGGTCAGGGATGGTTAGCAGATTTCTGTAAGAACAAAAAAGCTGTCAGGCTCCATTTCTCGCCCTGCACTGCCACCCACCCCTCCCCCCAGCCCAAGCCTAGATAGCCTGGACATTTGTAAGGATCAATACAAATCCTCTTAACTATTTTGCTAATACTGTGTGCCCTGCCCCCACATTCTCCACAGGATCTCGACCATACAATCCACCCCACTTGGCAGGAGTCCCTCCAAACTGGCTTCTGCTGTCTCATCCCACAAGCAGCTCTGGCAAAGATGAGAGCCACTCCAAAGTGACTCCTGATCTGAGGAGAAGGAAAGATAACCACATACACCAGTTCAACTGCAGACCCAGCAAATGAACTTTATAACTGGCAGTGCAGAGTATGCCCCATAAATCAATGCATCTGTAGCCTGGGCAGCACCTGATCTAATGGCTGGCCCTACTCACCAACAAAAACTTCTAAGAGGCAGCACAGGGAGAGAACCCTACAATTCAGGGTCACCACAGCCCCAGCAAAACAGCTGAGGGCAGCCTGCTGTTCTGATTATTGATATCACCCAATTACAAACCAACAATGGCCCAAGACTGGCCCCTTAACTGCGAGGGGACAAAACCAAGCCCATGACAGGCAAGGTGGGCCATTACAGCCTACTGAATTAAAGGTAAATGCAGCCCAGCCACAACAGTAGGGTAGGTGCATGCAACCTACATAGAAGACATCCTTGAAGCACCAAGTTCTTGGAAACAGGGGACAAACACTGCAAGACACGAAAGAACTTCTTCTTCATAAAGCTACTACTGTCAAGAGCAGGAGATGTAGCTGGCTTTCCTAATATAGAGAAACAATCAGAGAGTTAGACAAAATGAGGAGAGAGAGGAAAATGTTCCAAATGAAAGAATAGGACAAAACCACAGCAAGAGACCTAAGCAAAACAGAGATAAGTAATATGCTTGACAGAAAATTTAAAGCAATAATCATGATACTCACTAGACTTGAGAAGAGTACAATGTCAATGAGACCTTCAACAAAAAGATAGAAATTATAAAGAGGAACAAATCAGAGAGAAGAGCTCAATAACTGAAATTACAAATACACTAGAGGGAATGATTAGCAGATTAGAAAAAGCAGAACTATCAGTGATTTAGAAGACAGTGTAATAGATAACTACCAAGCTGAACGGCAAAAAGAAAAAAGAACAATGAAAAATGAGACTAGGTCAAGAGAACTCAGTGGTATCATGAAACATAATAACATTCATGTTGTAGGGATTGCAGAAGAAGGAAAGAGAGAAAGGGGAGTAGAATATTTATTTAAAGAAATAATAGCTGAAAACTTCCCTAAACTAGGAAAGAAAATGGACATCCAAATCTAGGAAGCACAGAGATCCACCAGTAAAATCAACCCAAGGAAGTACAACCAAGACACATAAATAATTAAAATGGCAAAAGTAGTGATAAAGAGAGAATTTTAAAAGCAGCGAAAGAAAACAGTTGCATAAAAAGGAAAACTCATAAGGATATCAGCTGATTTTTTTTCAGCAGAATGTTTGATATATTCAAACTGCTGAAAGATAAATACCTGAACCAAGAATATTCTATCTAGCAAAGCTATCATTCAGAATAGAAGGAAAGATAAAGAATTTCCCAGATAAACAAAACTTAAAAGAAAAAAACAGTTGAAAGAGTTCATCACCACTAAATCAGCCTTATAAGAAATGTTAAAGGAAATTTTTGAGTGGAAAGAAAAGGTCATAATCAAGAATGAGAAAATTATGAAAGAAAAAAATTCACAGGTAAATTAAATATAATAAAAGTAGTAAATGAATCATTTATAAAACTAGTACAAAAATTAAAGCACAAAAGTAATAAAATTAATTTTCCCCCAAATATGTTTATTTTATCTTTTCAGTGTTACAAGATTTATTGCTCATGCACCACACCCAGTGCTCCATGCAATATGTGCCCTCCTCAATACCCACCACCAGGCTCACCCAACCCCCCACCCCACCCCTCCTAAACCCTCAGTTTGTTGCTCAGAACCCACAGTCTCTCATGGCTCATCTCCCCCTCTGATTTCCCCCATTCACCTTTCCCTTCCTTCTCACAATGCCCTCCATGTTTTTCTTTATGCTCAGCACGTAAGTGAGACCATAAGGTAATTGGATCTCTCTGCTTGACTTATTTCACTCTGCATAATCTCTTCCAGTCCCATCCATGTTGATACAAAAGTTGGATATTCGTCCTTTCTAATGGAGGCATAATATTCCATTGTCTATATGGACCATATCTTCTTTATCCATTCATCTGTTGAAGGGCATCTTGGTTCTTTCCACAGTTTGGCAATTGTGGCCATTGCTGCTATGAACATTGGGGTACATGTGGCCCTTATTTGTACTGCATCTGCTTCTTTGGGGTAAATACCCAGTAGTGCAATTGCAAGGTCATAGGGAGCTCT
>CM053611.1:113126935-113141812 GCA_028646535.1 Procyon lotor
GTGGTATCTCAGTGTGGTTTTGATTTGAATCTCCCTGATGGCTAAAGATGATGAACATTTTTTTCCTGTTAAAGTGTCTGTTAGCCATTTGTATGTCTTCTTTGGAGAAGGGTCTGTTCATGTCTTCTGCCCATTTTTGGATGTGATTATCGGTTTTGTGAGTGTTGAGTTTGAGGAGTTCTTTATAGATCTTAGGTATCAGACCTTTGTCTGTAGCGTCATTTGCGAATATCTTCTCCATTCTGTGGGTTGCCTGTTTGTTTTGTTGACTGTTTCCTCTGCTGTGCAGAAGCTTTATATCTTGATGAAGTCCCAAAAGTTCAATTTCGCTTTTGTTTCCTTTGCCTTTGGAGACATGTCCTGAAAGAAGTTGCTGTAGCTGATGTCAAAGAGGTTACTGCCTATGTTCTCCTCTAAGATTCTGATAGATTCCTGCCTCACGTTGAGGTGTTTTATCCATTTCAAATTTATCTTTGTGTATGGTGTAAGAGACTGGTCAAGTTTCATTCTTCTACATAGAGTTGTCCAATTTTCCCAGCACCATTTATTGAAGAGACTGTCTTTTTGCCACTGGATATTTTTTCCTGTTTTGTCAAAGATTATTTGACCATAGAGTTGCTGGTCCATATCTGGGCTCTCTATTCTGTTCCACTGGTCTATGTATCTGTTTTTGTGCCAGTACCATGCTCTCTTGGTGATCACTGCTTTGTAGTAAAGCTTGAAATCAGGCAATGTGATGCCCCCAGCTTGGTTTTTCTTTTTCAGCATATGCTTAGCAATTTGGGGTCTTTTCTGGTTCCATACAAATTTTAGGATTGTTTGTTCCAGGCCTTTGAAAAAATCCAGTGGAATTTTGATCGGGATGATATTGAAAGTATAGATTGCTCTGGGCAGTATAGACATTTTAGGAATGTTTATTCTCCCGATCTACAAGCATGGAATGCTTTTCCACCTTTTTGTGTCTTCTTCAATTTCTTTCACGAGCGTTCTGTACTTCTTCAAGTACAGATCCTTCACCTCTTTGGTTAGGTTTATTTCCAGGTATCTTATGGGTTTTGGTGCTATTGTAAATGGAATAGATTCCCTAATTTCTCTTTTCACAGTTTCATTGTTAGTGTATAGGAAAGCCACTGATTTCTGTGCATTGATTTTGTATCCTGCCACATTACTGAATTGCTGTATGAGTTCTAGTAGTTTGGGGGTAGAGTCTTTTGGGTTTTCCATATAGAGTAACATGTCATCTGCGAAGAGTGAGAGTTTGACTTCTTCATTGCCAATTTGAATACCTTTTATTTCTTTTTGTTGTCTGATTGCTGTCGCTAGTACTTCTAGCACTATGTTGAACAAGAGTGGTGAGAGTGGGCATCCTTATCGTGTTCCTGATCTCAAAGGGAAGGCTGTCAGCTTTTCCCCATTGGGAATGATATTTGCTGTGGGCTTTTCATAGATAGACTTGATGATGTTGAGGAATGTTCCTTCTATCCCTATACTTTGAGGGATTTTAATCAGGAACAGATTCTGAATTTTGTCAATTGCTTTTACTGCATCAATTGAGAGGACCATGTGGTTCTTCTCTCTTCTCTTATTGATTTGTTCTATCACATTGATTGATTTCCGAATGTTGAACCACCCTTTCATCCCAGGGATAAATCCCACTTGGTCGTGATGAATAAACTTTTCAATGTGCTATTGGATCCTATTATCTAGGATCTTGTTGAGAATCTTGGCATCCATATTCATCAGGGATATTGGTCTGAAATTCTCCTTTTTGGTAGGGTCTTTGCCTGGTTTTGGGATCAGGGTAATGCTGGCTTCATAGAAAGAGTCTGGAAGTTTTCCTTCTGTTTCTATTTTTGAAACAGTTTCAGGAGAATAGGTATTATTTCTTCCTTGAAAGTTTGGTAGAATTCCCCAGGGAATCCGTCTGGTCCTGGACTCCTGTTTTTTGGGAGGTTTTTGATCACTGCTTCAATCTCGTTACTAGATATTGGTCTATTCAGGTTGTCAATTTCTTCCTGTTTCGGTCTTGGAAAATTATGGGTTTCCAGGAATGCATCCATTTCTTCTAGGTTGTTTAACGTATTGGCATGTAGTTGTTGATAATAATTTCTGATGATTGTTTCTGTTTCCTTTGGATTAGTCGTGATCTCTCCCCTTTCATTCTTAAAATTAATTTTTTTAAAGATTTTATTTATTTATTTGATAGAGAGAGATCACAAGTAGGCAGAGAGGCAGACAGAAAGAGAAAGGGAAGCAGGCTCCCTGCTGAGCAGAAAGCCCAATGCAGGGCTCCATTCCAGGACCCTGATATCATGACCTGAGTCAAAGGCAGAGGCCTAACCCACTGAGCCACCCAGACACCCCAATATAATTAATTTTATCTATAAAAATCAGTCAAAGGATTTATAAAATAAAAGGATGTAGAAGTATGATATCATAGACATAAAATGGGGGGTATTGCTTTTAGAATGGGTTCAAATGTAAGCAACTATCAACTTAATATACACTATTATATGCATAAGATGTTATACGTGGAATGTAATGGTAACCACAAATCAAACACCATTAATAGATACACAAAATATAAAGAGAAAGGAATCCAAGCATCTCACTAAAGAAAGCCATCAAACCATAAAGGAAGAGAGCAAGAGGAAAGAGAAACAAAGAGCTACAAAAACAACTGTAAAACAAATAACAAAATGTCAGTAAGTACATACCTATCAATAATTATTTTGAATGTAAATGGACTAAATATTCCAATCAAAAGACATACGCTGACTGAACAAATGAAAAAGCAAGACCCATCTATCGGCAGCCTATAGGAAACTCTCTTCAGATGTAAAGACACCTGCAGATTGAAAGTGAACAGATGAAAAAACATCTATAAATGGAAGCAAAATAAAAGCTGGAGTAGCAATGCTCATATCAGACAAAATAGACTTTAAAACAAGGAATGTTAGGGCACTTGGCTGGCTCAGTCACAACAGCATATGACTCTTGATCTCAGGTTGTGAGTTTGAGCCCACGTTGGGCATAGAGATTACTTAATTAAAAATTTAAAAAAAAAAGACTGTAGCAAGAGACAATGAAGGACCCTATATAATGATAAAAGGAACAATTCGTTTGACAAGAAGTTATAACAATTGTAAACATTTATACACCCAACATGGCAGCACCAAATACATAAAGCAACTATTAACAAACATAAAAGAAGAAATTGACAGTAATACAATAATAATAGGGGACATTAACACTCCATTTACATCAATGGATAGATCAACCAGACAAAAAACCAGTAAGGAAACAATGGCTTTGAATGACACATTGGACCAGATGGTCCTAACAGATATGTTCAGAACATACCTTCCAAAAACAGCAGAATATATATTGTTTTCAAGTGCACATAAAACATTCTTTAGATTGGATCAATGTTAGGCCACAAAAAAGGCCAAAAAATTCAAAAAGATTCAAATCATATCATGCATCTGTACTACAACAACTGTATAAAAACAAGAAATCCATCACAAGAAAAAGTCTGGAAAGAACACAAAAACATAGAGGCTAAATAACATGCTAGTAAATAATAAATGGGTCAACCTAAAAACTAAAGAGAAAATCAAAAAACACATGAGATAAATGAAAATGCAAACACAATGATCCAAAACCTTTGGGATGCAACAAAAGCTATTCTAAAAGAGATTATAACAATATAAGCCTAACTTGAGAAACATGAAAAATCTCAAGTAAGCAACCTAATCTTACACCTAAAAGAGCTAGAAAAAGAAAAACAAACAAAGCCCAAGGACAGTAGAAGAAAAGGAATAATAAAAAGCAGTGCAGAAATAAATGAAAGAAAGAAAGAAAAATAGAATAGATCAAGGAACCTAGGAGCTGGTTCTTTGCAAAGATAAGCAGAATTGAAAAACCTTTAGCCAGACTCATTGAAAAAAAGAAGAGAGAGGACTCAGATAAATAAAATCAGAGATGAAGGAGGAGAAATAACAACCGACACCACAGAAATATGATTATAAAAGAATATCATAAAAAACTATATACCAACAAATTGGACAACCTAGAAGAAATGTATAAATTCCTAAAACATATAAATCACCAAAAATGAAATAAGAAGAAATAGAAAATTTGAACAGACCGATAACCAGTAAAGAAACTGAGTCAGTGATAAAAAAAACTCCCAACAAACAAAAGTCCTGGCTTCAGAGGTGAATTCTACCAAACATTTAAAGAAGAGTTAATACCTATTCTTCTCAAACTATTCCAAAAAATAAAAAAGGAAAGAAAGCTTCCAAATTCATTCTATGAGGCCAGCATTGCCCCAATACCAAAATGAGATAATGATTCTAGCAAACAAAAGAACTATAGGCCAGTATCTCTGATGAACATAGATGAAAAAGTCCTCAACAAAATATTAGCAAACTGAATGCAACAATATATTTCAAAAAATCATTCACCAAGATCAAGTGGGATTTATTCCAGGGATGGAATAAATTGATCCAAGAGTGGATCAATGTTTGCAAATCAATCAACATGATACATCACATTAAAAAAGAAAGATAAAAACCATATGATCATCTCAATAGATGAAAAAAACATTTGACAAAGTACAACATCCATTCATGACTAAAAGCTCTCAACAAAATATATTTAGAGGGAACATACCTCAACATAATAAAGGATATATATGACAAACCCAAAGCTAAAAATCATACTCAATGGTGAAAAACTGAGAGCCTTTCCCTTAAAACAAGAACAAGACAAGGACGTCCACTCTCACCACTTTTACTCAGTGTACTACTGGAAGTCCTAGTCATTGCAATCAGACAACAAAAAGAAATATATAGCATCCAAACTGGTAAGTAAGAAGGAAAATTTTCACTCTTTTTAGAAGACATGATACTATATAGGAAACCCTAAAGACCCCACCAAAAAACTGTTAGAAATGATAAATTAATTCAGTAACGTCACAGGATACCAATATACAAAACCTATTGTAATTCTATATTCTAATAATGAAGTAGTAGAAAGAGAAATTAGAAAAAAGGGTCCCATTTATAATTACACCAAAAATAACACAATACCCAGGAACAAACAACCAAGGAAATAAAAACCTGTACCCTGAAAACTATGAAACATTAATGAAAGAAATTAAAGACAACACAAACAGAAAGCTATTTCAGGTTCATGGACTAGAAGAAGAAACATGGTTAAAATATCCATACTACTCAAAGCAATCTACATATATTTAATGCAATCAAAATACTGCATTTTTTTACAGAACTAGAAAGAATAATCCTAAAATTTATATGAAAACACAAAGACCCCATATAGCAGAGTAATCTGCTATTGTAACACAATCCTAGTTTTTAAGATATACTTTAAAGCTACAGTAATCAAAACAGTATAGTACTGACAGAAAAATAGACAGTGGAAGAGTAAAGAATTCAGAAATAAACCCACACTTATATGGTTAATTAATCTACAACATAGGAGGCAGGAATATACAATGGGAAAAGCAATCTCTTCAATAAATGGCCTTAGAAAACTGGACAGCTACCTGCAACAGAATAAAACTGGACCACCTTCTTACACCATCCATAAAAATAAACTCAAGATGGGTTAAAGACCTAAGTATGATATCTGAAACCACAAAACTCCTAAAAGAAAATATAGACAGTAATTTCTTTGAAATTGGCTGTAGAAAGATTTCTGTAGATATGTCTCCTGGGCAAGGGGAACAAAAGCAAGATTAAACTATTGGAACTACACCAAAATAAAAGGCCTTTATTGAGCAAAGGAAATCAACAAAACAAAAGGCAACCTACAGAATGGAAGAAGATATTTGCAAATGATATATCTGATAAAAGGTTAATACCTAAAATATATAAATTATTACACAATTCTACACTGAAAAAACAAATAATCTGATTTAAAAATGGGCAGAGGACGTGGAGAGACGTTTTTCCAAAGACATAGAGATGGCCAACAGACACATAAAAAGATGATCAACATCACTTATCATCAGGGCAATGCAAATTCAAACCACAATGAGGTATCACTTTATACCTCTTGGAATTGCTAAAATAAAAAACACAAGAAATAATTAGTGTTGGTAATGATGAAGCAAAAAAAAAAAAGGAACATTTGTGCACTAAGGTACAGCCACTGTGGAAAACAAGAGGTTCCATAAAAAATTAAAGGTATAATCACCATATGATTCAATAATTCCACTACTGGGTATTTACCCAACGAATATGAAAACCTTAATTTAAAAAGATACATGCACATCTATGTTTATACAGCATTATTTAAAATTGCCAAGATATGGAAGCAACCCAAGCATTCATCCATAGATGAATGAATGAAGATGTAATACATATATATAAAGAATATTATTCAGCCACAAAGAAGAACGAGATCTTGCCCTTTGCAACAACATGGTTGGATCTAGAGGTAATTATGTTAAATGAAGTAAGTCAGACAAAGACAAATAATATACGATTTCATTGACATGTCGAATTTAAGAAACAAAACAAAGAAAAAAGCGATAAACAAAAAAACCATACTGTCCACGCAAAACCAAAAAACAAACTTGAGACAATTGGAAATATTTATAAACTGACAAAATATTTGATTAGAGAAAGGACATATTTTAATTTTATTCCATTGAGATAGAATCCAAATTGTTTATAAGTGAATATGTGGGATTTTTTATTTCTCTAAACTCTCCTTTGTAGAGTTTTGGAAATTTTGAGCACAAAATTTCAATATAAATAGTACACTGAGTTTAGTGTTTGCATTGTAATGCTTCAAAATAATTAAACATTACAGATATGAATGGGGAAAAATCCATATGCTTAATAAAGAGAATAAACTGGTGGTTGCCAGAGGGGACATGGGTAGGAGGATGGATGAAATAGATAAAGGGGATTAAGAATACACTTATCTCGAAGGGTACTGAAAAATGTATAGAATTACTGAATCATTATATTGTACACCTAAAACTAATATAGCACTGTATTTAATTATATTTGAATAAAAAAAGATTAAACACAAGTACTACTAATTAATTTGCATTATAATTAACATCACAAAATATATATACTATATTTAAGATATAAATACATAGGCATACATTCCTACACAATAGAGAAGTCAAAGGGGTAATTATTCTAGAGCTCTTTAAAGTACAGAGCTTGTTTGTGCATTAAAATATATCTATAAAGTAATTTGCAAGTCTTCCAGGAATTGATCTTATATAAATTATAATGTACCTCCATTTAAATAGATCACTATAGAGAGCAGTGCCTTTTAATCGGGAAAAGAGCCCTGAAGTAGGTGAGTTTTAGATGAATTTTAAAGGACATGAAGGTTAGGAAATGGTAGATGGGAACTTGGGTAAATTTTTCTAGGTAAAGAAAATACGTTTTGTGGCAAGCCTAAAAGGCAAATGAATTCAAAGAAAATGGAAAGGAAAGTGAGGAAACAGCAGACAGTCAGCCTTGAAGGTCATTAATAAAAAAGGTTTTTGAAAATAAATTAGCTTTTAAAACCAATGAATGCTACTCAGGGAAGCTATGGATCTGAGTAAGTATAGGTACCGGGAAAAGTCTTTGGGTCATTAAGTGAAGACTCATTGACAATAAGTTATTACCGTAAGTTAACCCCATTTGAGAATTCTCCACAGCTGGCTCATCCTCCCCCTGCCTCAAATTCAAAATAGATAAAAGACATCAATGTAATATGTGAAATTGTAAAACTCCTAGAATAAAGCATGGGAATAAGCTCCTTGACATCAGTCTTGGTGATGTTTGGTTTTGGGTTTTTGTGGGGATTTTTTTTGGATATGACACCAAAAGCAAAAAGCAACAAAAGCAAAAATAAACAAGTGGAATTACATCAAACTAAAAAGCTTCTGCACAGCAGAGGAAATATCAAAAAAGTTAAAAGGCAACCTACAGCATGGGAGAGAATGAGGGGCTAATACCCAAAATAAATATAAGGAACTCATATAACTAACTCCATAGCAAAAAACAAAACAAACGAAGAAGCAAAAGCTTGATTAAAAACTCAATAAACAGGGGCGCATGGGTGGCTCAGTCATTAAGTGTCTGCCTTCGGCTCGGGTTGTAATCCTGGGGTCCTGGGATCGAGCCCCACATTAGGCTCCCTGCTCGGTGGGAATTCTGCTTCTCCCTCTCCTATTTCCTCTGCTTGTGTTCCCTCTCTCACTGTGCTTCTCTCTGTCAGATAAAATCTTTAAAAAAAAATAGAAAAAAATAAAACTCAATAAACATTTTTCCAAAGACTTACAAATGGCCGATGGATACATGAAAAGGTGATCAACATCTTCATGGAAACACAAATCAAAACCACAATGAGATATTGCCTCACAGCTGTTAGAACAACTATCTTTGAAAGGATAACTGATAACAAGTATTGATGAGAATGCAGAGAAAAGAGGACCCTTGTACATTGTTGGTAGGAATGTAAATTGGTACAGCAAGTATGAAAAACAGTATGGAGGTTCGTCAAAAAATTAAAACTAGAAATACCATATGGTCTAGCAATCCCCCTTCTGGGTATAATCTGAAGGAAACAAAATCACTCTCTGGAGGAGATATACTCACACCATGTTCATTGCACCATAATTCACAATAGCTAAGACATGGAAATAATCCAAGTGTCCATCAAGAAATGAATAGGTGATAAAATTATAAGTGATAAAATAAAATGTGGTATTTATATTTATGTACACCCACCCCCCACACGCACAAAATGGAATATTTTTCCTCCATTTAAAAAAAAAGAAATCCTGCCATTTGCAACAACATGAATGAACCTTGCAAACATTATGCTAAGTGAAATAAGTCAGACTGAGAAAGATAACTACGAATGTTCTCACTTATATATGGAATCTACAAAAACCGAGTTCATAGAAACAGAGAACAGACTGGTAGTTAGAGGTACAGGGTGGGGGGTAGGAAATGAGTGAAAGTGGTCAAAAGGTACAAATGTTCAGTTATAAGATAAATAACTCCTGGGAATGTAACATACCGCATGGTGACTATAGTTGTTTATTTGAAAGTTTCTAAGAGAGACCTTAAGATGATCTGTGTATAATATGTATACATATTATATACATATATATACATATATAACATATATACATAATAACATATATGTATAATAAGATCACATATGTAACTATGTGAGATGGTAGATCTTAAGTAAACATAAATGGCAATCACTTTGTAATTAACACATAGTTCAAATTATTACGTTTAAAACCTTAAACTAATACAATATTATGTGTCATTTGTATCTTAATAAAAAAGGTAGAGGGGGAAATGTTGACCCCATTTAGAGAATTCTCCACAGCTGGATCATCCTCCCTCAGCACACCCCTCCTCCTGAGGCAGAAGGAGAGAAGGAATAGTTCTAGCAGCTACAAAGGATAAATAATAGTTATACTAGGTTGAATCAGAGAGTATTTTCTACTAAACACCAAGACTTCCTTCTGCCTGTTTTCAAGAGGTCAGCTCTGGGGAAGTTAGCAATGCATCTGTATTCAATGAAGGTCTTGGAGGAGACCCAAATCACCACATTCGGAAGAGTTCCAGGAACTCTGGGAGGCTGTATGTTCCAGAGAGAAAGAACACAGAAAGCAAGGCTTGAAGTAGAGCCCAGAAAGGAATCTAGTAACAGGAAGCGTGAGTGTGGAAAATGAGCATTTTAAATTAAAGTTGCTCAGGAATTCTCAGAATCAATAGTCTACGTGCTTAATGTTTGAAATATGTATGAAATATACTTTTTTGCAGCATTCCTTTTTGTTCACTAAACTTAATACGGCTTTGAACAAGCATACTGATAGAGAATAGCCTTAGAAGAGAACACTGGCTGATTCAGGGTAATAAATATTCCCATGTGTACATATACTGAACAAAGTGGGATATTCATAAGAAACATATTAGTGACTAAAAGATGCTTTCTTAGAACATATTTCACTTTTTAGTTTCACGACTATACTTTGCAGTGTTAGGGGCATCATTATCTTTCAACACATGGAAAAATGTAATATTAAGGGGAATCTAAGAATTCAGGCAAGTACATCATAGAAAATTCATTTTTAAGACTAAGACCACCAGGGGCACCTGGCTGGCTCAGTCAGTGGAGCATGAGACTCTTGATCTTAGGGTGGTGAGTGGTGAGTTCAAAGCCCCATGTTGGGTGTGGAGATTACATAAAAAAAAAAAGTCAGCCAAAAAAATTCTGCCACACACTACAACATGGATGTATCTTAAGGACATTCTGCTGAGTGAAATAAGCCAGTCACAAAAAGACAAACATTCTATGACTCCACTCACATAAGTTAACTAGAAGAGTCAAGTTTAGAGAAACAAAAAGTCAGACCATAGCCAGGAGCTAGGGAAGAGGTATATGAGAAATTGCTGTTTAATAGATACAGAGTTTCAGCTTTGCAAGATGAAAAATTCTGGAACTAGTTGCAAAACAATGGGAATATATTTTACAATACTGAACCACACACTTAAAAATGTTTAAGATGGGGATGCCTGGGTGGCTCAGTTGGTTAAGCCACTGCCTTCAGCTCAGGTCATGATCCCAGAGTCCTGGGATTCATATCCCATATTGGGCTCCTTTCTCAGCGGGGAGCCTGATTCTTTCTCCGTCTCTGCCTGCCACTCTGCCTAGAGTGGGATCTTTCTCTCTCTCTCTCTCAAATAAATAAATAAAATCTTTAAAAAACAAAAATGTTTAAGATGGTACATTTTATATTATGCATGTTTTACCACAGTTTAAAGTATTTTACTGTGTAAAATAAGTGTGTAAAAATAAGTGTAAAATAAGTAAACTGTGTACTACAAGTACCCAGGCTTTCTGAGAAGTCACGGAAGGACCGAACAAACTTTAAAAGTATATACGATGTAACATTTTTAAGTATGAAGTTGGAAGAAAGAATAAAGTAAATGAGGGTTCACTGACTCTCAGCGCAGGCTTATCACTATTAGATCCTTTACATATGTTCTATTAAACTCTTACAATAATCCTGAAAGTAGATATTCTGGTCCAGATGTTGATATGCTGGTCCTGAAAAAATTGGGATTTAGAAAGGAAAAATATCTTGCCAAAGTTTTGCAGCTAATAAACAGCCTAGGGGAGTGGGGCTATCACCATTTGACTTTCTATTACTGGAAAATAACAGGATCATTACAATGAATGTTTAGAGAATTAAGGGAAGAATTTGTTTTCTACCTTCCCTACTCTATTTTCACTTTTCCTTCTCACTTACTGAATCCTGAGAAGAGATTTAAAAACTAACACTGATGGAGGAAATTGCAGGGAAAAGCTTTGAGAGTTTCTTAACTCAATCAGCATAAAATTTGGAACTGGAAGTAATACCAAGTTACCGGAAAGAAAACAGTGCCCAGGAAAGGATCTCACAAGCCTGGTCATACACACGATGAGCCTCCAGGGGGAAAATAATATATGGTTGGGAGCCATTCACATTTATCACATTTATCACATATTTAAGTTTTTTTTGATATAAAGTGTGTCAGTCAGAATACCAGATAAAACTGAAAACCACTTAATAAATACTTTTTGTAAAATTTAACCAAGGAATCTGTATAAGTCAGGGTCATGTCAGGAAACGGCACACACAAACTCAGCAATCTGAAGAAAGTTTTATAAGGGGCTAGTCAGGAAGGTGTGGGCAGTGTACAAGGAAACCACAAGGGATAGTGCAGGACCTTAGCACTAGTGACTTCAGGGCTTACCCACCCCATGCCAGCATGGACAAAGGGAGTGAGCTATTTCTGAGACACAGAGAGAGTAAGCTGCATGGCTGATGCTGTCTTTTGGTCACAGGATGCAACCAGCTTGCAGTGACCCAGCAGGAAGAAAGTTCAGAAATTAAATATCCCCAATCCCCTTCTTCCCTGTTTCATTTTCTCCCCTATTGGCCACACCTTCTCTTAACCCTTTTAAGGCACAGAGTAATGTGGGAAACAATCGAGAGTGCATTTGGAGGGGCCAATAAAAGGTATCCAGCAGAGACTGACTAACATTTTATAGGTCATATGTGAAAATAAGATTAGGGAAGACCTAACAACAAGAGCAAGTCCTCTGGGGTTTTTTTTGGGTTTTTTTGGTTTTTTTTAGTAAGGTATATTAGAAAACTTACTAAGCCTGAGAGAAGTTGTGTTAGTCAGGTTTTGCTATAACAATGCAGCATCACAAACAACCCCAAAATCTCAGTGGCTTACAATAATCAACATTTATATTTTACTCTCACATCTACAATCAGTTCTGGTTCAATTACATTTGGCTAAGTTAGCTGGACATGGTTCCAGGCTAAGGGTTGGGATCAGTTGTGCTTCACATATCTTCTCCTTCTAAAACTCAGGCTAAATGGTCAACGATTACATAGAACATGGCAGATGATATGAACACAATGGGAACAACAAAAATCATAACATCTCTTACACTTGTGCTTGTAACTGGCATGTCACTTCCACCATATTGAATATGCCACTGGAAGTCTTTTGACCAAGCCCAAGGTCAGTGGAGTGGGAAAGTCAATGGCTAGAGAGTGGTAGAGTGAATATTCTCCAAACTATAATTAACCTACTACACTTAGTAAAACTGCCTGTGAAAATATATGAAAACACCCAGGCATTATGCTACAAAGAGATTTTTACCCCACTACCTGTTTTTATGTATATCCTTTTTTTTTTATTTAAAGCATCCTATGGCTCTGATTATGTAGTCCCTGCCAATCACATTTACCTTCTACATTACTAAAAGAAACTGTCTAGGTAAACACTATTAACAGAAATATCAGCCTGAAAGCACATTATATGTACCTTCATAAACAAGTATAGGTATAGGCTTCTGCCTAAAGCACCTGAAGAAGACAAAAAGCACTAAGAGTTTATACATTATATAATCTAGTAACTTATTCCAATTTCAAAGCTACTCATAGCCCTTTCTAAATCATCAGCAGAATTGTAAAAACCTACTAAAGCTGATTTTTAAAGATTTATGTGTTCAATGTTTCCTTGCTGTCCATCTACAGTTATGATGTTTTTTTCTCCAGTTTTATCGAGACATAATTGACATATAGCATTGTGTAAGTTTAAGGTGTACAAATTGTTGAATTACTACACATATATATTCCAATATTATTACCACTGCAGCCTTAGCTAACACCATCACATCACATAACTACCATTTCATTTTTGTGGTGAGAAATATTTAAGATTACTCTCTTAGAAACTTTCAAGTATACAATACAGTATTATTAGCCATAATCACAATGCTGTGCATAGAATTTACTCATCTTCTAACTAGAAGTCTGTATTCTTCGTCCAACATCCCTTCATTTCCCTCATGCCCCTGGTAACCACCATTCTATTCTACGTTTCTACTAGTTCACTTTTTTTAGTTTCTGCATATAAGTGATATCATAGTATTTGTCTTTCCTTGCCTGACTTACTTCACTTAACATAACACTGTCAAGGTCTACTTGTACTGTTGCAAATGGCAGGCTTTTCTTCTTTTCTCATGGCTGAATAATATATATATATATAATTTATAATATTATTTATAATATTTATATTAATATAATATAATTATATATAATATCTGTATAGTTATGTATTATATATTTATAACACACAATACTTATATTATATATTAAATTTAATAATATAATTTATATATTATATGGATTATATATAATTTAATTATTAAAGTTATATTATGATTATATATTATATAATTATATATTATATAACTACATATAATATATATAACCATTTTTCTATCCATTCATCCATTGACAGACACTTAGTTATTTCCATATCTTGGTCATTGAAAATAAAGCTGCAATAAATATGGACATGCAGATATTTCATCAGCATCCTGTTTTCATTTTTGCATCTATATTCATCATAGATATTGGCCAGTAATTTTCTTGCAGTGTCTTTATCTGGTTTTGGTTCCAGGATAATTCTGTCCTTGTAAAATAATTTTGGAAATTTTTTGGAAGAGTTTGAGAAAGATTGGTGTTAACTCTTCTTTAAATATTTGTTAGAATTTACCAGTGGAACCATCTGGTCCTGGGCTTTTCTTTGTTGAGATGTTTTTGATTACTGATTAATGTTTCTACTCATTATTGGTCCGTTTGATTTTTCTATTTCTTCACAATTCAGTCTTGATAAGTTGTATGTCTCTAGGAATTTTTTTTTTGTGGTTTCATGGTTTTATTAACACAAATATGACGTGGATGACAAGCTACTTATTCATTTTCTTCCCTGCGCAGCCTGGCTTTGGGATTGGTGATTCTGATTGCCAGCTGGGCTTCTCTTTCCACAATAGCTTTGTGGTTCTTGGAGGAGACATTGTGAGCAATCTCTGCACAGTAAGATTTGTTGCACATCAGCAACAAAGGTACTTCAAGCTCCTTGACATTGTGGACTAGGAACTTCTGGAAGCCACTGGGCAACATGTGCTTTGTCTTCTTGTTGCTCCCATAACCAATGTTAGGCATCAAGATCTAACCCTTGATTGGGACTTCATCAAGATCAAAAGCTTTTGCACAGCAGAGGAAACAGTCAACAAAACCAAAAGACAACTAACAGAATGGGAGAAGATACTCGCAAATGACATATCAGATAAAGGGCTAGTATCCAAAATCAATAAAGAACTTCTCAAACTCAACACCCAAAGAACAAATAATCCAATCAAGAAATGGGAAAAAGATACGAACAGACATTTCTGCAAAGAGGATATCCAAATGGCCAACAGACACATGAAAAAGTGCCCAACATCACTCAG
>CM053611.1:113141912-113224343 GCA_028646535.1 Procyon lotor
AATGGCTAAAATTAGCAAGTCAAGAAACGACAGATGTTGACGAGGATGTGGAGAAAGGGGAACCCTCCTACACTGTTGGTGGGAATGCAAGCTGGTGCAGCCACTCTGGAAAACAGCATGGAGGTTCCTCAAAAAGTTGAAAATAGAGCTACCCTATGACCCAGCAATAGCACTACTGGGTATTTACCCTAAAGATACAAATGTCATGATCCAAAGGGGCACGTGCACCCAAATGTTTATAGCAGCAAGTCCACAATAGCCAAACTATGTAAAGAACCTAGATGTCCATCAACAGATGAATGGATAAAGAAGATGTGGTATATATATACAATGGAATACTATGGAGCCATCAAGAGAAATGAAATCTTGCCATTTGCAATGACATGGATGGAACTGGAGGGTATTATGCTAAGTGAAATAAGTCAGCCAGAGAAAGACAATTATCACATGACCTCTCTGATATGAAGAATTTGAGAGGCAGGGTGGGGGGTTGTGGGGGAGTGGGGGAGAGAAATGAAACAGGATGGGATGGGGAAGGAAACAAACCATAAGAGACTCCTAAACTCATGAAACAAAACGAACTAAGGGTGGCTGGGAGGTGGGGGGGTAGGGATAGGGTGGCTGGGTTATGGACATTGGGGTGGGTATGTGCTATAGTATGTGCTGTGAAATGTGTAAGTCTGACGATTCACAGACATGTACCCTGGGGCAAATAATACATTATATGTTAATTTTAAAAAATAATGAATTAATTAAAAAAAAAGATCTCACCCTTGAATCTTCTGCACACCCTATCGTAAATGCCTCTGGGTTTTCGCCAATTGCGCTTAATTTTGACATATCCATCTGACTGGTGCTGGACGAACTTCTTGGTCCTCTTTTTAATGATCTTGGGCTTCACCAAAGGTCTGAGGGCAGCCATGGTGTCCAGTAACAGATGGCCACCACCTCCACAGGCAGGGCCGAGGAAGAGAGGGCTGTTTCTAGGAATTTATCCATTTTTCTAGGTTATCCAATTTGTTGATATGTAATTGTTTATACTAGTCTCTTATGATTTCTATGTATTTCAGTTGTAATAACTCCTCTTTCACTTCTGATTTTATTTGAGTTTTCTCTCTTTTTCACTTATCTAGCAAAAGGTTTTCAATTTTGTTTATTTTTTTAAAAACTTAGTCTTTTCTGTTGTTTTCCTGATCCCTATTTTACCTATTTCTGCTCCGATCTTTGTTATTTCCTTCCATCTGCTAACTTAAGGCTTAGTTTGTTCTTCTTTTTCTAGTTCCTTGAGGTATAAAATTAGGTTATTTCCAAAGATAAAGAGAGAGAATCAGAGCATACTACCACAGAAAATTACCAATTAACAAGGGCAGAAAGAGAAGAAAAAAGAAACAAGGAAACTATAAAAAAATAAAGCCAGAAAATTATTAATAAGATGACATTAATAAGTCCTCACATATCAATAATGTCTCTAATTGTAAATATGTTGAATTCTCTAATCAAAAAACCCAGTATGGCTGGCTGTATTTAAAAAAAAAAAACCAGGACCCAGCTATATTTTGTCTATAGAAGATTCACTTCAGCTTTAAGGAAAACATGGGCTCAAAGTGAACAGATGGAAAAAGATATTCTATGAAAGCAGAAACCAAAAGAGAACAAGGATAGCTATACCTACATCAGACAAAGAAGACTTTATACCAAAAATGGTAATAAGAGACAAAGAAGGTCATTATATAAGATAAATGGGTCTATACTTCAAAAAAAAATTTTTTAATTTAAAAACATATAAAAGTTTTTTAAAAAGATATATGGGTTGACTCATTAAGAAGATATAATTGTCATAAGTGTATTTGCACCCAACATGGGACCACCTAAATATATTAAGCGAATACTAACAGGTCTGAAAGATAAAATAGATTATTTTGATAATGATAGTAGGAGACTTCAATATCCCACTTTCAGCAATGGACAGATCATTCAGACAGAAAATCAACAAGGAAACATTGGACTTGAATCACACCTTAGACCAAATGGACCTAATGAACCTATAAAGAACATTCCATCCAATAGCCTCAGAATACACATTCTTCTCAAGCACACATAGAACATAGTTTAGGACAGACCATATGATAGGTCGCATAATAAGTCTTATCAAAATTAAAAAAAGACTGAAATTATACTAAGAATCCTTTCCAGCTACAATAGTATATAACTAGAAATCCACAACAATAGGAAAGCTGGAAAATTCACAAATGTGAAAATTAAACAACACACCCATGAACAACCAATGAGTAAAGAAGAAATAAAAAGAGAAATAAAAAATTCTCTCAAAATAAATTAAAATTGAGACACAACCTGCCAAAACTTATGGGACACAGCAAAAGCAGTTCCAAGAGGGAAATGTATAGCAATAAATGCCCATATTAAGAACAAACAAAAGATCTCAAATCAACAACCTAACTTTACACCTCAAGGAACCATGATGTTTATCTTCTAATTTATGCACTATGCATGAAAGAAAGAAATTACAAAAACCTTAGGAAGAATTTAAGCAGTTACATAAGTAAACTTATAATCCTGTTTGGGAATTTTTTTCCACTATGTGCCTGACAAAGGGTTGTGCCACCTCTGATTAAATAGCTCTGGTGATAGAAGGTCACCATCTAATGTGGTAGTCTTTTGGACAGTCTCTTTGATGGAATATTATAATTTACTCATTTTTTTTGTTAGTAAACTCTACACCCAATGTGGGGCTCGAACTCATGACCCCAAGATCAAGAGTCACAGGCCCTACCAACTAAGCCAGTCACAGGCCCTACCAACTAAACAAAACAACCCCACTTGTTTTGTTTTTTTTAATTGATCCAAAATCTTCCTTTCTTCAGCTTCCTTTCTAATCGTTCCTAGTTTTGTCCTTGGAAGTAAAGCAAATGCATTCCCTCTTCCATTCCAGTTTCCATTTGGAAACTGCCAGAACGTGTGCTATCCTCCTTCCTTGATCCCATCTCCCACCATACCAGTGCTCTAGTCTCTTCTTAAGACAAGGGCTCTTTCGAAAAGTCCTCCTATATCAGGTGTCTCCAGAACTCTTCTCACCCTGGTTGCACTCTTAGATTCCGATGAGAAAAAAAGATTCAGGGAGATTTATTTCTAGATTTTAAATATTAGTTGATTCACATTCACTATGCCTTCCCCAAACATTCAACCTAAAATGACTTTCGTTATATTCTTGCAGAGTACCTTGTTCTATTCCTGTTAGTACTTATTATATATAATTGCTACTTACAAATTTAATTAATCATATTTATCTATTTTAAATTACATTTAAATTATTTAATATTCATTTAATAACTAAATTATACCTATAATAATATCTGTCTCTTCCACTGGTCTGTAAGCTCTCTGAAGGCAGGAACTGTATTTATTTTGCTTGTCGTTTTATTTCTTTTTTTTTTTTTTAAGATTTTATTTATTTGACAGAGAGAAACACAGCGAGAGAGGGAACACAAGCAGAGGCAATAGTAGCGGGAGAAGCAGGCTTCCTGCAGAGCAAGGAGCCCAATGCCGGGCTCGATCCCAGGACTCTGGGATCATGACCTGAGCCGAAGGCAGACGCTTAATGACTGAGCCACCCAGGCGCCTCTCGCCATTTTATTTCTTGCTCTCAGTATAATCCCTGCTACACAGTAGATATTAATAAGTATTTATTGACAGATTTTCAGCTGCTGAATAGGATGAAATTCACATTGTGGCCATACTTAAAGAAGAAGAGTGGCATTGTCTTCCTACAAAGAAAAAATTTCCTGGAAGAATTTAAGTTTAAGGTGAATTTTGAAGAAAACAAGAGTCCTGGATTGATGGCAAAAACAGGGAAAAGCCCTCCAGCACATAGCGCTTTATCTCATGTGGTAGATAGCGAATGGTAGCTGTTTACTAAAGTCCGTCTCCCCTTCTTCCTGTACACATGGTTAGGCTACATTTCTAAGCCTCTCTTCTCCATAAATAACTCCCTTGCTGGTAACTAAGTTCTCACCAATGGGACGTGAACATAAGTAATGGCTATCCCTTTTGCGTTTCCATCTTAGAGGTGGTTGTGTTTCCTCCTTGCCCTTTCGTCTCTTGACAGCCTCAACATGCAGACAACAGCAAGGCCACAAGTGACTTATGCTCCACTTGGGGTGGAGCCACAAGTTGGAAGGAGCCTGGGTCCTTTTTGACTCCCCAGAGCAGATCTTGGACTCACTTGGACTTGGACTCTTGTATCACCGTGTGGAGAAATAAACTTCTTTCCTCTTTAGGCTGCATTATCATTGGGTCTCTTCTTATAACAACTTATCCTTTGCCCTAAGACATCTGTCATTTAGAAAATGCTCAATCAATATTGTTTGAATTCACAGTACAAAGAATGACTTATGTGGCATAGCCTAAAAGAATCTACTCACAAAAAGAGGAGATGAATATACCTCAGACAAGAGGCTAATGAAAAGAGTAGCGAGAAATCACTAAACAATTTTAGAAAGTATTTGGGGTTATCAGAAATATACATATATATGATATATATGTGTAAATAATATAAATTATATTATTAAACTCCTCTGTACCTGCCCCTCAAAAAGAATAAATGTCAGCATTTTGGGAACTTACTTCAGATTTTTTTCATTTTTTTAAAGCCAAAGTACATTATAAAAAATGACCATTCCCTATAATTATCCTCCTTAGCAGAGGTTTTTCAACATTCCTCTCAAAATACACTACCTACAGCTAAAACCCAAATAAGGACTACTCATGAAAGTACAAGCCTATTACTTACTGGGATCTGAAGAGTAAAGTTCTAATAACAGAGCCCAAGATTGCATTACTTACTTAACAACTGCTTACCACTATTTGCTTATGTTAAACTTGAAATTTACTAAAACTGCCTAGCCATCTTTCAGACCCACTCCTACCGCCAGTTCTCCTCTTTCCATGCTAATTAAACTTGTGAGATTCACTACTGACATAAGCGCACCACCCAACATTTATTACTTGTAATTTTTATCCTGCTGATTTGGGTCTATTGATGACAGAGCAGGATTTTTATGCAGGTGAATTTTTGGCATCTAACTGCAGACATTGCCCACTTATGAACACTGAAAAACTTCCGGGTGGATCCTAGCTTTCCAATACCTTACATTACGATAATCACTTGGGTCCTTTCCCAAAACCAATCAATATATCAGGCAGGTACAGGGTGCCTCGTGAAGGCAAGGCCCTATTTTAGCATTTTTGTTTGTTTTGTTTTGAGTCTGATGGAGTTTCATCTGAAAGTTGCTAGACATATTCTGCCACAATCAGTAGCAACACCCATTATTCCTTGAAACAGACTTCCTTAGTTTTGAAAAAATTACATGAAGGAGCCATTTAATTATATTTCCCAATTGTTCTGTGGATTGTTCTGCGGTAACATGGAACAAGGGTTTTGTTTTGGTTTGGTTTGGTTTGGTTTGCTTATGAGGGCAGAATGGGTGAAATTAGTCCATTCAAGAGATTTCCAGATGGTATTCTTGAGTGAGAAAAGTAAGATGCACAGAAGTGTGTATAATATGATTCCATTTATGTAAAACAAATGAAACAAAAATATGAACGTACAAATATGTTCTTAAATGGCGGTGTGAACATAGAAAAAGTACATTAGGATATAGATACCAGACTGTGAACATGGGATGATCTTCTGGTATAAGAGAAAAGCAAAAACAGGGAAGGCAGGTTAAAAAAAAAAAAAAAAAGAAGAAAGATATTTTTAACAAAGAACACCTAAAAGCTACTTTGCCATGTAATATGCATGAAAGAATGGACTTTGCTAAACTAGTCATATGGAGGCTCTAAATCATTTTTCAAATATGAAAAGAATGACCTTACTTTGTAGTAACAGGCCTGTGTTTTAAGATGAACATCAAAATACAAAAATAAAACAAACAAAACAAAAAACTATATGTAAATTAGAAGAAAGGTGATGGTAAAACCCCCATGACAAAAGCAAGTGCAAATTATCTCAAGTGTTTCTGTTAATAGATTTTAAAAATCCAGTTTGACAGGGTACAGCAAATGGATGTCATCCTTAAGAGCAAAGTAAAGAAATGCCAGCTAAAGCAGATTTGATTCCAGATCATGGAATAAAGTAGGTAGCTTATAATGGCTTCTTTCAGTTATGACTTAAGACTCCAGCATAGGTTTTAATGTAACCATTTTACAGATGATGAAACTGAGTCTTGGAAAGTTTGGGCAGCTTTCCCAAGATTTGAGCCCATTCACATAATTCCAAAACCCATGTATTTACTCTGACAATAATGGTCTCACTATGTAAAATGACAGAAGTATAATAGATTTAGAATCCGTCTAGGAATATGACATACATATCCTGCATTTGCCCTGACAGGCTATATGATATTCCAGAGTAGTGCCACCTAGTTCCTCTCTCCTTTTGTACTAAGCCAAATGTTCTCTTGTTTCTATGCTCCAATTTATAGATCCTTAATTAAATCTTCTCTTTAGGCTCTATGAAGCTACATAACCTCCACAACCTCCATCTGTCTGATTTCCTCTCCTTTCTTACTCCACTCCACTCACTCTGGCCTCCTTGTTGTTCATCCAACACAATAAGTGTATTCCTGCCCCTGGGCCTTTGTACTTGCCATCTATTTCCTCTACCTAGAATATTCTTCCTTCAGATGTCTACTTGATTCGCTCTCCTCTTCACAGTGAACCTTTTCCAGACCGACTTACTTAAAATTAGAATCTTTGTGGCCAGTCTGACTCTTCTAATGCTGTCTCCTGTTTTATTTTTTTCTATCACACTCATCATCATTTAATAAACTTTCTATTTATTTCTTTGTTTGATTCCTTTGTTTGATTCCTACTACAAAAATGTAAGCTTCACAGGGCAGCAATTTTCTCTTTTGTTTACTGGTATGTCCCAGGCATCTACTCAATGTGTGGAACAAATGGATAAATGCACTGCTATTCTCCTTTCCAATATTCAGATCTGATAGTCTGGTGTTCATAAGATATGTTTTTTAATTACCAGAATGCATCTCATCCTAGATGTCTACATCGACATCTACAACTTCTAGATGTTTATGATTTCTAGAGATAAAAACAGGAGGGAGGAATTATACGTGAGGAAAATGAGTCAATAATATTGTTGAAGAAAGGTGGCTCAATAGGTTAAGTGTCTGCCTTTGGCTCAGGTCATGATCCTGGGGTCCTGAGATTTAGCCCCATGTTGGGTTCCCTCCTCAGAGAGGAATCTGCTTCTCCCTTCAACCCTCCTCCTTCTAGTGCTCTCTCTCTCTCTCAAATAAATAAATAAAACCTTAGAAAATATATATTATTAAAGAAATTGTATTGTAGGGGTGCCTGGGTGGCTCAGTGGGTTAAAGCCTCTGCCTTTGGCTCAGGTCATGATCTCAGGGTCCTGGGATCAAGCCCTGCATCGGGCTCTCAGCTCAGCAGGTAGCCTGCTTCCCCTTCTCTCTCTCTGCCTGCCTCTCTGCCTACTTGTGATCCCTCTCTCTCTGTCAAATAAGTAAATAAAATCTTTAAAAAAAAAGAAATTGTATTGTATAATATGAAAACATAATTTTTATCTATACTCATACTTTACACAAAAGTGAATCTAGGTAGATTACATACATATTTTTAAATGGTGCAAAGCTACAGAAAATAGAATTTTATCTTATCACTAGAAGGGTAATAAACAATATCTATATCGCAAAAAGGGATCGAACGAATTTGTAAGAAAAAGTTAAGATTTTAGGAGATAAATGGGCAAGGTGTAAATAGATAATTTGCATAGTGAATACACAACTTGTAAACAAACATGGAAAAAATCTTCAATGAATTAATGAAAAATGCAAATGGAAACTATCATATAGCATCACTGTCTTGACAGTTAGAAAGCACTATGGTGAAATGGTTATGACAATGTTAAATGAAAAAGGCAGAATTCAAATTGTATCTGTCATGTTTGTGGTTATGTATGTGGACGTGAACAGGAAGGGAACCCAAAAATTGAGTGTCATTTGGTCTCCTGGTTTTATGAGCGTACTAAAATTTAAAGTCTCCTTAATTTTTTTCCCTAGCTTATGTTTTGGTATGTTGACCTCTGAGGTCAATCCTCACTGGCCACTCTTGTGTTTTGTTGTTGTTGCTATTTTAAACTGTAAAATGCTAATTTTCTATCTCCTGTCACAGCATATTTTCTTCCAGAGCATTAAGCTTTGCAGTTTTGACAGGCAGAATAGTACAGAGGTTACAAGCAAGATTCTAGAGCCAGACTGCCCTAGTTTGAATCCCAGCTCAGCATTTTACTTGATCTTAGGCAAGTTGCTCAAATGGCTCCATTTCTTCGCCTTTAAAACGGGCATGATAATAATCCCTCACTTGTGTGGTTATTGCAAGAATTAAATGAGTTAGTGCATATATAAAACACTTAGGACAGTACTTAGCACTGGATAATAGTAGCTATTTTTATTAATTATTTAAATAGTTGATTATTTTCTCTCTGTCTTTCCATTTTCTCAATACTCTTAATCAGATTAAAACTCTTGTCAAACACCCTTTACAACCTTAATAAGAATCATAGAGTTGTTTGCCAGGAGTCTGGTTTCTAACTGTAATTAATGGTTTGGGTAATCAAAATCGGATCTCTAATGCCATCTATGTAGCTATCGAACAGCAGGACACAGCCGGGCAAGTCACGGTTTCTCCGGGTGGAACAGACCAGAACTTTCTCCGGGCAGAACAGACTGGAAGGGATTGGGATCTGGAGCCACACACCACCAACCTTGTGGGACAGACAGCAGAAGAACAGATCTCTCCGTAGGTGCTAGGAAATTAAGTCTAAACATTTACCAATTATGTTTCATGTTGCAGGTATTGTGCTAAGTCCAAAACCAGGGTCGTCAGCAAGACAGAGTTACTGCTCTCATAGAGAGTAAAGACAAAGACAAACATTAAATAATTACAAGTGTGATAAGTACTACTCAGAGGTCCAGGATTCTATGGCAGCTTATAGTCTGGCAAGCAGATATTCCAACCGCATGGTCACAGTCAAGCGAACACAGGTTTAGGGGCGCCTGGGTGGCTCAGTGGGTTAAGCCTCTGCCTTCAGCTCAGGTCATGATCTCAGGGTCCTGGGATCGAGCCCCACATCGGGCTCTCTACTCAGCAGGGAGTCTGCTTCCTCCTCTCTCTCTACCTGCCTCTCTGCCTGCTTGTGATCTCTCTCCTCTCTGTCAAATAAATAAATAAAATCTTTAAAAAAAAAGAGAGAGAGAGAGAACACAGGTTTATTCAGCCTGGGCTGTCAAGATGAGTGGCAGCACCTGGTGGTAAGGCATAGAGAGCAAGTATCACTTAAACATCTGGGAGGTACACGCCAGGACTCTATTCCGAAGTCCCTGCCACCAGACAGTTTCAGAGAGAGAATTCAGATACTCAGAAGGTTAAGACAGATTGCCACATCCTGAAGGGAAATGAAAAGAATATACCATATTCTAGAACTACAAGTAATTTAGTATGGCTAGAGCCCGGACTGGGGAGAGTGCTGGGAAACTGGGCTGGAGCAGGAACGGGGACTAGGTCTTGAGAGCATTTTCATACCACGTGGTGGATAAAACACCTGCAGCCAACTGGCTGGGGAGTCCTATCAGGCCCAGTTTTCTTGTCCCTTTCCACCTACTGATAGCACCAAACTGAGCCCATGCCAGTGGGGAGAGAATTTTCTAGCCACCACATTCACACAAGCGGTCCACAGCCCCATTCAGAAGGGTTTGTAAGTGATACGGCTTGTATACTTACACCTCAGGGCACCAGTGAGAAATAAGGTTCTCTTTCTTCTCTTTCCCTCCTCCTCCCCTCCATCTTCCTCCCTCCCTCCCTTTTTCTGCTCTCTCATTTTCTCTCTCTCCTGCTTTTTTAAAGTCCAACAACTTCTTTTCTTTTCTTTTCTTTTTTGAAGATTTTATTTATTTATTTGACACAAAGAGAGGGAGATCACAAGTAGGCAGAGAGGCAGGCAGAAAGAGAGGGGGGTAACAGGCTCCCTGCTGAGCAGAGAGCCCGCTGCGGGGCTTGATCCCAGGACCCTGAGATCATGACCTGAGCCAAAGGCAGAGGCTTTAACCCCCTGAGCCACCCAGGCGCCCCCAACAACTTCTTTTCTAATGAATAAATTGCTCAATGTTTATTTTGCCTTCTCCCTCTTATGTCCAAAGAAAATGATATTATAGACCTTCATTTTTCTTCTAGGAATGGGGTTTGCTGAAGTGGGGGTGCTAGAGGCAGCAGGTGGCGGCAGGGCAGGAAGCTCTGCTGGGAATTCTCTCCCAAAGGGAAGAAACACCCCCATTCCTACTGAAAAATAAGATAGGCCATTTTCTCTCATCCGTGAGTTGTTTTTCTGGGATCATTTTTCTTTGAATGTTGCTGGTACTTTGGTATTATTTTAAAACTACATAATTTTGGAATTATATTTGTGTTATAGACACTACATACTTGTGCTGCATAGAATTACCTTGTGGAAATAATTTTAAATTTATAGAAAATTCAGCCTTCTACTGTAAGGAAAAGCTTTCACTTCCACTTATTTGTTGGTTTGTTTATCTCCGTATGGACATGTGTATTCCTATTTTATTTAATGTGCTATACTCTGTTACTATCCTTACTTATTTGATGTTCAAAATGATCCCGATTTGGCAAATGGGGACCCCCTTCAAACTAGCTTCTGTGTTCTTTGACAAGTGTTTGTAATTCTTGGAGCATTTCCTCACTTTCTTGAACAACAGGTGATCCAAATCATCCTGAATTTTCTCTGCCTCAGCTCTGGAACCAACCATTTCGAACAAGTACTGATTCCTGTTAGTGGATATCAGTATTTGGAAACCAAGATATAAGCACTCGGTATGCTTACTTCTACTGAGTTGTCATTGTTTCAAAGCCCTCTCAGAGAAGAGAAGTACGAAATATATGAATGTATACACTTAGACATACAAACCTCCATACACACCTGTATCTATTTCCATATTTATCTGTATATATATATATATATTTTAACTGATTAGTTTGCATACTAATACTTTCAATTCCAATTCAGCACCTCAGGGCTCTCCAGCCTCCCTCCTTCCATTGTAGTAAATTCTTTCTCCAACAGTGAGAAATCTGACTCCCATGATCCTCAATGTGTTTACTTATTTGTTCAATCTACCTACATGTAATTGATCTGTCTACCATGTCAGTTGCCTGCTCAACCCCAGGGACTGCCATCTCCACAGCAACCGCCTCTTTCAGGGGCGGAGAATGGAGAGAAAGAGTGGTCTAATGAGGGGGAAAGAAAAAAGGAAGGAAGGGAAGGAGGGAGGGACCAATTCCATCTTAAGGCTTCTCACCTACAGATTGTTCACAAAACCAAGGGCTTACTCAAAGGGAAGGGCTCAATTGTGTTTCCAAAGGCGAAACAGGATAAGAAATGGAGAGTCTGATCAGAATTTAACCGTCTGTGCTTCTTGCAGAAAACCCAAAACTCCTGTCAATAATAATTTCAAAGAGTCCTACAGAGGTTTTTCTACAGACACTCTGATTATGTTTGAGGGGATTCCTACCATTGCATTGCCACAGTAGTGTCCCCATATGAGCTCCCCTGTTATATTTCTCCTAATTAATCCCCACACACCTGTTCATGATCATCCACCATTTCATAATATTTGTGTTAAAAGGAACCTACACAGAGTGCCAAAACCCAGCCATTCCCCATGGAAGTTTTTATATGGAAATCTCAAGCTCTTGGGGACTAAATATAAAGACATAAATACTTATATGAGAAGTTACCGGGCCTTTATCCTCCCTAGAAAAGGTCTTGATATTTTTTTTAGAGAAAAATAGCGGTAACTTCTGACTTTTTCAGGGTAGTGATGATGCATAACAGGCTCTGCAATTTACCAAATTCCAGGGCAAACATAACTTCATTTAAGAAGAGGTAGGAAACTACCTTATAGATGCGTGGAGTATGACTATTTTATTACACTTAGAAGACCTCAGCAAAATTCCAATATATGAATAATATTCTTCACTTCCTCTTAGAGCACTTGTGGCGAGCTCTGATGATAAATCTAAATCCTTCCTGAAATAATAACTTACCCTTCATAGAAATTTCTAGTCCAGATAGTACTAAGCCTTCCTCGACATTCAAGCCAACTTTAGAAATGTTCCTTTAAAATCCAGAAGCCAAATTTCTGGACCAAATCTGTCCAGTAAGGGATCAGAATGGTACCCAAATGTCCACTAACCATAGAAATGAGAAATAAGTTACAGTATGTTCAAAAGTAAAATACTATTACAGCAATGAATAAACTACAACTATACAGCAACACAGCATCTCACAAACATAACCAAACATGCAAGTACACATCCAGTATGATTCTGTTTATATACAAGGTTCAAACCTAGACAAAGCCAATGCAGGGTGCTACAAGTCAGAATAGTAGTCACTTGTGGGGGAATAACTAGAAAAGAGCATAAAGAGGGGTTCCAGAATTCTAAACCATCCTGTTTCTTGATCTGGGTGGGTCCTATTCATTTTGTAAAATTTCATCAATTTGTGTATTTTTACTATATATGTTAAATTCAATAAAATGAGGGGCCCCTGTGTGGCTCAGTGGGTTAAAGCCTCTGCCTTTGGCTCAGGTCATGATCTCAGGGTCCTGGGATTGAGCCTCACATTGGGCTCCCCACTCGGCAGGGAGCCTACTTCCCCCCTGCCTCTCTGACTACTTGTGATCTCTTTGTCTCTCTGTCAAATAAATAAATAAAATCTTAAAAAAAAAATTCAATAAAATGAGTATACCTCAAAAGACTCCTTCAGTGAAAGAAACACCATTGATCCTTAAGAATACCCAGAAGTTTTCAAGGACAAAAGACCATTCTTAGGTCACTTTCTAACATATCCAGTATAGGTTATAATATTTAAATCCCCTGGCTATGGCAGTGGTCTTCTCCTCTGTCCCAATGCCAGCTAACTCTGACTGGTCTTAGCCCTATGGATTTGAATCAGATAGCTCTAAGACCACGTAGGTACCATTAGTGACTAGAGGACTTTTGGAGGTGAGGGAACGTCTGTGCTTACACCTATATTTTTGAGAAAGCTGCTTCTCTCCAAGTCCAGTAATTGATTGAGAACCTACTCAACACCAAGGCACTTTCAAGACCTGGAGACCATTCATCCTGAGGAGGTGGTAAAATGCAATCATGACAGGTAAACATCTCTAGAAAGCATGAAAATTCAACAATCTTCCTTAATATCTTGAATTTAAGATTTCCAACATCCAGAAATCTTGAGCTCATATCCCATTTTCTAGTGTTCAATAACAGAAAGTTTTGAAAGCTCCCCATACCCCCAGAGATTCTTTGCCCTTCAAAATGATGTGAGCTTACAACCACATTTATACCTATGGGGCCTAAGTTGGTAGGGAAATTGGATTTTTGTTGCTTTAGAGAAGAGAAAAAAATAAATAAAATTTGACTTTTTTCCATAGGAATCAAAAAATGTTAATCACTTAAGTTTTTGAACTCCCCATTTATCTTCCTAGGAAGCAATCTAACCTGAGGGTAACACATACGTTGACTGCTCCCTATTCACACTTAATGAAGATAGGCCCCTACTGAATACATTCACAGTGGCATGTCCCTATAATAATTTCAGGTTGATGTCTTGCCCTGCTTTTTTTTAAGATTTTATTTATTTATTTGACAGAGAGAGAGAGAGATCACAAGTAGGCAGAGAGGCAGGCAGAGAGAGAGGGAGAAGCAGGCTCCCTGCTGAGCAGAGAGCCCAATGTGGGGCTGGATCCCAGGACCCTGAGATCATGACCTGAGCCAAAGGCAGAGGCTTTAACCCTCTGAGCCACCCAGGCGCCCTTGCCCTGCTTATTCTTACTGCTACTATGATCACACCTATTCATACCCCAAATCTTGCTCAGCTGATTTAAAGACTCTTTTTTTTTCATTGTTACTATGTCATCTTTGCAACTTTTTTCCTTTGTTATTTGTAAACATCCCTTTTTCCCAGCCCAATTCATATAGCTGCCACAATATCCGGCTAGCATTTTAACTTTCTTCTCTATATATTTTTTCCCAAAATAAATCACAAGTTATCCAAGGCTTAATCAAGTTATAGTCTTGCATTCTTGGCAACTGAATCATTGAAAAAATGTGTCAGATAATCCTTCCCACTGACATTTTTATCAGGGCTTTCGTAAAACAATCCCTGTATTTGGGCAATGAATAATTTATTTGAATTTTTCTTGAATAACAAATTATATTTAGAATAGTTCTGTGATCTGTGTACTTTTCCTAAGAGACTCCTTCTAGGCCTTTCTTTGTTCAACCAGTGACCAATAATATCCACAAATGTAGCTACAACCTGAGAAACTCCTTTACTTTATAAGCTCACAAAAAAATAAAGGAACCCTTCAGGATGTGCGTATATTTTCAAAATCAATAGATTAATCTAGAAGTATCATCTGAAACAGAATTTTGCTTAGGAACCGAAACTTGTCATTTTTAACACTGACAACATATGTTATCCTTTTTTCTTCTACTCTTTTAATTTCTCCACTGCCATGATTCTTCCCTTCATTTTAACAGCTTCTAAGCTCTTTATTCTAAGATCTTACCCTGTTTTTGCTTTTCTTTACTCATCTTAGTACTCAAAATTTGAAAGTAGGGTTCTGCAAACTTTCTAGGTGTAACCAAAGGGGACGGTTTGTCAAATCTGGTACCTTCTGGTTTAAGGTCTGTATCATGCTGCTGATATTTTATCTATACTTTCAAATCTCTATTAGCTCCTATGTACTGCCTGCAACTGACACAGAAAATCTCTACTCTTTCCTCACAGATAACATGGTAAATGGTTCTGAAGTTTTTTCAAATGAGGGAAATGATGGCACCAAAAGTAATATTGATTGCATACTGTGCTATAGTTTATGTAATAATTTATGAGCTTGTTAGAAATAAATGACAGGCCTCCTAATTCCCAAGCCCTGGGTTTGGAAAGAATTTAATACTATTGTCTTACTGTCATTTTATTTAATTTTAAGATTATCCTCTATTAATAATAAGTAAAACTATTCTTCCATTAATGATGGCAATATAAAGTCTCCTTTAAATAAGATATTTAAGTAAAAATGCCATTACATTAGAGAAAATTTAAATAAAGAATAGGAAAATTGATACAAGGATATGGCAAAAATGGTGATAATCAAATGACTGAGGTTTGGGAAACAGAACTATTTGGGAAGCACTATAAAGACTGATGTATAGGGATGCCTGGGTGGCTCAGTTGGTTAGGCAGCTGCCTTTGGTTCAGGTCATGATCCCAGGGTCCTGAGATCGAGTCCCACATTGAGCTCCTTGCTCAGCAGAGAGCGGGTTTCTCCCTCTGCCTGCAGCTTCTCCTCCTTGTACTCTCTCTCTCTGTGACAAATAAATAAATAAAGTCTTTAAAAAAAATATTGGTGTACATGATGGCAGGACAATTGAGAGTCAAGTATCATTTACTCTGCTCTCTGGATGGTAATTACTGATACTTCCTGTGGCTCCCTATGATATGGATCTTGGCCATGATGGCAAGAGCCAATCCCATGCCTTAACGTAGCCAATAGCTGACTTCACTACCCTCCTTGCTGGCTGCCAATTAGAGAAGCAATCCTGTCACAGGTTTGGAACAGCCAGAAAATATGCTGACAGGAGCCAAGCTGAGTGACAATCTTCAAGTCCTTTAAAAAATATAAAACTGACCCAACTAAATGAACAGGTAAGTTGGCCAGGATCAGGGGGCATAGATTTGCATCCCACCTCACCTTTAGGGCACCAGTCTCTAATTTTATGGCTCTTTCAAGAAAGCCAATGTGGATCCTGGGCAAGTGCACACCAGTGATAGAAAGAGCTCTAGGCTCTGAGAAACCCTCAAAGTCTACCAAGGACTTTGTAAGTTGGGGTTCTTGCTTGGTATTTATGGTATTTCTGTTATGGCAGGTATTCTTTTTAGCTAAAAATAATGATAAATATCTTATTTAAGTGGCAGGTAGCTGGAATGGTAATTTTGTTCCTGGCAAAGCCATAAGTGGGGGACAGGAAGAGGAAGGGGTAGGGAGATTAATACAAAGATTTGACCTTAAACCCTTACCAACAGAGCAGAGTTTAGAAGAGGAAGCTCATGCTTTTAAGAACAATTTATACCAAAAATTAGAACAATATTAACCTTTGGAAAGTCTTAAAACTTTTATAAGCTTCAAAGTCTTCATCTGAAAATAAAGACAGCAATAATTAACATACTTCATACTGATTATTGTGTGGACTATGAATATAAAGCACCAGGTCACACTAATGCTCAATAAATGTGACTTCCCGGGGCGCCTGGGTGGCTCAGTCGTTAAGCGTCTGCCTTCGGCCCAGGTCAGATCCCAGGGGTCTGGGATCGAGCCCCGCATCGGGCTCCCTGCTCCGCATCGGGCTCCCTGCTCCGCGGGAAGCCTGCTTCTCCCGCTACCATTCCCTCTGCTTGTGCTCCCTCTCTCGCTGTGTTTCTCTCTGTCAAATAAATAAAATCTTTAAAAAAAAATAAAATAAAATAAAAAATAAATAAATAAATAAATGTGACTTCCCCATGAAGCCAAAAGAACTCAGGTCAAGATCTGAATCTTACCATGGGTCAGTTTATTTATGAATGGCTCAAAATCTTCCAAAATGTATATGAGGCAGATTATAGAAATTCCAAATGACAAAATGGTACACATAAAATTTCAGAATCAGGGAAAATACAAATTAGAATAGAAAAACCAAGATGAGAAGAGAAAGTATAACAAGACGTTCAGACCATTAAGTCTTTCACAAGTACTAATGTGTACTAAAGTACAAAATTAGCTCTGAGCTTCCTAGCAACCCAAAAGAAAACGGGAAAATGTTTGATTACAAAATATCCCTTCATTCTACCTGATGGAGTAAAACATCAAGTGCTCATGGCAATCATATTTTCAAAGCTTTTATCTCCTCATCCTTAAAATGGCTTTAGATGTTGCAATAATGTATATGAAAAGTACTTTATAAACTTAACATGCCATAGAAACGTCACTTATTATTCTTTATACTTTAATTTGTCTAATAAGGCTTCTTACACTTTGGGATCTTCACTTAAGTTACAGAGCGAGATTATTTTTACTATAGGAATATCTAGCATCCCCAGGTAGTATTCTAACAATTTAATGTATCCCATTATTCCTCACAGTACTGGTAGGTACCATTTTATTTTCCCATTCAGATCAAGAAACTGGGATACAAAAAGGTTAAGTGACTCTCCCAAAATTACTCTGCTAGTAGGTGGCAGTGATGAGTGATACCCAAGAAAGTTGGCCCCTGAGTTCCTACTTGGGTTGTTTTTTTTTTAAGATTTTTATCATATTTGAGGCAGAGAGACACAGCAAGAGAGGGAACACAAGCAGAGGGAATGGTAGCGGGAGAAGCAGGCTTCCTGCCAAGCAAGGAGCCTGATGTGGGGCTCGATCCCAGGACTCTGGGATCATGACCCAAGCCGAAGGCAGCCGCTTAATGACTGAGCTAACCAGGCGCCCGTGAATCCCTACCTTTAACTATCCTTGTGCACAGACAACTAGGTATAAACTCCTTATACTTACAGGGTTCATGTAACTATAAAAAAATACTGATCTATAAATTGAATATAAACCAAGCAATAAAACCAGTGAGTTTTAAATTACAAGCCTTAATTTTATGTGACAGAAGATACTGTTTTCCTCATCACCCCTTGCAGCGTGAATTTGATATTATGACAGTCAGGTTGAAACCAGGTACTGTGAGGCAACATTACCTCACCACTGTGTTTCATCCAAATTACCGTAAGCCATTTGTTCATACAGCTTGTAGTGATATTATGCCTTCACTTGGTATAAACACATCATTGACATATTAAGTTTGCTTTGGTTCTTTCCTCATTAGTTCCCTGATTAAACTAGAATTGCTTGGTGCTAATTCAATTGTAAAAACAGACTGAAATTGCCAAGTAGCACTTGGCTGGAGGGAGGTCATTCAGAGGAGCCACAATATGCTTATTACTTTTAAATTATTGTTCAAATGAAAATTAAAATTGTTAAACTCACAGAGAGCTCACAGGCACCAAAGTCCCTCATTGGAGAAATCCCAGCAGAGAGTATTCTTTATAGGGGCGCCTGGGTGACTCAGTGGGTTAAAGCCTCTGCCTTCGGCTTGAGTCATGATCTCAGGGTCCTGGGATGGAGCCCACTCAGCGGGGAGCCTGCTTCCCCCCTCCCCCCGCCCCGCCGCCTGCCTCTCTGCCTACTTGTGATCTCTCTCTCTGTGTCAAATAAATAAATAAAACCTTTAAAAAAAATTTTTTTTAAAAAATAAAGAATAGGCGAGTAGATGATTTCCTTGTACTATGACGTCCACCCTTACCCCAGTCCATTGCCAGAGAGCCAGCACTGGAACATCACCTCCCACCAATAAGAGATGAAAGTCTCTAAGCAATGCTTATACTCCTCCAAGCTTCCACCTCTCTCTGTCATGTACCCAGGGCTCCTTGGCGGCGTGTTCAGGTGGGGAGTCTGGCTAGTCTGAGTCCTATTTTGATGTAGACCAGAGGAAAAGAGAGACATTAGGGAGAGATTTGGCTACAGTAAATCTGTTCTGATGGTACCACGTGCACCACACTGACCCTAAGGGGCCTCAGACTGACAAAGAACCCTTTTGGGGTTCTCTGGGCCACAGCAAAGTCCCAGCATCATGCTCGGCTTGAGTTCTGAGCTGAAAGGGTGGTGGTTCTCAATGAGCAGTTCAGCCCCAGCATGGAAGCAGGTCCGGAAGCACTGCCTACAGGTAGGAATGCAGCCTTGTTGCCTAGTGTATGTACTCCTCAAATTATGGTTTGCAAACTCAGGTTTGATGTATCGGTTTCCAAATACGTACAATGGACACAGCATACTGATTTGAAGATGCAACCAGATTAAAATCCTTGTTACTGAAAATTACATATTAAGACATCTATAACGATAGCAAATATATTGCAACAATCTCTACAGAGAAGCAAAGACAAGAGTCCAGCTTACCAGCTTCTGGCTTAAAACTACCATAAAATAAAGAGCCAATAGCACAGATCTTTACTAGCAGTTCTGAGAATGAAGTCTGGCCCCTAAAATAGTGACTAACTCAATCTCATGATGACAGAAACCTGATCTTGGCCTCATCAACATTTTACACTAACTCCTGGATACGCAATCTCTTTAAAGAACCCTCAGTAAGGATAAATAACACCCACCTGGCATTTTGTTTTGCTAGTGAAAACTAATAAGGGTAAATGATGGTGAGTCAAAAATTAAGGAAGGTAATATCAAGAACTTATCATATATATAACAAAAGTAGGAAGCAGTTGGCTGTCATCAGGGCTGTAGGGTTATTTATAAAAACTGATCTAAAATGACCATATTTCCTGATTTTCCCTATATAATCCAGCCTGTTGTACCACTACAATTATAAATAGTGCCATTTGCACTCTTTAAATCTTTAAACTGTTCTGGATTTTAACATAAATGATTTAGACTTCTTATCTGTGGCACCATCTCACATTACTTTATGCTCCACTTCCTCTTCTGATCTTCTTCTCCCTCACGCGCTAGGAAGCCCTTATCTTTTTTTTGCCCATTGGTTGTCTTTCCCTGTTTTCCAAGTGTTTCATGCTCCAAAGTTACCCCTTTGTTCAGTATTCACCCTTCACTCCCATGTAACCCAATTCATTCAACTCAAGTGATCCTGGTAAATGCTTAGAAGGCAAGCAATCTGATTATTACATGTGAAGTAGTTTATATCTGTGTTATCTGTCATTTTACAAATAATTTAGAACTATGGGAGAGGGGGACAGTTTTCTGATGCTTCATGCAAAATTTCTGCCATTTGTCAAAGTAAGGTGCAATTGTGTTAATTATGTAATCACTTCTGTCTGAGTTATTTTTGTGACTGCTATTATATATACACTTGTTCAGTTATATAATAGGGATCGCTGACTTGGCACCCTTTATTCTGAAAGTTTGCCAACACAAAAAGAAGCACAAGGAAAGACATTGGAAAGAGATCCAGAGAAGCAGAATTACATACAAGTGATTAGTATATTTTTTATTACACATTTCCATATTTTCCAAATGGCTGGAATTGAGTTTATATTACTTTTACCATTTGGGGGGGGAAATGGGTACAATAGAAGAGAATAAAAGTAAAAGTCACTTAGACTATTACTTGTTTTTATCAATAAGAAAACCTAAAAGCTAGATCTGACATGGGATAATAGTCTGCTGGTTATAAATACATATATTTACATCATTACATATCAAATAATGCTTCTTTCAATGTCCAAAAAGTTAAAGTGAGTCATCACCCTAGCAATGCAGCTTTGTAAGAACTGCCTCTCATTTATTAGTTACCCTCACTGGCAAGAGAAATTTCCCCCGCTTCCCACTGTGTGGCACCTTAAGGTGTGAACCCAGACAGGAATAAGCCTTATAGCAGCACATTTTTAAGGGGTGTTGTTTCTCTGCACCCCCTACTCTGAGCACCAGAATTTTTATTGCAATTGTCGGTGAAGGGCTGTTCAGTCCCAAAATCTAACTTATAACAATGCCTAAAGGGTTCTTTTCATACAGTACAGTATAAAGACAGTAAAATGCATTATGAATAACTGACCTAAATATTAAAATATAATAAACCACCTGCATAGATTTTGGTCAAGAAAATCAACCCCCATTCCCCCTCCCCCACTGAGGAGTTATAATAATCTTTAGGTAGACAGAGCTAGGGAAATTATTTATGATTTGATCCTATTCAACCCTTCTTCCTTTGTCATCCCAGGCCTGAATTATTTGCTGACTTTTTTCCAGTAGTAATTCATGTTCCATAACAGTAAATGATCTTTTTTATATGGATGCTTTAATGATTTTTTATAGAAAATTTCCATTTCTCTTTCTGTAATTATTCAAATTTCATACTTTAAGTAGCAGTCTTTACCGATAGGACTGTAATTGCTCTGGCTGGTCCAGTCCTTCTTTTACCTCAAATCTAGAAATTTTAAGCAGATTTTAAAATCTTAAATTTTAAACAGGATAGTCTCTGTCAGTGTATGATTTTTTTCATCACTAATCTGAAGTTGGGAGTGGTGGGGATCAGGGAGGGGCACAAGTTCTCTATAGTCCCGGGGGTTTTTTAATAACAAAAAGAATTACTTTCCTGGGAGGGAGGGATAGGGTGACTGGGTGATAGACATTGGGAAGGGTATGTGCTTTAGTGAGTGCTGTGAATTGTGTAAGACTGATGATTCACAGACCTGTACCCCTGAAGCAAATAGTACATTATATGTTAATTTAAAAAAGAAGAACAACTTTCCTATTGAATACTAGATGAAAAATTCCTCTTTGTTGATTTTTACTACAATACTTCCCATAGCATAGCACAAGAAAACTCCAAGCTAGGATTTAGGCTTACTGTTTAACCATTTCATGTTAGCCTAGAATTCCAATAATCCATACAGGAATGAGAAGCTTGAGTACCAGCTGAGATCATCGAAGATTTAAGGTTCATAAGATGCAAATGGCTGCTGCTGAAGAAGGCATGCATGTAGCTGTCAAGAATATAAGAAAAAGAATACTAAGAGCATGAATAGTGATGGAATACGCAATTGTAGAATGCTTGCCAGCAACATGATTACAGAGTGACATATAAATATAAGAGAGCCATTTTTTAATGAGAGAAATGAGTAATTGTCTTAAGCACTTAGAACAGAGGTTAATATTTTTAAAAGAATTTTATCTGTCTGGCTTCTTTACTATATATGTCTACATGGAAATTATCAGATCCCATCACTCAGTTGACTAAGCCTCTGACTCTGATCTCGGCTTTGGGTCTTGATCTCAGGGTTTGGGCCTTGCCTGGGGCTCCAGGCTGGCTGTGGAGCCTACTCAGGAAAAAGAGAGAGAGAGAACATACATACAATTAAACAGATTTAGTGTACTAATCAATGTATAGCTCAGTAATTTTTACATCCATATGTGTACATACATGACGCACATAGCTACATGCATATGTGCATGTCTCATATTGGTAACCACAGCCCAGTGGTTAAGACCAAAGATTTCTTGCATTCCCAAGTCCCCTCGTTCCCCTTCTCAGTCTGGTATACACAACAATCAAAAGGTAACAGAGAAAATACTTTGAAGGTTACTTGTACTGATTTACTAGAAGTTGCATGAGCTATGGAGACCCCATAAAACGGTGCCTCAGACAAATTAGCGGTTTTCTCTTTCCCTTTTGTGAAAAGAAGTCCAGTTGGAATGAAGGTTCCAGAGGTCCTAGTTTTCTTCCTTCTGTGCTGCTACTCTTAACCAAGAGTGATCTTGGTTGTCACGTAGCTCCCGACTCCGCCCAGGTGTGGTGACCACACTCAAAGCAGGAAGAAGGACGAAGTTAAGGAGCAAAAGGCCCTCCCCGCTGAGTCAGGCCCCCGTCCAATGCTTTCTCAGAAGCTCCACCAAATCATGGCTGCCTAACTCTCACTGGCGAAAACTGCATAGCCAAGAGTTTTGGTCGGCAAACCCAAAATAAAATAGGATTTTATGAGTAAGAAAGGAAGGGAGGATGGATATTGGTTAGCCAGCAGTCCCAACCATACCAATGGTCACAAATTGCTCCCACAAATGACCTTTCTTAAAAATGCCACTTTGCTTGTAAGGGATAAATGCAATCTGAAATCATCCCACAAGGGGTAATGCATTCCGAAATAAACATTCCTATAGCCTCTACTACAGATATAATATTAAACCATTTGGAAAAGAAGAAGTCTAGTGAGGTACTGCTTCAAAGATATGTTTCCCAAGAAAGCATAACTTTGTTCTTAAGAAGGAAAATACGGGGAAAATATTAAAGGGTAAAATTAAAAGAATTTGTTTAAGGCCACACAAATAACTGAAGAAATTTGACAACAGGTTTACATTAATGCATCGGGGCCCGCAAATGGAAGCTTGGTCATTTCCAAACTGTAACTCTGTTCATGAGGATTATGAACTTTGATTTAAATAAGAATGATTTCTATTCAACAAATGGAATGGGACTGGAGTCTACAGATGCACACTCTCTTATCTACACTTACGAATTCCCAAAATTTGAAAACTGAAAACTTTTTCACAAGTTGTACTACCTGTTTCATGACAAAAGTTGACCTGAAGTGACATGAGGCTACTTATAGTCCTTATTTACCCCATTTAGTATGATTGGTCATATATTTTGTTATTATATTTGGTTATGGGGTGCTGCCTCATATTACTAATTTACAATTACTGAAGTCACCCCCCTTATCCATCAGGGATATGTTCCAAGACCCCTAATGAATGCCTAAAACCTCAGACAGTGCAAAACACTATATATACTATGTCTTTTCCTACACATACATACATTTGATAAAATTAAATTTGTAAACTAGGCACATTAACAGATTAACAAAAACTAATAATAAAATAGGACAATTATAACAAGATACTATAATAAAAGCTATGTGTATGTGGTCTCCCTCTCAAAACATCTTATTGTACCATCCTCACCCTTCTTGTCGTGATGATGCGAGATGATAAAATGCTACGTTATGGATGAAGTGAGGTGAGTGATACAGACATTGTGACATAGCGTCAGGCAACTACTGACCTTCTGATGATTTTTCAGAAGGAGGATCATCTGCCAGGCGTAGGCCCCGTGTGACTAAAAACTGCAGAAAGTAAAACTAGGTAAAGGGACTATTATATTCTAAAACTCTGAATTCCAAAATATAGCTTCCTCCACCTCACAGTTCTGAGAGCCAAAGGTCTTAAAAACTACATAACCTAATTGGTTCACAATTTGATTTGTTTAGAGATTCCTATTACTACAAAAGCTCAGTGAAGGAATTACACATCATTGCTTTCAAAATTTTTCTAAGTCTTCAAATCTAAGAAATCAAATATATTGTTTCTGCCCATATATACCCAGCACTTTCGTTTGCTAACAAAGAGTAAATACACAAAGGATAACTGTTTTGTTTCCAAGTGTATTAGTTAAATTCTAGCTTTAATAATGCTTTGGCTCATTTGTTTAAAAAAAATGTGTTAATTGAGCTTTGTTCAACTGATAGGAAATACAAGGTTTTTTTAATAAAAAATGGCAAAATCAACACTTGAAAAGAAGCAGAAAATGAGGCAAATGGTTGCTTGAATTCTTTCTTTTCATTTTATTAGTAATATGTATGATCTTCGATATTTGTTTCTTGTTCATATTCATTTATGAACTGAGAGATAATCAATGGCTATAATGATGGAGATTAAATGTAGATTTTTATTTTATTTTTTTTAAGATTTTATTTATTTGTCAAAGAGAGAGCACAAGCAGGGGGATTGGCAGGCAGAGAGAAAAGCAGGCTCCCCGCTGAGCAAGGAGCTCAACTCAGCACTTGATCCAAAGCCCCTGGGACCATGACCTGAACCAAAGGTAGGCACTTAGCCAGTTGAGACCCAGGCATTCCTGAAATGTAGTTTTTAAAAAATATAATACCAAAACACTATGATCCAGCTATGTAAATTCACAATTTGCATGGAGTTTAGTTTTGGTTTTTTTCTCCACTTCACCAAAGTTTCTATGGATCTTTTAATCACTAAAACCTCCAAAATCTCAAATTCCAACATTCTACTCTGTGAATATAATTCACTTGCTGAGATATGGAATTCTTCTCTGTGGCTTACAAACCTCTACAGGATATCACCTCATTTCTGACCTCATCTAATGTCATTTTCCCTTTCTCTCAATATGCTGCCCCCACATTGGCCTCATTTTACTTCCTGGACTACTTCAAGCTCCATTCTGCCTCAGGACATTAGCACATGTCGTGCCCTCCTTCTGTCTGCTATTTCTCACATATTTTTCAAGTTTGGCTCCTTCTAATCCATAAAATCTAGTTTCAATGTCATTGGCTTAGGAACAACTTTCCTTATCACCTTATCTATATGTTTCCCTGCCTATTTTGACTAAGACTTCATTCTGTTTATTTTTAATAGTAATTATAATTTGCTTGCTTATTTCTGTCTCCCCACTAGGCCGTGAACTCCTTGAAGGAGATGATAAACTGTCTCCTGTTCATTAATATATATGTAGCAGCAAGCATCATGCCTGGCACATTTTAAACTCTTAAGAACTATTTCGAAAAACAACATGAGAATAATTTATCCTATGTCTTTCAGTAATAATTTTTCCAAAACATCTCACTCTACATTTTACCTTTACCAAAACAAAAGATGTTCAAATCTTGTATATCATGAATATTGGCTCAAAAACTCTGAAGAAAATTCTCCTATAAGAAAGTATATAATTAGAAATAAGCACATTGTAGAATATGCACAGAAGATTCTAATCTATAGATAATAAAGTATATATCTGCATGCATAGCTACATATGTATATATACATATATACATAGATAAATATACATATATAATTATATATGTATAATTGTGTATATGCAAATATGGATTACAGCATGTATGGGGTGGTGGAAGGGATGGGAGAAAAAAGAACAGGGCTAGGGTGTTGGAAAGACAAAAGGGCACAGTGAAACTGGCCTCTAACAAATTTTTTCTATTGGAAAGAAAACTGCTTAAAAATTACTAAAGAGGGGCGCCTGGGTGGCTCAGCCGTTAAGCATCTGCCTTCGGCTCAGGTCATGATCCCAGAGTCCTGGGATCGAGCCCCACATCAGGCTCCTTGCTTGGCAGGAAGCCTGCTTCTCCCGCTACCATTCCCTCTGCTTGTGTTCCCTCTCTCGCTGTGTTTCTCTCTGTCAAATAAATAAAATCTTTAAAAAAAAAATTACTAAAGAATTTTAGTCTACTCTCCTCATTAGATGAATTCTTAAGGATGTTTTCCTGATGATAATCAAATATCACTGAATTTTACTCTCATTGGGTCACTGCTGATGAGATTACAAAATAAAATGGGTACTTAGATTTTTTTTTTACCACAGTTGTTCATTAACTATATCTGAATCCAAGTTTTTTGTCATCTCCTTCAGTTGACAGTACAGCAGGGACAGAGGAGGATTCTAGCTCAGGTTCTATCTAAATTGGCCTAGAACCCATGCCTATAGGTACCCTGTCTGGCAAAAGTTAAAGGTCTCGCTAAAGGTATGGTCTCTACCTCCTGGCTTACCATGGACAGTCCCTGTTTATTCCAGTCTTCATATAATTAATAATCTGTCCCCTTTCACTCTCAAGTGTCCTGGTTAAGATGGTAAATTATGTAGTCACCCTAGCTATAGCTCCTTAAGAACGTTACCTATTAAATGCTAGGCAAGGATAGGGATGTCAGACCAACAAGTGTGTGTGTGTATATGGGGAAAGGGATCCTAAAGAACGTAGGCAATTCCCCACGTCTGTCTTCATCCAAATCCTTTAAACCTTGTTCTATCTCATTAGAAATTTAGCTGGCAAAGAATTTTATCCTGAACGTGTTCAATTAATACACATAGGCAGTGTTTGACACACCTCAATATTTGCTGGCTTTTTGACTTTACATTTGCAACCATCCTGTCGCATTCATTTCGTATTGCATTTTTTTAAGTCTCAGACTTCGTTTTTATTTAAAAGCCCAGTTGCAACCCCCAAATACCTGACTCAGCTCACAACTAGAGACAGCATCAAATTTCCCAGCCCACTTAATTTGAAAGCCTGCCAAGATAGGTGAAAGACCTTATAAATATGTAAAGCAGGAAGTTCAAATTACAGTCAAGTAAATCTCTAGTGATTGATGTTCTTTTCAAAACAATTTTTTAAAAAAATACAACCTCATAAAAGCAGCACATTTCCAAGACCCCCCTCTTACCAAATGTTTCACCCGAGTTCAGACTGGACAATGTACTTTTAGTACTGTATTTATTTTGGATTTTTACCACTTCCTGGAGGCCAGGAGGAGGCACAGTGGGAGGATCCAAAAAAACTCTACCACAGCCATTTTGTTTGTAAGGCAGAGTGGTAGAATTCTGTTAGCCAGTAAAGCTTTTGAAACAGAATTTTTAAAGAGGAAAAAAAAAAAAGTATGCCTATTGTTTTAAATTTAACCACTGAAACCCTTTTATTTTCGTTCTCTGCACAAATGGTAGTTATTGCGGCTAACGAGTTCTGTTTTTACAAGGAATTGAAGCTCACGACAGGAGTCGTGAATTTTGTTCATGGATGACCGCCTTCTCTAAGGGACCTAACGATGTCAAATCAAAAATGTTTTGATGGCAATAGTTTTCAAATGGCCATATTTGTATCCCAATTACATATCGACGTTTGGGAAGTGGTAAACAATTTGCTTAAGGAAAGCGTTATATTCCGCAAAAACCCACATACAGGAGATAAGAGTGTTCCTTTAGACGTTCAAAGGGCATTTTCTCGAGCTCCCAGGCAGTCGTGGGAGCTATTGTTTTGCAGTGTCACTTAATAGCGAGCTTAGACTTTTGTCATTTGGGTGGCTGTGCTTTTAAAAGCCCAGTGTAAAATGGCACACACACTGCATTTTTTTCCGAGCTGCAGGAGGCGGGGGGAGCGGGGGATAGTGCAGACTGTAGGGACACTGCCCTCCTAACCAATCAGAGCACGCCTGCTTGCCATCGCAAAGTTGTTAACCCCAGAGTCTTCTGGCTGCCGCTGCCTCCTCTGCTTTTAATCTTCGTGGATATTTCTCCGATTTTTTCCAAACGCCCACAGATCCTGGGGGAAGCCACCCCATTCAGCCACCGATCATGGAAGAAAGTATTACTTTTTATTTACCAAATATTTTAAAGATGTTTGAAGATCCATATGCTGCCTGGAGGCTGTTGTTTCCAGGGACACAAGTATCCAGCCTATATTGTTACAATTATTTTTCAAGAACTGGCTTCTTCTCTGCCTACACTAATGGTAAGTTTTTGATTTTAAACATTTATGTCATTAAACCTTTGAATGAGCCGCCAGATAAAGAGGATTTTCATTGTGTTTCCTCTAACAAAACCAATCTTTGTATTTTTCTTTTAGCTTTGGTCTCTGTATATTCCACCTAATTTTGTCTGGTAAATTTTTACTAAAAGAAAAAAAAAAACGTAGTTTTTTTCTTTCATGATTAAAACCAAATATTTGTAATATAAATTATACTTTAATTACTGTGAACTAGAGGGGAACTCAGCTATTTCAAGATGGACTTGTTTTGTGCCAGCAATGTTGGTAATGCCAAATATGTGCATATCCTCTTTATAAAAATTATGTATTACCTAATTTGTCCAGGACTAAATTATCAGCAGGCAAACTATGGATGTAGTTTTGTTTCTTTCTTTCCTTTTTTTTTAAATAGGCCTATTGTGGTTTTCTTGATGGATTACTTGGATACAAACTACAGAAAAGCTGCCCTTGGTATAATGAAGGTGGAGATTGACATAACCGGGTTTATATTAAGTTATGGCTGTTACTAAATAGTGGATCTTTTATTTGCTGATCAGATCTAAACTTGTATTCCGTGATATTAATTCTTTGAAGCTCTTCACTAGATAATCTGTGCAGATCTCGCTTGTTTTTCTCCAAAAAGGTACATTTGGGAGACATTTTGTAATTTTTGGCATTTTTCTAATTTTTTTTTCTTTTTGCACACGGTGGGAGATCTTTTTTGTTTTGCATTGATCTGTGTTGGTGGCGCTGTAGTGCTCCTCAACAATTTATGTCAGTTTCACTAAAAGAAAAAAGGAGGAAAAAAAGAGGTGGGGCAAGATTTGATCTATTATCTTATCCCTTTATTTCCTTAAAGAAAGTTCAATTTAGCCAGAGGAATTATTCAGTTGTATTATTTAAATGTTTATTGTGAACTGTGAACCGTGGGTGAGAGCAGACATGTCGTCACAACCCGTCCAGGGAGCATCAGGGACAAGCGTGCAGTTTGCAGTTGTGTTTTATCTGATCTGATTATCTCTAGATCAGAATTTTTCAATAATTAGCTGCTGGTTCACTTTCTCTTACCTCAGTAACATTTTGCATTTTCTCTGTATTACAATACCGTGCATGTTAATGTTTTCCCAATGTAACAAAACATTTGAGTTTTAGTTCACTCAACATTGTAAAAGTTGAATTTTGTTTTGAACCTAGGGATTTCTCAAATAACTATTCTAAGTTTCTCCAGGGAATTTTCTAGTAGTTTGGCATGTAATATTGCCTACATTATTATTTATTTTGAAATGATACTTCAATTGAATTTATATATATCCTTGTTTTGAAAAGAGCAAATATTTTGGAATAAGATGATTTTTGAGAACATGTACATAACTGTTTTCTAACTTTAAAAATACTGGTATTCAAGTATCTAAATGGAGGTAAATGTTTTTCATCTTTGTTCTTATTGAGAGTTATCTGATTAGAGAATATGGGGTTTAGGCCCAAAGCTTCCCAAGAACAAAATGTATATTACAATATGACATAGGTTATACCCGTCTCTGTGAACATTTTAGTTGCTTATGAAGATAGTAAGTATATCCTTCGTTCAAAAAGAAAGTAGGAGGAATCAATAATTGTACCTAAAAACAGATTATTTTGCCAAATAAAATAAAAACAACTGAAATACTATCCTAGACTACCTTAACATATGATTGAATAATTTCTTGAGAGAGTGAAAATTTCTGGAGTTACTATTTTTTTCACCTTAAAATAGGTAAATGCTTATTTCACCATTTAAAATTCTGAAGTAAAAGAATGTGGAAAATGACTCAGAATAGTATTTCTCATTTTTGTGTCCATATAATTTATTTCTATAGGACTCTTTCCTTGAACTTCAAAAATAATTATGTATCATCCCCATAGTTTTGTTTATACTGTACTGTAAAAATTTGAAAATGTCCACTGTAACATTTTATCTCTTTATAAAATTTAAATGCCCCATCAAGACTAGTTTTGACATTATAGATTATTTATAGCATGAAATACAGCAGGTGTAAATATACTACCGAACCGTATGGTTATTCTGGAGAGTTTAGTTCTCTGAAGTTGATCTACCTAATAAAATACACTTCCCAATATGTTTGTTGCTAAAATATTCTGTTATTCAGCTGGTGATGTATTTTATTTTAATTTGTAAAAACTAAAAATGTTTATATATGGTAGCCCCCCTTTTAAAAACAAACTGATTCTATGAAGTTCATATGTAGCTATGCAATGCTCTTTGTTCTCCTACATCATTGACTATTACATCATTGATTATGAAGTAACCATTAGAGTTAAATCTTCACTTTTTAAAATCATCCATATATATTTATATTCAAGATATTCTTTTATATGTGCCTCTTACATCACTAGGTAGGTAAGGAGCTTTAAATCTACAAGGCAAAAACAATTTATTATTTTATATTATTCTCCATTTTTAAGTCCACCTTGTGCTTCATTTTAGCTCTGGATTCTTTGGACATTAATTCTTTTTTTAACTGACAATATTTTTGTGGGCATTAGTTCATGAGTTTGGTGTGCTTTAGATTAGAATTATTATAAAGTATGTTTTTATCGTAAAAAAAATCTTTATTTATTAACTGTAGTCTAGAGAGAACTCAGTTTTCCATAGTAACAGTTGCTAGATCATAAACAATAAAAATATTTTTAAAAAATCCTGAAATGTCATTTTAGTTAATAATTACACATTTATTTCTTTCTTGCATACCATTTTATCAGAGATAGTAACAAGTAGCAAAATTGACTACATTAAAATGTCATATCATATTTTTTTACCCTGCCCATCCCTCTGGTGGAAGGGAGGGGTCAATGAGTAGTGAAATCGCCCAAAACAGGTTGCAGAAAAAATAAATAAATGATGCCAAAGACATGGAGAATCTGTAAATCAAATTCTAAACAATAAACCTCAGAAAAGTAAATTTGAAATTATGGAGTTTGTTCAATAGCAAAAATAAGCTGAAAATTTTATTAAGATTTAATGTAATGAACCAATATAATTTCCTAATTTATTAATTTGTACTCATTAGTATTGCTAAAAATTGAAGAAATTTTAAGGTTAGCCAAACCTAATAGGAAAATGAGATAACAAAGGGAAAAAATATTAAGATGACCTAACATAAATGCTAAAAATATTAGCCAGGACCAATCTAATATACCTTGGAATGAACTTCTTTAGAAGAAGGAAAAAATAGCTAAAAATTTTGTTCTCAGAAAACCAAGTTCAATACAGACCTGAAATTGTATGTTTCCAATTCCACCCACTTCTTGTGCATATTTACCTCTGCTATTTCTTGGACATAGCATTACTTTCCACAAGACCATACAGATTCACTACTGTCCTTAGTGTGGTTGTACAAGGAAAGAGAAGGGGAAAGTAATAAGCAAAATGGGTATTTGCAGTATAATTTTTTTTATAGTTCCAAAATTATTCTTAAATTGAGAGTCTAAAGAGAAAATAAAACAAAGAAATTATTTCTTTATGAAAAAGATGAAAGGGTTTTACTTTCTACTTGATTCGTTCAACATTTATTTTTATTTGGAGATTTACTTATTTTAGATTTTTTCCTACCTATTATTTCTTACCATGCTAAGATGCTGGGGTATAATATTAAGACAAGACAAGCATCCCTGCTTTCATGGAGTTTATTGTCCAAGAAGGTTCAAAGTTCTAATCTAAGGTGTTAGATATGAGAGCCTCCCATTTGGAAATAAAGACCAAATGAGATTTCTGGAGTAAAAAATATTTTTTTTTTAATTTAAATACAATCATATGATTTAACAAGTGTCCTTCTATTGAGGAACCATTATTTGGGCACCAGATATTCACATACTGAGGGGAAAATAGCCCTCAGATTTTAGATATAGCCCAAATAGATGCTATATAAATAGACAGTTAACTAATACCAATTTCTATTGCAAAATTAGAAATAAAACATAAACTTGCTTGCTTGTGAAGAGAGATGGATGGAGATCACTGTGGTAGTAGCAATCTGGGGTGTGTCCTTGTAAGGTCCATTTAATGAAAACTTTTGAATGTGATATAGCCTCATTTTGTATATTTTGTTCACTTTGTCATGAAAAAACTGTTAATGTAAATATAAATTGTGAAATGAAGCAGAGAAATATGATTACAGTGTAAAGGATTATATCGAAATTAAAATACTTATTTTCATTTTAAAATCACAGTATTTTTAATGATAGATAAAACAGAATTTTAAAAAATAAAAGCAAATATTTTCATTTACAAAAATAACATAATTACACATTTAGTTAATTAAGGGTATGAGAGATGGAGCAGGAAAGTAAAACTGCTGTTATATGCAGATGATTTGGAGAAGGATCTCTTCATTAAGGATTCTCTATATGTGGTTTAAGATGACCTCAAGAATAAAGTCATCAAATTATTTTATCGTAGAGCAATTATTCCAGACTAGCTATAGATGTATTACATCATTTAGTTTGCTTTTTGTACTAACATAGAACCTTCCTGACAGTGACATAAAAAAAATATGTACATGTATTATTTCAACTAAATCAGTAACAGGAAGGAAGCCAGTTCTGCATCTGGTTCAGTAGCTCAACAGTGTTGTCAAGGTCCTTAGCAGGTTCCATTCTTTTACATTGCCATAATGTCAGCAATGTCTTTCCTTATAGTAACAATATGGCTGCTGCAGCGCCAAACATCATTGCCTGATATCACAGTTTCCAAAGGGGAGATAGTTTCTCTTAATGCATCCTTTTATAAGAGAAGAAATTCTTTCCCAGTGGCCCACAGCACACTGCTTCTTACAGCTCATTGACTAGGTTTATAGGACATGTTCATATCTCACCCAGTCATAGACATGGAGATTAAAATTCCCGTGATTAGTTTGTCTAGAGAAGAGTTCTCAGAAGAGTGAATACCTACCTGTTCAGTATCCAGTGTGATAACTCAATATGGTTACTTCTATTTGCTTTGTATGAACTTCAACTGCTTTTGTGTGAATATTCTTGAGTGATAAAAAATAAATATCTGTTTTCATTGAGACCAGACTGGACGTGAAGGCATCTAACTAAAAACTAAACTAAACTAAAAACAAACATTTAATCAGAGTCCTCTATGTTCCAGCTTCTAGCTAAATGCTACTTTTATTATATCCTTAAATTCTCACACAAACTTTGGAGATAGGACAGTTATTATACCCATTTTACAGATGAGGCTTAGAAAGGTTTGACCCAGGTTACTCAGTAAATGAAAAAACTGATATTTGAACCTGGCATGTTTGATATCAAAGGATGTTTGAAATCAGTGTACTTACCCATATTTCTAGACTATTACATTAGACATTTATAAAATTTATGTTCTGTAAATGGACATATTTTACATGCACTATACGATGTCACTGTTTAAATGAATCCTCTAGTGAATCATTTTATAAATATAGTATTTTCATAAAACCAGTAATTGGCCACCTAACTTAGCAGTTGTATACATCTGAATTTTTGTATGTTGAATTTGCTGAAGGCACACTTGTATTGCATCTTATCTCTTCAGGAACATCTCGTGAAATTCTTTCAGAAGTTTTTTTTCTTTATAGAGAAAAAAAGATCAAAGACTAGAGATTCAGTGAGGCTTAGTTGAACTGGGTAAATTCATGATTCATAACACTAGGTCCAAATAGAATATTGGCATCTATTTCACAACGTACAAGTTCAGTTTTATGTACAAAATGTTTTATCTTAACCAAGTTTGGGATGTATGGAAGTCTACCCCTCTGGGACATTTTGGGGGTATTCAGTGTACTCTAGATCAGTGGATCTTAGACATCACTGTGCACCAGAATCACCTAAAACACAGATTCTTGGGCCCCGCAGCTAGGGTTCCTGGCTCAGTTGGTCTGGATTGGAGCCTGAGAAGCTGCATTTCTGGCAAGCTCCCAGATGGTCCTGATGTTGCTGGTCCCCTTTTGAGACCCTACTCTAGAGAATCAGATGGCACCTACCATGATAAGTATTTTGACTTTGAAATATGCCGATCTTAAAAGGATGTCATTTAATATTTGACAAATATATGAATACACATATATTAAAGTATTAAATAGGGTTGTCAGGATAGCCTCACTGAAAAGGGAAGAGTTGAGCAATGATCTGAAGGAGGATTCTTCTTATGCCTTAGCACGAATATCACATTTCAGATTTGCCAATGAATCATATATGTGTGTATTTTTAACCCTTTTCTAAAAAAAACCCAGCAACCCACAATTTACAAATTATTTTTAAGAACAGGTAAAAATAGAACTTAGTTGTACTCAATAGCAAGTCACATCCGAGAAAGACTTCTGCATTTGTGGCATTTTTCTGGTTTTCTTGACTTTATCCCCCCAGCCACTAATGCTCCACATTCATTAATGGGACATGGTTTTGATGAGACTGAGAAAGAAGCTGCCATGCCAATGACCTATATTTAGCTTTGAAACTCAGGCCACTGCCCCAATCCACTGGAAACTCTCCATCATCCAAGACAAAGGTCATAGCCTCCAGTTGAAAACACTATCATATGCCAAGGAGTGAAGAAGACCTTTCCCAAGGGTTTAATTGCTCCACTGCTTTGACACTTAAGAAATTTTTTTTAATTCTGAAGGACTTTGATAATTTTTCATTAAAGTCCAAGAAACAAACTCCCAGCATAAATGGGTAAAAGACAATCAGCAAATCCAATGTCCTAATATTCCCAGAGCCTATATATACTTTGAGCTATCCTTTCATAGCACTAAAGGCTTCATCAAGAAACTAGCATGAAGTACCCCGAGAGACAAGAGTAGTTAAGTGTGGACTGGTGTGGTACAGTAGCAAAAGAGTCATTCAGCATCTATATAATAATAAACTCAGATTGTTTTCAATCGCCTAAGCTTGCCAAACTGTGCTGTCCAATACGTAGTCATTAGCCTCCTGTAGCTATGTAAATTTAATTGTGAATTGAAATTAAAAATTTAAGAGCTACACCTAGCTAGTGGCTACCATCTTGGACAACAGATTTATGGAACATTTCTGTCTTGGTCTGTTCAGGCTGCTATAACAATACCATAGTGTGGGTAGGTTATAAACAACAAAAATTTCTCATGGTTACAGAAGCTCAAAGTCCAAGATCAAGGTACTGGCGGATTCAGTATCTGGTGAGAGTCATCGTGTCCTGCATGTCCTCACACAGCCAGAGGGGTGAGTGGGGCTCTCTGGGGTCTGTTTTACAGAGGCACTAATCCCATTCTACCCTCATGACCTAAACACCTCCCAAAGGCCCCACCTCCAAATACCATCACATTGGGGAGTAGGATTTCAGTATATGAATTTGGGGAGGGGGAAACATAAGCATTCAGTGTATAGCAATTTCCATGATTGCAGAAAGTTCTGTTGGACAGCACTGATGCTCCAGACCGTGCTTGGCTCACACTACTACACCACGGTTTCTAACTACTTCCTGTAGTTACCATCATCCAGAAACTTAAAAACAAAATGCCTGCACCACATGCCCAGAGATTCTAGTTGGCCTGGGATCACATCTTGGCATAAGCATTTTCCAAAAGCTATTCACAGGATTCCAATATACAGCTGGAGTTGAGAATTGCTAAGTTCCTCTATTGAAGTAAGCCACTAAACCAAAAATTGAAGAGGTCCGTCGATTAGTGCTGCTACTTCTCATCTCAATATTTCAAAAGCTACAATCCCATCTCCTAGAAAGTGAGGAAGGTTCAAACCAAGATAAAGAATAACCAGACAGTCTGGCCAATTCTGTGGGATAAAACATTAAGTTGATGACCTAATGAACACCAACTTTAGCTGGAAGAAAAACAGCCCAATCGCCACTGCTTGTCTTGCATACTGAAAGACTATTCATTCTGAAGTTAATTTGAGTTTTCAAAAGGTAATATGAAATTTATTAATGTTAATATCCAAGGAAGCTCTTCCTAATGTTTTTAAACTTAGTTTACAAATTTTATCATATATATAAATCTGGCAAATTTTAGAAATCATGGACCTTTAAAATTTGGTCTTATTTATACTATTACTTGATACCCCTTTTTACTGCATTTATAAATTTACTGCATACAGCTGCCTCCTTTGGTATCTAGTAAGGAGTTTCAAGAAGTCAAGAAAGTCTTTTTTTTTGGATTTTATTTATTTGACAGTGAGAGAGATCACAAGTAGGCAGAAAGAGAGGGGAAAGCAGGCTCCCTCATGAGCAGAGAGCCCGATGTGGGGCTCGATGCGGGGCTCGATCCCAGGACCCTGATATCATGACCTGAGCCGAAGGCAGAGGCTTTAGCCCACTGAGCCACCCAGGCACCCCAAGAAGTCAAGAAAGTCTAACATATCTAATAAATTTAACTTGTAAGTATGGTGATTCTTAAGTTATCTTTAATGTTTTAACACTATATATAATTTTGTAGTAATTGTACTTAAAAGTCTAATAGGCTGACCTCCTACTCCAATAGGTCAAATGTTCTTAAACAGAACAATTACCTACATTAAAAAACACTTCTGTACTTATTCTAAATCTTTCTGGAATTAAAAGCTTCTTACCTGCTAAGAAAACAGTTATGTCCCACCAAATAATTTTGGGTGAAGCCTTCCCAAGTGAATTTTTTGGTCTGCCTTCTCAATGTACTATGGTTTCTTGATGAACAGAGGTTTCAGTTGGAACAGACTAGATCCTTGTCTGACACTGATGTAACATTCTGAGCCTTACTTATATTCATTATATATAAGTATGTGTGTGTGTGTATATATATATATATATATATATATATATATATATAGTACCCACCCCACCCCCCCAAAAAGTAAGCTCATTTGCCCAAGATAGTGAGTCATATCTCTACCTTTTTCCAAGTCAGGTTAGAATCTTTGATCCTTACATACACAGATGTCTACAACAATGAACAAATATTTAGGTTGTGCATTTCTTAATCCTTTAGAATGTATCACTGTCCTTTTTTCTAAATCTAGACATCTTTGAATTTGGCAGAATCCTTCACATTCTTATAGGACAATCAACTCTTGGAGTTGCTAACAGATACTTAATTGACACTGAATCTCTCTAGAGGGTTTTGTGTATGTGGTCACAATTTCCAAGCATATTCTATTGACAAATTTTTTTTAACCCCCAGAATAGCTGACTAGAAGCCTCTCCATACACATTTCTATTGAAGACATTATGAGAACAGAGCTTTGCCTGATCTGTTTGTGTTCCTAGCTCTGCCCTTTAACTCACTGTATTCTCACAACAGCCATGTGAAGAGGGAATATTACCTTGTTTCAAAGAAGAAGAAACTGAGGGTCTGCACACTTAAGTAACTTGGGCCAGTTATCCTCCTCGTGTGGCTGTTGTGAGACTACAATGAGTTAAAGCACTTAAAGCACCAAGAAAGCACCAAAAAGTCACTGATATGTTGTAAACATTCAGTATAGGCCACACGTTCATTGTTTCATAGACACCCCTGATTTCAGGGACGAAAGTAGGCTTTACACAGTGTGATAGGAATTAAAAAGGTCGGCCCATTTAGGCATATGGGTGTCACAATATTATTAGAGAGGCTGTCATTATCCTTTGCAACTATTCTCAAAGGTCAGTAAGTCCAATAGCCTTTCCAATGATTAAAGTTTCTTTGTTACCTGCTCTTCACTCACTAAATAAATCTTTATCAGGCTTCTACTGTATTAAAAACAACAGCAACAGGGCGCCTGGGTGGCTCAGTCGTTGGGCGTCTGCCTTCGGCTCAGGTCATGATCCCAGGGTCCTGGGATCGAGCCCCGCATCGGGCTCCCTGCTCGGCAGGAAGCCTGCTTCTCCTGCTACCATTCCCTCTGCTTGTGTTCCCTCTCTCGCTGTTTCTCTCTGTCAAATAATTAAAATCTTAAAAAAAAAAAAACAACAGCAACAACCCTGTCCTGAGCCCTAACAGATTAGAGAGAAGAGAAGCCGTTGGGAATTGGGGTAAACTTCATGGAGAATATACTTTTGACCAGAGCCTTGAAAGACACACAGACTTTCAATATGTAGAAATCGAGAGAAGACATTCCAGGTAAAGAAAGTAGTGTGGGCACAGACGAGGAGAGAAAACACATGGCATTTGGAAACACCAGCTAGAAGTCCAGCGTGGGGTAGACAGTTAGGTATAATGTGTGGGGATTAGAGACTGAGAGAGATGGACCTGCAATGGTAGCTTGGAATCAACATGAGGAGTCTTTGGAATCCCAAGTTAGGGGAATCTGGATGTCAGCCATTTCTGATAGAACACCAATTCGAGTGCTTGTAATTAGCCAAACAATGGTGATAGGATAAATAGGAGGAAACTAGTTCTTTCTTATTTTACCGTTTACCCATTACCCTGAATAGAGGAAAACGTCAATGGTCTGGATCGCTGGCCAGGTAAGTTTTGATGGGAAGAATAAAGAGAAGTAGCAAAGGTTGAAAAGTTTGGGACAGTTTTCAGTAAATGTGGACTCTGGGCAGCAGAGGGCAGCATGAGGGCACCTAAAAGTCAAAGTCAAAGGAATGCGTAGGGCATTTGCTTCTGTAATATTACTTGACAATTATAAATTTACATAATATAGGCTGCTGATTTAATAATAACTTAGTATTCTTTTCCCCAAAATGAATAGAAATTAAAAGAGAAAAGAAGAAAAGTAACATGCTGGCTGATGGCAGAATGACATTGCTGTTTATTTGAAAGCATAGAAATTAACAGTTACTTAACTGTTATTTAACAGTTATTTAACGTGTTATTTCCTTTCAGAGTTCATATAAATTTGAAAATGTCTAAATTTAAATTGGAAAGCAGTTGGTTTTCATTTGGAAAACCTTTATGACTCTTAAAGATTTTACATTTTTTTGAAGTACCATTGTACTTCATTCCTTAAAGAAACTAGTTTAAAAAAATGAGAAAACACTTGAAAATAAAATTTTACTTAAATAATGAATAAGAATTTTAATACACATCCTACTTTACATACCAAGTATAAGGACTTTTAAATTTTGGCTTTTATGCTTATGAAATTTTGGGACTTTCAAATGAATTTTTTTTCTTTATATCTAAAATTCAATGGGACACCTGGGTGACTTAGTCATTTAAGCATTTGCCTTTGGCTCAGGTCATGATCCTGGGGTCCTGGGATTGAGTCCCACATCAGGCTCCTTGCTCAGGAGGAACCTGCTTTTCCCACTGCTTATGCACTCGCGCTCTCTCTTTGTGCTAAATAAATAAATAAAATATTTTTTAAAAATAAAATTCGAGACTATCTACACTGAATTTCATTATATTTTTCTGATGAAATTCACCTCTTACTAACCTGTTCAAAAATTGGGATGGTCGGGGCACCTGGGTGGCTCAGTCATTAAGCGTCTGCCTTCGGCTCAGGTCATGATCCTAGGGGCCTGGGATCGAGCCCTGCATCAGGCTCCCTGCTCTGTGGGGGGCCTGCTTCTCCCGCTTCCATCCCCTCTGCTTGTGTTCCCTCTCTCGCTGTGTTTCTCTCTGTCAAATAAATAAAATCTTTAAAAAAAAAAAGTATATGTAACACAAGCTAGTTTTTTGATGTAAGATTTAAATGTACTCTTCATACTTCCATTGTATTTTTCAAATTGTTAAACTGGTTAAATCGTTATTATTACTGTTGGGTTGTTGCTATTTGGTATTTTTCTCAGTGCCTGGATAGTAGCATTGTGTTATTTTCTTAATTTGTTACATAGAAATTCCCTGCCCTTTTCCAGTGAGAATTTCAGGCCAGTTGCAGATCTTTTATTACTAGGCTTAATTATTTTGAACGTTTCTGCTTCAGCTTTTATTTTGAAGTTTGTCTCTTTCTTTTGATATTAATTCTGAATCTTTATTTTCCAGTTTTAATGATATAATCTACATGGATTTTTCAGATCACATTTGACCATATTTATGGTAAAGCTACTTTTACTAAGTATCCTCTAAGAATCTTTTGTTTAAGCATCAAGTGTTACTAATTACCAGCTAACAGAGCACTACATCTTTGATTCACTCAGTGAAATCACTCTTCTACGGCATAGCTTCCAGGACTCTATTTGCTCTTCCGCTCTTCATAGGGGCTTTCTACACTATGTAAATATATAGCCAGGAAACACTAAAGGCATATTTACCATAGAAATCATACATCTCGAATTGAATTATCTTTTCTTAGCTTTTCGCTTTTAAAAAATTTCATATATTCTCCCTTTTTTTCCTACCATTAGAAAATGGGAAATATTCATAAAATTTGACAGTTGGAAAAGTTGGGAGAGATCATCAAGTCCTTTTTTCAAAGCCCTTTTTTTCAAAGTCCTTTTTTCAAAGTTGAGGAAACTGAGACCAAGGGTCATTAAGATCAAGATCATGCAGCTAACTGGTGGTAGAAGCAGAACTGGAACCTACGGGGGCACCTGGGTGGCTCAGCGGGTTAAAGCCTCTGCCTTCAGCTCAGGTCATGGTCTCAGGGTCCTGGGATGGAGCCCCCACATCCAGCTCTCTGCTCAGTAGGGAGCCTGCTTCCCCCTCTCTCTCTCTGCCTGCCTCTCTGCCTGCTTGTGATCTCTCTCTGTCAAATAAATAAATAAAATCTTAAAAAAAAAAAAAAAACAGAATTGGAACCTACATCTTTTAACATAAAATGTTCATAAATAACCACTTGATATAGTTGAGATTGCCAAGCATGTGTTATTTTTCAATTCATTGATCTCTCAGTTATAAAAATATAACATGGCTTAAAAACCTTTTGCTTCCTGGGGCTCCTGGGTGGTTCAGTCAGTTGAGTGTCTGCCTTGGGTTCAGGTCAGGATTCCAGGATCTTAGGATCTTGGGATGAGCCCCTCTGGCTCTCTGCTCAGCAGGGAGTCTGCTTCTCCCTCTCCCTCCACCCCCTTCCTTTCTTCTGCTCTTGCACGTGTGTGTGCTCTTTCTCTCTCAAATAAATAAAATCTTTTTTAAAAATTAGTTGAGGGGTGCCTGGGTGGCTCAGTTGGTTAAGCATCTGCCTTCAGCTGAGGTCATGATGCCAGGATCCCAGAGTCCTGGGATTGACCCTTGCATCAGCGGGAAGCCAGCTTCTCCTTCTCCCTCTGCCTGCTGCTCCCCCTACTTGTGCACTCTCTATCAAATAACTAAAATCTTAAAAAAAAAAAAAAATTAATTGAAAAAAATTTTAAAAACCTCTTCTTTCTAAAAATAGTCTAAAACCCACATGATGGAGGCAATACTATCATAAAGTTATCCTTTTCTCTATGCTTAAAATTGTTTTGTCTTTTATTCCCACTGAGAATTAACAAAATAGAATTTTAAGAAAGACCATTAGACAGAATATAGTTCAAAATTACTCTTGAAGAACTATTATTTTTCAAGTAGACCGTGAAAGTTTATTTGAAGAAGCACAGATTCTGGAACAACCAAAGAAAATAAAAAGGCAGGGAGTTCTATTAAGATGGAAGAATGGAACTAGATACTAAAGAGACACACCATAGTGTCCCCTATAAGCCTGAAATAAAGAAGTGTGTGTGTATGTGTACATGTTAGCATTTTTGTGAATGGAAGCACAAAAGATAGCGTTTGAAAAATTATCCAAGAAGGAATACTTTTTCATTCCCATAACATTTCCTTCTTTTGAAGGTTTGGGTTTTGAGTATTTCTGTTCAATGAAAAAAGGACTGAACAGCTAGTATAAACCCTGTTTAGCATTTATGTTAAAATGAAGATAATTAGGACCTGGTTCAGCTACTCAGTGGCAACCAACTTCCCACCCTATACTGAAAGCTATTCCTTAATTTTTCCTTGAGAAAAGTGCTCAGCTTTTTTGTGAAATAGTATTATCTAAGAATACTTACTGAAATCTTACTATAATGACAGGCACTGAAGCTGTTTTATAACATTGTATAGGGATTAAACGAGATAATATATATAAAGTGCCCAGCCAAAGTAAGAACTCAGTAAATTTGGTCACATGGCTTCTTTATCTATTCCAAACAATACTTGGAAGTCTGAACTATCTCCATGCTACAGAAGAGAAAACTGCAATTCATAGAAGTTAATAATTTTATTTATGTTTACAGAACTAAAAATCCTAAATGATGTTTGACTCTGGAGCTAGTGTCTTTAACCACTGTATTTTAGCCATTTGTTTTCTTAGCATTTTAAAAAAATGGGGGAAATTAAGGAGTAGAGAAAATTCAGGAAAAAAAAATTTTTATTGATTTTGTTTTTAATAAGGTGATGAGGAAGAGAAATTTTTTAGAAAAATACATTAATATTATAAAATGTATAATTATAAAAATTATAATACAGGTACATTTCATAGAATAATTCAAACTTATGATAGATTTTTTTTTATTTTATTTTGTCCTAGGCATTCTTCAGAATAATTGAAAAAAATATGGCCAGATAAATTAAAAGGGGTGAAAAAAGATTATTGAAACATAAATAAAATGGGTGAATCTCGGTGTTGCATTAAAGATTTCCCATTTATGGCAATTTCCAAAGCACTCTAGTCTCTCAATCAAATCTTCTGTGATCAACTGCAGTTTGGATAGGTCATAGATTTTCCATTCCAATGTGTTATTTTGGGGCATGTATACGTATGCCCTTCCTAACCACTATGGTGAAATTGAAATAATATATTCTTCCTTAATATTTATATTTGAATTTGTAGCTATCAAAAATTTTTCACTATATTAGATCATTTGTTCATCAGAGTGGCCTAAAAGAGAGGAAAACAAGCATTCTTTAGACTAAGTATATGAGATACTTAAGGCTCAGAAATTAAATCATTTCTGGGGCACCTGGGTGGCTCAGTGGGTTAAAGCCTCTACCTTCAGCTCAGGTCATGATCTCGGGGTCCTGGGATCGAGCCCCGCATCAGGCTCTCTGCTCAGCAGGGAGTCTGCTTCCCCCTCTCTCTCTGCCTGCCTCTCTGCCTACTTGTGATCTCTCTCCTGTCTGTCAAATGGATAAATAAAATCTTTAAAAAAAAAAAAAAGAAAAAAAAAAGAAATTAAATCATTTCTATAGGGTCATACTGCTGGTAAGTGGTAGATATTATTATTATTTTTTAAATATTTTATTTATTTATTTGACAGAGAGAGAGACAGCAAGACAGGGAACACAGGAAGGGGAGTGGGAGAGGGAGAAGCAGGCTTCCTGCTGAGCAGGGAGCCCGATGCAGGGCTCAATACCAGGATCCCACTATCATGATCTGAGCCGAAGGCAGATGCCTAACAACTGAGCCACCCAAGAGCCCCAGTGGTAGATATTAGATTAGCATCTAGCTTTTCAAACATGGAAGCCAGTGTTCCTTTCAAGAAGTAATGCTATGTCTCACTGCACTATGTTGCTACTTTGAATGCAAAATGTTACCATTTGACTGTTTTTACACAAAGCACTCACCCTAAGGGAAACAGTAGAAGCCTGTACAGAGAGGCCCTGACCCCCTGGAGAGATTGCTTGACCAGATTTGGAGATTGAGCAGTCACTGGGCTGGGCAGCCACTTGATGAATCATTTGGGGGGAGGGGGCACTGGCTACCAGAGATCCTTATAGGTTTAAGCGTAGGAATGATACAAAGCTACCAAAGGGAAACAAAAAAAATTCTAGAAAATGAATAAGTTTTATATAAATTAGTTATATATGTGTGTCTGTATATATGTATATACACTCAAATATAGGTCCTTTGGTTTCATTTGAGAACATTTTTAGCTTGGTTTTGTTTCGTTGCCTTAGCTAAGGGTTTTGAAAGCCTTTACAATTAATATTGTTTTATACTGTATATACAGGGGGTTCAGAAAAATAAAATGATCTATGAGATAAAGTAGAATTAAAATGTCCTTTAAAAATAACCCATCTTTATTGAGTGTTATTTTTGTGTCAGGTCCATGATAAACTCTTTGCATTAATGATTTTATTGAATCAGTGTATCAACCTACATGATAGATTCTGTTGATTCCTATCTTATGGATGAAGAAACTGCAGCTCCAAGAGCTCAAGTTAGAATAAAAATCTGAATCAAAGTGGTTCACCATGTTCTTTTTAATAGAGAAACTTTTGGAAAGCAACATAGCTAAACAATTTGGTTAATTTAGTATTAAATACCAAATATATTGCTAAAGAGTAGTAATCTGCTTAATTCTGTGTTGGTTGGAATTCTGTCCAGTTTTACACTTAAATGTCTTATATTGCACTGTTTAGCAGGATAAAAATCTTAACTGGTAATAAGGATAGTACTTTGCATTTATAAGATCTTCATGCTTCTTTCAAACTTAACATGCCAGGCTTCTTAAGCAGTTAAATGAAAATTTTGATTAGAAAAATTTTCATTTCCCTGTGTTGCCTAGATTAGAATTTCCCAAAGTGTGCTTTTATAGAATTAAAGGTAATAATTAATAGTATATAGTAAGAGGTTGCATGGTTTGATAAATTTGAAAAATACTGTGATAAGCATTAGTAAATAGATTTCTTTTCTGCAGGACTTGTCCTGATCCTATGCTTTGTGAGCCCATACATATTTTTTAAAGAAGCGTGTAATAGACAGTATTTTTCTAACTTACCGGTTTTATATGTAACTTTTTTATGTACCCATCTCAGAATGTAACCTCTGGGATTAATGTTTTATGGATCATACTTCTGAAAAATGCTAAAATAATATCTGGGAAGAAATACTTACATTTTAGACCTTAAATATTGATATTTAAGGTATTGAAGGCCTATATTTTGCCATCGACTCAGAATGAGAGTAAAATTGTCCACCTTCATTTGTGCAGACGTGGCTCTATTATTATTCAAAGAAAGGTAGGGGTGCCTGGGTGGCTCAGTCAGTTGAGCGTCCTGCTCTTGGTTTCAGCTCAGGTCATGATCTCAGGATCCTGGGATCCAACCCTGAGATCCAGCCCTGAGTGGGGCTCCGTGCTCAGCAGGGAGTCAGCCTGATGGTTATCTCTCTCCCTCGCCTCGTGCCCCTTCGCCCTGCTTGCATGCCTGTGCCTGTGCATGCACACCCTCTCTCTGCCCCCTCAAATAAATAAATAAATCCTTAAAATATAAAAAACAGGGCAACCCTCTTGGGTCCCCTCCTTCCTCGGGACCTTTGTACTAGCTCTTTGTTATCTCTCAATAAACCTTTCTTTGCTGCCCACCAAAATTAATTAATTAACTAATTAAAAATAAAAAAATAAAGAACAGCAGATACTTGTTCGCTCTGAGCCTTAAGCCGTGAAAACTCAAACCAATTGTTTATTTTAAATGTTCTATTAAGGCAATATGTATTCTTTATAATAAAGAAAAGTCAGTACACTCTATAAAACTCCCCGAAGAGGATATGCTTAAGTGAAGTATGGTATATATACATAGGATAAGTATCTGTCAAAAAATAATCTTATAAAAATATTTCATGAGGTGAGAATATTCTCAGATTATATTTAGAAGCAAGGGCCACAAAACAATATTCAGTATTATTCCAATATTACAAAACAAGCAAATGAAAAATTAAAGAAATCAATTAAACCCAAAATATAATATCCCAGTACATGTTCTACCACAGTGCACCTGTGTTGTTTTTTGGCTGATGAGTCTAGTGTTTGGGAAGCTTAATTCAGAAGAAATCTGAAGATCTTGATGTGACGTATATCCATATCACTAACTAATTGGGTTGGTTTTTGTTTACTAGTTTCTGCAACTTTAAAGATGGTAGATAAGTTTTACTTCCTCCTGTAACCAGGATTTTGTTGTGAAATAATGGAACGCATTCTCTCTTAATATATTGTCTAATGTGGGAGGAGCTGATAATGTTAGCTACTCTGTCCCTGGCAATGGCCTGAAGCTAAGCTGATTTTTGGCCTCGAGGTGCTCCCACTTGGGTGGACAAGTAACAGTAAAAGTATCACAGAAAAGTACTGAGAAATCACTTCAAAATTTTACTTGGCTTTAGCTTGCCTGGTAAATGATTAATGAACATTCTTCAGGCACCACTCAGCCGATGCCTCCTCCAATTCATGTCTCAACTCACCAGAGTATATTTTCCGCCCACAGCGTCCCCTAGAAGTCATGCTTACTATGATCCCCAGTGACAACCTCTGTCTTTTTGGCCCTTCTCATTGACCTTTTTGGTCCTTCTCATTGACTTTTTTGGCCCTCCTTGAAGTATTGACCTCACCTGGCTTCCTGTCCTATTTCTCCCTGCCTCTTGTCCCTCCTTCTCCGTTCTTTCCCTGTGGATCTTGTCCGTCTGCTGTCTCCTAAATGTTGGTATTCCTCCAGCTCTGTTCTCCATGCCCTCCTCTTCTCACTCCATGAATCATTCTTCACACCTATAATCTCAGTCCTTGGGGTTGAAATTATCCACTTTCCCTTCCCTATTTTGGAAGAGAGGAGAAACTGGATTTAGAGTGCTTATCTAAGTAATTGGCACAACGGTTACTCACAGTATCATAAAGAACAGAGTGAAAGTAAAACTTTAAAAACTTTAAATGTCAGCAATACTAGCTTATTAGGTAATAGAGAAGATAATTTCTGTGCCCCAAGTTTCAAAAGGAAAATGATTTCCTTCCTTGGGTCATAGAAGCAATAGTAAACTCATAAAAGTCTCTCTTGAAAGCCCTTTTCCCTGTCAATCTATCACTAAGTCACTAATAAATTTAACTCAAACCTTCCAACATAAAATTCTACTTTGTTAGCAGTTTTTCTCATTTCTCCAAGTTTCATTTCTTCGCCCCATTTGGATATGTTGCTTAGTAAAACTAGTGCTTGAAATATAGTACCTTTTAAGTGCTGAGACTGTAAGTAACCTAAGGGTTACTACCTTCCCTTTTCCTCCCTCTCCCTCCCTTTGCATCCTCCTCCTTCCCTCCGCCCTCTCCTCTGGTCTCTGCTAACTCTCTCATTTTTATGCCTCTGCCCCTTACAACCCTGGACTAACACCTAGGCTATAGACAGTAGTCTGTCAGTAAGTGCCAGTTATTGGATTAAATGAGTTAATAGTAATTTAACAAAATTCAGTCTAGATAAATACTACCAAATATTTTTTAATATTTCTGGTTTAGTTCTTCGATTTTCCTTGTTTTCTAAGACGGACTTTTATTCTTCTGGCAAATTAATTGTTGGAATGTACGACCTTCCTCTAAAGTACTTAATTGTTATTGTTCAAGTTTCAAATGATTTCCTGCTTATAACTCCCACCTATGTATCCAACTGCATCAGGTAGTCTAGTATGATCCTAACTAAAATAATGCCGTATAGGTCTCATAACTGCCTACCAGGATTGGGAGGAGGGGGAGATCAGATGATGTATAGAACCTGGGAATTAAGGAATCCAAGTCCTAAAAATGGATAAACTTACCTAATCACCTTTTTTGTTGCCAGGGGGTATGGTCTAAATTTTGGCAAAAATCCTTGCTGTGTTCAAATAGATTTTCTATAAATTTAGGATTTTATATTATACAATAAGATGAATTATATTTCATTATCTTTTTAATTTTTAAATTTCAATACTGCTGGCACCATTTTGTGAATTTTTAAAAAATTATAATTCATTCTCAAACAGGCCCAATTTGTTTGTCTATTTTTTATCTTTTTTTTTTTAGTTCAAGTTTGTATTGGAGATGAAGGTAAACTGAAATAACTTTGAGTCTATCTTGCTATAGTTTGCTGAGAATAATAATTTGCCCTTTATTCTTTTAAGGTAGAGATAGATTACTTCTGGATATATTCTGAATATTTTGTATCAAACCTAGACCTTAAATATTATGTACAGAATTCCATGCATAAATCAACTCTGTAAAGAAAATTAGTTCAGGAATTGTTTCTCTAACACCCAATTAAATATATTGCAATATAATTGCAATTATAAAAGCAATTATATTGCAATATATTTAATTTCCAATATTTCCTAGGGGGGAAAAACACATCATGAAAGTGTTTCTAGTTTTTCCTAAATGTTATGTTGGAAGAATTCTTTGATGCCATTTCTTTATATAGCTTATCATGAAAATAAAAGGCAGAAAGTTAAGAAAAATGATAACTTGAAGTAAAAATGTATTAAGTCAGTATTTAGTGCTTTTGCACAATGCTTGCAATTATAGCACTGTATCACTCTCATGTTGAGATCACTATCCATTCACATATTTTAAAGAAATTCATTTCATATTTTCCCAATTAAATATAAAGGCAATATATCATTTTATTATTAGCTCTGTGAGGATATAGGGATCAGGTCTTATTTATCATTGCTCTCCTGCACAAACTGCTTTACCTAGTTCTCAGTAAACATCCAGTCAATATTTGTTGAATGCTTGAAGGAAGGAAGAATCTAGACTTCTGCTAGCAAAATTGGCATCACGATTTTTTAAATCTTAGTGTCCCATCAAAGAGAGGTTAACTTCTTTGGATCACTATCCATTCTTGCCTTCCTTCCTTCCTGCCTCAAAGGAAGACAGTTCTAAAGTTAATCCATTTACATGGTTTTTTGCTTTCAGTGTACAAACATGCCCACATCTCTCCCACCTTCAAAAACAACAAATTCCGTGACCCAAATAGCTACCCCTTTGTCTCTGCCTCTCCTCCCTTCATTGCCAAGCCCCTTGAAAGGGTAACCCATATTCAACATCTCTCCTCACTTCTCATTCACTCCTCAATTCACTTTATAATCTGCTTATGGGTGCTTCGCTCTGGAGTTAGACACCAGGGATTTCAATCTCAGCAGTTATGACCACAGGCTGGTCTTGAAACCTCTCTAACAGGACAGATCTCATAGGACTCTCATGAAAATTAAATGAGATAATGCATTTAAAATGTACTTCAGCATTGCCTGCCACATAGTAAATGATGGTTATTATTCTTACTGATTGAAAGTGTAATGGGAGTTCAGAGAGTAAAAAGAATGGTGGAGTTATTTTGAATTCACCTAATTTCTCACTCTTTAGGAAATTAGAATGCAGGGAGATTAAGTAGTCAAAATTTCATGGAAGACATGATTATTTGAATTGGATTTTGAAGGATAATAACAATAGTTTACAACTACTGAAGGTTTACTTTGGGTCACAGACCACTCTAAATATTTACATGGATTGTTTTATTGAATCTTCAAAACAGTCCTCTGAGGTAGCATTTTGGTAGCTAGAAATACATAGTCAGTCTGAAGCTGGATGGGGAGAATAGAGAGAAAGGAACGAATAAAAATCTGGAGGCAGAAAAGGTGTGCTGATTTCTAAAGATGGTGATGAGACTTATCAGCCAGATTGAAGAGCTTGTCTTAGGCAATAATGGGAAATTATATCGGACAGAGTTAGTCAAAGGTATTGAGGAATCCTAACAACCACACCCCGCCCGCCAAAAAAAGCTTTATCTAATAGGCAAAATAAAGAGCAGATATAAATAAGTGATTTGGGGAGGGGAGGATACACATGGAATGGGGATTTAGGCACACTGATTTGGTGGCATGTACTCTGAAGCCCTGAAGGGCAGTTTGTACTGTGTTCTTGATATCCCCAGGAACCAAAGCTTTGTCCAGCCACTACTGGTTACCACTACTCACTGTGAGAGTACCTGCAGTTTCCTGTAAAGTAGGTGGTTAAGTTTATCAAAGGAATGCATGAATAAAGGATGAATTGGATTGGAGGTCATTTCTAGGTGGGAAGTGATGAGAGCTGGGTCTGTGGTTGAGACAATGGGAATGGAAATAAGGAAACAAATCCTGGGTACAATTTCCAAGAATAAATAATGAGACTTGGGCACATATTGGACATGAACTAAAATTCAGAACTGTATTTCAGGTTTATTATATATAGCAAACAGCAGTGCCAGAGCAGTTGCGTTTCACACATTCTTTGTTGTTTTCAGCAGAAGTTCTGTATTTGGTACAAATTGAAATGAAGTACATTTGAGCATGATGATATTTATCACCATTAAAACTTTATCTCTTTACTTTCTACCCCTTCTCCCTCAACTGAAGTTCTTACCCATTTTACCGCATACGTGGTTTGTTGTTGGAGTTCCCTACTGAACTCTGGCCAAATAAACCTTCTCATCTTCACACACCAGGCAGTTGCCTCCTCTCTGCTTTGTTCAAACAGTTGCTTTCTCCCATGAATACCCTTTCTTCTACCAGTTCATTGCCATTGCCAACTGGACTGTTTGTCATCCTTCACAACCAAATCACATGCTTATCTTCTCCATGTTGTCTGATCAGCCCAGCTGAAACTGACTTTTCCTTCTGAACTCCCATACCACTGTACTTCACCATACTGCCTTGTGCTGATCATTTGGTTAACTGGGTATCCCTTGATCAGAATCTTCCTTGTATTCCCTACATTGAAACTTGAGCCTTTATTGCTGCACTCCTGCCTCTTAGGAGGGAGGAAAGTGAATTGAGTTATGAGGCCTGGGACTCCAGCCTTTGGGTCCTTGGGAATCCAAGACTGGGAGTCAGAAATCCAGGGCATTGAGCTGGATGGAGAATTGATGCAAAGAGACAATGTCTCTCAAGAGGTATATTATCTGCAAAAAAGCAAGTTTAATTAGTAAATATCTCCAAACCTACCATGGTAGATAATTCTAGAATTTCTAGAGAAAAAGGAACTGATTTGTACAGTGCCCATTGGGGATGTAGAAAATGTTATCTATAAGCTGTTATTTTAATGCAGTTTAAAAATACTATTATTTGTTTCCTTGGTGATTCACTCATAATTTAAAACCCTATTTTGTTCTAGAAAGTCTTACTAGTCCATAAAGTCTGTAAAGACTTTGCTCTACGAAGTCTTCTGTAAAATCAACAGAATTCTACTTGCAGGATTTTCAGAAATCTCATATTGCAGGCTGGAGAGGACTACTATACTAATATTGAGCCAGAACTCTTAAACCTGCTTAAATATGTGTCTGTTCCACAGTATGGTTGGCAGTTCCTGAGGCTCCCAGAATATGACATGGGCTCTCGTGGCTGCCTTTGCACATGCTGTTTCCCTTGCCTAATATACTTTTCTTCTCTTCGTTTTTTGGCAAGGTTAACTCATACTTATCCTACACAATTTTGACTCAGATATCATCTCCAAAAAACCTTCCCTGAATGCTCTCATTAGAGCCACTCTCTGTGGATTGGGTGTCACTCCTACCTGTCTCCACAATAGCCTACACTTTCATCATAACACTCCAGGTGTGTCAATTGTCAACTATAGGTCCCTCTCCACAAGCTCTATCACAATCAGCAGCATACAGAGAAGGCCATGAGGACTCAGTAAATGTTTGCTCATTGAATAAATGCACAGTCTTAGTATAGGAAATGTAGATGAAAGTTCCTCCGCCTTGCAGAGGGAAGTTGCCAGTATTAAGAGTTTTAGGGTAATTTTTGAGAACTGCAATCTACGCGCTAGTTGTCTTTTCCCCACCTAGTAGAGTGTAGCTAAACCAACCTGGAAGATAGCAGTTTGCCTATGTGCCTTAAGCAAGTAACAGTCCTATCCAACCCGGTATTTAAGAATAGTGACTATTTTTACTATGCAGCCCCCAGGAGGAAAAGCAGACTTATAAAACATTTTTGTATCTCAGTGAATGTTTGTAATTTTGCTGACAAACCTAAACCCACGACAACAGTCTTTCTGGGTTTTTTAAATAACCCACTGGAAAGCGCTTTTTACATACCAATTTTCACATGTAATATAAACTATTAATCGATCACATCCATCTAAATCTCTATAATAATGCAGTCCCCCGCCCCTTTTTTTATTTGGCAGGAGCACTACAGGTCTTTACATAATTCAATTTTAGAAAGTTTTTCAGAAAACAGGTGATAAGTGGAACCCATGGCTATGTTGAAGCAGCCTTTTTCTCCAGTAAAAACAAAATCATGCGCTACATATAACGAACTGGCTCTAAAATTTTGAAATAGGTCTTGCTTTACATTTTTTCTCTTAAGGTTACAGTGTCCGAGAACTCCTTTTGCTTCAATTACAATAAAAGAGTGAATACGGGTAAATAAAATGCAAGATTAAAAGGGAAAAAAAACCTACTTTGGGGCAGGGTAGGATGTCTACCATTTAAATTGAGCCCAATGGATGGGAATTAACCAATGATTTGCGGAGGAGCCTGTCAAATATTATCATCCAGAATTTCATTAGACGTAAAAATAATCGCTGGTAAAAAGTTCACCCGAAGAGGCATTTTGCCCCGAATTTCGTTTGTATTTTTGTTTTAAAGACCTAAAAGCCACGCTAAGACTTGCATTCACCCACTGAATTTGCCGTCGGTGCGTTGCGCCTCTGGAGCGCCCCTCCTAACCCCTACCAAGCGGCTTTGACCCCCCCGGCGTCTCCCCCGCCCCTCGCGCCGGCAACTGGCGGGGGTGACAGGTGCCGAGCCCGCCTACCCCGGGGCAATAGCACCACCCCGCAATTCTCCCGCCGTTGCCTTTTGCAAAGCCGGCGTGCGGGTGGAGATAGTTTGCCTGCACCTTCGCCTGTCAGAAAACGGCGCTGGGAGGGAGCGAGCGTGAGAAAGTGAGCGCGCGCCCGAGAGGGAGACGAGGGAGCCGGCTCCCGGCGTCCGAGCGCCCAGTCGGCCCTGTCCCGCCCGTCCGCCTCCGGGCCCGCAGAGGGTGGGGGCCGCGAGCAGCGAGGCCGGCGGGCGCCGGGGGTTGGCGGGACGCGCGCTCCGTGCCGGCGCCCGGCCTCGAGCCCGCGCTCCCCCCCCCCGCGTGCCCGCGCCGCTGCGCGATGCAGTGTGGGGAATGGCTGGGGTTGGCTGAAGAGCGCACAGTGGAGTTTTAATGTCCGCCATGTTGGCCATGGCGTATTGAAGAGAGCGAGCGAGAGAGGAGCGGAGCGGCACAGCCTCCCACCCTCCCGGCTGGTGTTAGTGCCCGGACGGCGGGCTCTGCGCTCCGCCCCTCAAGTCCCCGGCAGCGGTAGGCGAGTGGGGACCGAACCCCCGGTTCTCCATGATCCCGCTGGCCGGGGCCGTTTCCCCAGAGCGGAGAGGTATCTGCTGCGCCTGAGATGAGTAAACTGTCGTTTCGGGCGCGGGCGCTAGACGCCTCGAAGCCGCTGCCGGTTTTCCGCTGTGAGGATCTGCCCGACCTGCACGAATACGCCTCGATAAACCGGGCCGTGCCGCAGATGCCCACCGGAATGGAGAAGGAAGAGGAGTCGGTACGTGTTAACTCCCCTGTCCGACCCAGCGCCAGGCCCCGCTCCCTCTGCTGCCTGCGGCGGCGGCGGAGCAGCATACCCACACAAAATGGCCGCCATCTTCTCTTCGCCGCCGACTCTCAGTCGCCGGCCAGGCCTTTACCCCGCCTCCCCCGGCCTCGACCCCCGGCCGCCGCGGCCCGGTGGGGCCTCCTCTAAGGCCACCCGCCGACCCCGGCCACTTGTACCCGGGTCCCGCGGAGTTCGGGAGCCCGAAAGGCACAAAGGGGTCACGTGACGGAGCTGCCGGCAGCCATTTTGTGGTCTTAGTTCTTGGGTTGGGCCTTGTGCATCCGGAGAGGGGAACGGGCTGGGTGGCGGTGGGGGTGCGGCGAGTCGGGAGCCGCGGAGGACCCGCCTGCAGCCCTCTCCGCAGGCCGCTGGGTGGCGTTCTAGGGCCACCTCGGTCTTCGCGCGCTGCCGGCGCTGTGGAGCGCAGGTTCCGTGCACTGTGGGGAGATTGCACTTCCCGGTGGCCTGGAGAGGTGGCTGGGCTCAGTGGGGCCTGTAATGTTGACAGCACGTCTGTGAGATTTATATTCCCTTCTCCCCCTGCAATAGAAGGTCGAGGGTGCGGCGTGTTTGCCCGGATGACTTACTTGGAAGATAAGACTTAATTTCAGTATCCTCTTTCTGGGACTTTTGCATTTATTCCTCCCCAATTCTAATTAATCGGAGGATAATAAACTGCTCCTGACTTTTCTTTGATCTTTGACACTATGTTGCAGAATTATTTTGGAGTACGTAGCTCTTCCCAAAGCCTGTAACTTTATTATTGCCTTTTTTATTTTTTTTTTTTAAATAAAGTGTAAGTTCGCCTTCCTTCTGGTTTCTCAACATAGGGGAAGAAAAGACCCAATTTAAGAAGATGTTATAGATCTAGATTTCGAAAGAGGGTCCTTCCTTATCGATAACCGAACTAAAGTTAAGTGAGTTCATCTACAGAAATCTTAACATTGAGATGTCTAAATCGGGTGGGTTTCAGTATTTAACTGTTTACACCTAATAGACATTTTATCATAGCTATGGCTTTACCTTGTTGTAGAAATTGGGTTCGGACACAAGGATAATAGAATCTTCCTCTCATTTCCCCCAGATCCTTGACAGTATAACTTGATGACTTCTAATCCTAAGGAATTGCATACCTTGGTTTTCAGGTACAGCCATTTAAACAGGGTGCAGTGTATTGACAGTTCAAGGAAATCAAGGAGTCGCTGGATTTGTGTGCTACAATTTTGTTGTGGAAAATTGTACTGTAATACTTCTATTTGGTACTGTAAGAATTTTAAATGTAGAAATTATGCTTTGTAATGTTGATTTTGAAAATAAAGCTGTTTAAACTGTTTGGGTTATTTAACCTTTACAAGTAAAATAGTTGTGACAGTGAATGTTACTTTTGAGAGTAGTGTTTTAAATCTAACTTTACAAATAAGCTAAGTGATAAGTGTATGTAGTAGTTGAGATTGTCTAGTGTAGTACCGACTTTTCAGCACTTATCGATGAGACAGAACCTCTTAATTTATTTTACATGTATCAACTTTAGAGTAGACTGGTGCCATTTGTTTATTTTTTAATAAGTGATTTGTTTTTAAAAATTAAAGTGCTTGTGACTGCAGAATCTTGTCTTTTGGTTTTATTTTTGTTTCTGTTTATAAGTTTTACAGATAATACTTTCAAGTTGGGGTGCTGGTGTTACACTGCCTTGGAATTTAATTTATAGTTCTTGTTTTGCAGCCAAGGAAGGTGGGGAGAGCCTTGATAAAAGCAAGGTAGCACTACAGTACACTTTAGACGTTTAGTTGAGTCTTGCTTCTGTGAGTACTTTGGACAGTTCAAGAGCTACAACCTGAAATCAGAGCTGAGCTCAATTGAAGTATCAGTACTTGTTATTAAATTTTACAGATAATTTTTGTTCACAGAAATAATTTTGACATTTTATAATGTAGTGGATATGATTAGTTAGTAACATGTGGAATCTATTTCTAAGGGACATCAGGGACTTTTTTCCTTCAGACTTCTTTTTCCATCATCTATTTAAATTTGTTTCACTTTACATACAACCAGGACTATTATCAGTGAAGCATAGACTTCAGGAACAGATACTGAATTTAATAGAAGGATGTAAACACTACCAGGTAAACTGCTGCTGTACAGTCCTGTGGTTCATGCTGTCAGTAGTAGTTGCCCATGTAAGTTACAGTATTGAAAGTAGCATGTTACACGCTATTGAAAAATGTAGACTAAGCATAAATAAAGGTAGTTGAATTCGGAGCTAACCTTAGAAAAACTTTTTGATAAATTACAGAAGCATAATATACTTCTGAAATGGATGAATGGTTAGAAGAAACTTTTGCCTTTGACAGACCCATTATTTATGGTGTCTCTTAGGTCAGAGTGCCCTAGAACCTGAATTGAGGGTCTAATTTAAAAAAAATATAAGGGTATGTTGATCATGAAAAATAGGGCAGACTTAAATGAGGACAGTTTTGTATGCAATACCTGATTAAGAAAGTATTTCAAAGTATTTCATGATCAAAATCTATCTGCAAAATTATCATGTAAACTGTATCTGGTAATTGTTACCATATTTTGTTGCTATGGTGAATAACATTCTGTTAACATTGAGAAAATAAAATTTATTAACGTACTCCCATTTAACCAATTTAAATAATGTAAGATGAGCGCATTGACTTAATTAGGGATGCCTCTTAATTTTTAAGAAACAGCTTTAAGCAGAAATCCTCAGTTCCTTGCCCAAAAATGACTTAATTGTAAAATTTATTTTTTTTTTATTACTGCAGGATTGAAAAATAACTCCAGATTGTAATAAATTGAAGGACTTGACTGAATTTTAGATGTTTAGGGATTAAGTGTTTGAATCGATACACTGCAATACATTATAACTTGTCAAATCAAAAAATAACTTTTAACTTTTTTTTAAGTAGGCTCCATGCCCAGGGTGGAGGCCAATGTGGGGCTTAAACTCATGACCCTGAGATCAAGACCTGAGCTGATGTCAGGAGTCACCCAGGCGCCCCCAGAAGTAATTTTCAAATAGGAAATCAAAAGACTGTCAGCTCTAAAATGAGATAAATGAGTCCCTTTGGAGGTTAAAAAAAAGACAAAAGTTTAAGCAAGTTGAGAGAGCAGATGTTGCACCATTATAATACTTGAACATTTTTATTAACATTATAATCTTAAATTTGAGATCGTAATTTTGAAGTTAGGAATGTTCAAGTACTGAGTTTAGTGCCACAGTTTCACCTTTAATTGAAAAGGTAGCTTTTCCAAGATGTCAGTACTGTTGATGTATTTTTATTAAAATTGATTTATGTTGGTAATAATTGGAGCTTTACATTAAATTATAATTTTCCATTATGGATACTTACCCTTTAGAAAAGACATTCTGAAAACATTGGTTTTGAAGTGCTATTTTAAGTGATATTAAAGCTCCAACAAATTGGAGCTACCTGGTTGCAATAGTATAACATTTTCATTGGGATGTCTAGGATGTTGTGGCCCCATTAAGAGTGGAGAGTTATCCTTTTTACTCCTATTACCTACTCTGTTTTGGGTAGGATGTGTGATATAATTGACATATTGATACCACCTTATACAGCCACCTTTGAGACTGTTAGAAGTAGGGTCTAGCCATTACAGTCCAACACCTTGTTTTAATAGGGTTCTAACCAGACAAAATGGTCTCCTACACCTGCCTTTTTCTCCTCTTAAAACTACCACCTTTCATTATTGGTCCTGTATACAATGTTATTAAATCCAAGTTAAGGACCATTTATAAAGTGGGCAGGTTTTTTGTTTTTAATTAGGGGGAAATTAGAAGTACGTATGTATCTCTGATATGAGGAAAATAAGCACTACATTTTCAAAACTTAGTTTTCCTATTTTATAAAAAATTAAATCACTTTAAATGATCAACTTAAAATTTTGATTTCTCATTTTTTGAAAGAAACCAAGAATCTTTTTTTCTCTTTAAAATTTTATAAGCTAAGAGCTTTTACTCCTTGTATTTGGAGCCATAAAATTCATCTAGATTTCTCCCTTCTGTCTTGGAAGTGAAGGAAAATATGTGAAATCTCAATTACTGTAGGAGCAAAGTTTAATTTTTTCAAATAGTTTGAATTAGAAAGAAATTGAAATTTTTTTTGCATTAAGTAGCAAATAGTCTATTTAAAATCAAAGGTAACTGAGAAGCAGTAGTAAAATTTAATTCCTATCCTCCCAAGATTTTTTAATTTTTACATTTTACTTTTTTTAAGTGAGCTGTACACCCAACATGGGGCTTGAAATTATGACCCCAAGATCAAGACTCACCTAACTCTACTGAGCCAGCCAGGTACCGCTCCCTACCAAGATATTTTTAAGAAGAAGTTTCTAAGTTGGGATTCTAAGGATTATGTGGAAATAATCCTGAAAGTAATGAATTCCCACAATACACATAAAATTTTGTGATGGTATATTTTTCTAGGAGAAAAGTTCATATTTGTCATCAGTTTCTCAAAGTATTGGTAATAAGATAGAGCAGAAAGCTCGAGGTTAAACATTACTTCTAGAAATTTCAAATGAAGTTATATTGGTTTTATCAGTATGACAATTATATAGACTTAATAGGAGGATAGGCGAAAAAAGCTAATCGACTGAGTACTCTTAACTGCCAAAGGAACCTCTTGAAAACTATAATTCCTAGGTACCTAAAGAGCTCTTGTTTCAGTGTACTGTTTGATATTTAAAATTTTAGATTAGTACCATTTGTACTTAGACTTCATTTTCTTATAAAACCATAGTAATGACAACTGATACGCTTATGTATCTAATCATGTTTGTGAATGCTTTGTGATCTGTAATGGAGTTTGTGCTGAACTGCCATTTCTTTTTCTTAACAGTACTTAATTAAAAGTATCGTCTAAATTTAGGTTAGCTTAAATTTTGTAAACAAGGAATAATAACCTGTGTTTACACTTTCACGAATTTGGGGTTAGATTAAATATTAAACCGACACCCCTAAAAATGAGGTTTTAGTTTTATATTTTGCACTCTACATCATGGTATGTGGTAGTAGTAAAAGTTAAACAGATGAAAGATGTATGTGTGAATGTACATACATAGCTAAGGACAAGAATTCTGTTTGTATATATAAAAATATGGAGTCTGACTATATGATTCAGTTTCCCTAAAAAGTTAGGGGTATTTGTTTTAAGCAGTTGATTAAAACAGTAATTTTAAAGCAAAAGATAGCTTTTTAAAAGGAGCAGTAATACCGTGGAATGATGGCATAGTTTGTAATTCTGCTTCTTAAGAGGACCAACAAGGAAATGAGAATTTTATGTTGTAATTTGGGAATAAAATGAGTTGTGAGTTTTTAAGTGTAGAAGTGGACGAAAATATGAACTACTTCTAAAGACGGACTAGAGTATGTCTTACTTTTTAAAGTAAACTTTTGAATCCTTAAGGTGTGATTTACATTAGTATTTTATAATACCTTTTCTGTAAGAATATATCAATTGGGAAATCAATGAGAAAAATGATTCAGATGTTTTCAATAAATTGCTAAAACTACTTTTAGTCAGTTAGTTGAAGCTAACTATGTTATCTTAAGCACATTTACAAATTGGGGCAAGTCTTCCCTGATCAAGTTTATGTAACTTAAAGCCTGTGATTATAGGTAGTGATTTTGAGCTATTATAGTTATTTTAAACATAATAGAGACCCAACTTTGTTCCTTTAAATATATATGAAGTAAATTTCACCCACCAGCTTCCCACTAGTAGGTGGATGAAAACAAAAACATGTTGTAATTAAATCTACTATGACCCATTATTTGAGATGTAGCAGAGATGAATGGGCATATAATGGGTTCTTCAAAAGATAAAACTCTTCCTCAATTATTTGTTGTTATGGAAGTTATCTTTGAAAAGTTTGGTTCAGCTTCAGTTATGCATGGTGGCATAGTTTGCTGAATTTTGCAACATATTAAAGCAAATCATTTTGTTTGAATTTATTTCAGTATAGCAAGTTCTGGCTGAAGAAATAGGACGTGGCCTTAGAGTGAATCCAGGGGCAAAGATAATGTGAGGTTTAAAACATCCTGTGGATGGGCAGACAGCCTCTCTGCTGTCCTGCCTGCTGCTTCCTTGCAGTGTATTCAATAAACTTCTATCTCCTTTAAAAATAAATAAAGCATCCTGTTGATGATTTAATATAGTTTCAAATCTTTTTATATATTGGGATGGGTTATTTTCATAATTGTGAAATCACAAGTAGCAGTTGTATATTCTCTGAGAAAATATAGTTTGGCTTTCGTGGCCTTTGACAAATCGCTTAACCTTTCTGAGTGAACTTGAGTCTCATATATGTCTGCGATCTTCTTACTTACTCTTTCAGGGTAGCTCCAAGGAGTGAATGAGGCAGGTTATGTAAAAATGCTGTATAGATGACTTTTATTATTATCAAATACTAATTGAATGTTTAGAACGGCCTTTTTCTTGATTCTGAAAAACAGCTACATTTACACAATCCCTTGTATTTAGGGATTATCTGATGTGAACGTGTTAGATGTGTTCTTTTTCTTGTAGAGTTGTATATAGTTTCAAAAAGGGTGTCTTTAAATTTAGGTAATAATTGGGAAAATCAACCTTAGACCCAAGGTTTCGTCCAGGTCCCAATGGTTGAGTGCATGCATGCACACAAGTGCTCAGGTTTTCTTAACTGCAAAATGAAGCAAGGCTATGATAATTTCCTGTTGTAATGAGTATGTTATGTTACCAATAAATGCAAGTCTGTTTCCAGATGTGCTTTATGTGGTTATAGAATAGTCATTCAATCTTAAATTAGTTAATGTTTTTATTTGCATATTATATAAACATTTACACAGTAATAAAGGTAGTCTGGGTGCATGGATAATTGGTTTCATTTTAGTCTAGGAAGGCTCACAAGTTCTAAAGGATTTAAAGAATCTAAATGGGTGCTGTAGTCACAATGCTTTTATTGTTATGAGAATTTGAAATTGGAGCCAGAATCTTGTGGTGATGGTTGCAAATTTGTGTTTTACCTGTAATGTAATGGAGAGTGAAGGGAAACAAAATATAATATGGCTATTTGGAAGTCTAAAGCACGAATTTGATCATTAGTCTAATAGATAAGTGGAGATATTTGAGTTGAGGTAAGGTATGTTAGTTGTACAAAGACTGAGAAAATAGAAATAAGTCCATTTTCATTCATTTTTGTAGCAAATATTTGTTGTTCATTTGCTTTGAGGCAAGGACTGTTATAGGCCCTGTGGATACAACACTGAACAGGGTTCCTTTTTTCATAGATCTTACATTCTAAAATATAGTAGGCTCTACTGGAGCAGGAATTTTTGTCTAGCTTTAATTAACTAGTGTGTTTTCAGTACCCAAAATAGTGCCTGGTATGTAGTAAGGTTTTGATTTGTTTAATTGAATGAATTCTAATGGAAAAACACAAAAAAACAGAAGGCAAATGAAAGTAAAAAATATAACTCTTACATGACAGTGGAACAAAATAATTTCAGGTGGAATGAGGAAGATCGAGTTTTCTTTGCATAGATGGTCAAGGAACACTGGATCTGGAACTTGAATGATGGGAACGAGCCTTTCAAGATCTGGATGAAGAACATTCCAGGCAGAGACCTATAGATGCAGAGAGCCTGAGGTAGGAATAGAAGGCCAATATGACGAGGGCAAAGTGACTGACTAGAGTGGTGATAGTGGAAATGAAGAGAAATGGATAGATTTGAGGTATATTTTGAAGGTACAGCCAGCAAAACTTGCTGGTGAGTCTGAATGTACTAGGTGGAGAGAAAGACTCAAGAATTAACTCCTGATTTTTACCTTGAGCACCTGGATAGGCAGATAATTGGGCCACTTACTGAGATAGGGAAAACTGGAAGGGAGGATATTGAAAGAATGGACGGGTTTGGTTTGAAGTACTTCTTGTCCGTAATTAACTGGATATGTAAGAACATAGTACATTAGAACAGTCTGCACTACAGCTGTAAAATTTAGAAGTCATGGGTTGGTACTATAAACTTGAAAGTCTTTGGGAGATAGATGGTTTTTAAAGCTGCGCTTTGGGGCTCAGCTAGAGGAGGAGGTAGCAGAAAAGTAGGAAGAAAACGAGAATCAAAGGGTCTCAAGAGGGACATTGGTTAACTATGTCCACTGAGAAGATGAGTAAGGGAAGGGTGATTGATTAGGTGTGTGCCATTGGCCTATTTTGATGGAGTAATGGGAAGGAAAGCCCAGTGAGAATAGAAGAATGAAAGATAAATAAAGGAGTCATGGCAAGTATAGATGACTCTTGGCAATAGTTCTGCTATGAAAAGAAGTAGAAAAAATAGGACAGTGGCCAGAGTGGGCTAGGGGATCAACAAATGATTTCTTTTAAAAATGAGGCACAATGAGGCGCTTAGGTGGCTTAATCTATTATCCAACTCATGATTTTGGCTCAGGTCATGATCTTAGGATTGTGAAATCAAACTCCACATTCAGTCTGCTTGAGATACTCTCTCTCCTTCCTCTACCCCTCCCTGCTTGTGCACATGTGTTCTCCCTCTCTTTCTCTCTGAAATAAATTATTTTTAAAAAATGAGTCACAAATTTCCAGCAGACACGAAGGATAGGACAGAAATGAAGCAGAGATAGCCCTCAGTTTCCTTGTCTCTACCTAGAGAGTTTCTAGGCTACAAGTAGAGGTATGAGAGATCCCAGATAGACCCTGACAGCCTCCTTGAGTTGAAGAGAGAAAATTCAGAGTTTGGAGAAGCTGAGGTGACTTCAGGGCAGGATATCAGACATGCACAGAGCTCCAGAGATCCCCTTGAGTGTGGCTAAAAACTGATCAGAGCCTGTCTATGAGGAAACTAAAGAGGCTAAGGGAAAAGCAGTTGGAAAGAACTAGGAGGGACAGTTCTAGGAGCTCACATAGGGCTGGGAATATGTTGTGTTTTCACTAGCCAGAGCAGAAAGACATCCTATCTGACAGGGTGTCAGATAAAAGCTCTCAAAAGAGTTACTTCCTTAGTAGTAGGCCCCAATTAGCTTTAAAGACTGTTCTGGATACAGCGAAAGATTAAACAGCATTCTCAAAAGGATCAAACTAATTTCAAGCAACTTCGATGTGTCCCAGAAAAAGCCCAGAAATGTTCAAAGAAATATTGAAAGGTCCTACAACATAAAACTTAGTTTTTGGCGTCCATTAAAAAGTTACCCGCATTCAAAGAAGCAAAATACAACCAATGACCAAGGAAAAAAGGTAATCAACAGAAAGAGACAGAAATAACCCAGGTAATAGAATTAGTAGACAAAAATATTAAAATAGTTATTAGACTTAAGTGTAAAGTTGGAATGATGTTGTCAAAAAGAATAAAATCATCCTTTCCCCTCTTCTGCTCTGCACTTTGTTATTTAAAACTATTTCCTTCAGGGGCGCCTGGGTGGCTCAGTCGTTAAGCCTCTGCCTTTGGCTCAGGTCATGATCCTAGGGTCCTGGGATTGAGCCCCGCATCGGGCTCCCTGCTCAGCGGGAAGCCTGCTTCTCCCTCTACTGTTCCCTCTCTCGCTGTGTTTCTCTCTGTCAAATAAATAAAATCTTTAAAAAAAAAAAAAAAAACTATTTCCTTCAAACTGTCTCTCCTGGATTAATTTCACAGTGGAGAATGGTCATTAATTAGAGCAGATACACTTCTTCCTCTTTAAAGGTAAGAAGAAGGCAGATATGTGAAGGGAAAATGGAGATCCGTTGTTAGAATTGGCAGTGGGCGAAGGAGGTAATTTATCCTAAGATTCTATTTTCTCTGTGAAGTATGAGGTGAGGTCATCACTTCAGGTTTGGGGGGGACCTTAAGAGAGACGAAGGTATGTGTGGGAAAGCTGATTTACTAGAGAAACGTGGTATGATTGAAGGACTAGCTGACAGCTCAGTATTTGTGATCATTTAAAGTGAGACCAGTCAGCTCACTTGAGCAGTTGAATGCAAGCATTAAACTTGAGTTTAAGCCCCAAGTAGGTACACAATAGGGGTTTTTCTAGGGTGAAGCCTTGCCCAGCGTGTACAAAGGAAGAAGAGAGGGATAAGAGGTAGATTATCATGATAAACCATGGAATATAAACTGGGTGGCCAGCGAAACAAGACATCAGGGAGCTGATAAATAGTGGGGGAGTGGTAGGAGTCATTGAAAGAAAAGGCTCTATTGGGAGGGAAGTGCTAGATTGAATGAAGTGAAGTCAGGAGAGGGTAGTGGTTAAAAAGTGAAACGCTTGATTGTTAGGTGGCACAATTACCAGTGAAGGCAGGAGCTGGAGGAATCACGCATGGTGGCCAAGGTGGAATAGAGGAAAAGATTAATGTGGGCAAGATCATGATGGCAGAAGTGTATTAGTAGTTGAGAATAAGACTAGGAGCTCTGTGACTTGACCAAGAGAGTGTGTAAATCAGCTTTGGGAAGAGTGATGGTATGAATATCTGAGGGGTTATGGTTTTTTAAAGGACAGCAAAGAAATGGTATGGGATTGGCAGTGGGAAGCAAGGAGGATGAATAGTTAACCCACCTATAAGTATGTGGGTTATGTATGTTTACATTATACTAGAGACTATTAAGTGTGCAATAACGTCAAAAAAAAGTACATCCCTTAATTAAAAATGCTTTATTGCTTTAGCACTTGTGTGGCTCAATTGGTTACACATCTGACTTAATCTCAGCCTCAGGTCTTGATCTCAGAGCCATAAGTTTAAGCCCCCCCAAAATAACTTTATTGCTGAAAAATGTTCACCATTACTCAAGCTTTCAGTGAGTCTAATCACTGATCACAGATCACCATTAACAAATATAATAATGAAAAAATTTGAAATATTGTGAGAATTACCACAGTGTGACACAAAGATACAAAATAAGCAAATGCAGTTTGGAAAAATGAGGCCTGTATGCTTGATCTATTCAGGGTTGCCACAAACCTTCAATTTGTAAAAACTGTGAAGCGAAATGTAAATATCTTTACAATGAATAGCATCTGTGATGGCTTCGTTTTGTCTTCCTAGGTACATAGGAAGCATTTTACATGTTGCAGTACATATTTTATTATAAATTACTTTCCTTTTATTTTTCTTTTGTTTTGCAATTATGTTCTTGGGTTGAATATTTTAAAAATGTGTAAAGTAGAATAGTAAAAGAATTGAAAAGAAGGAGCATTGGGTCTGATAGGGTTGAAAATATCTTCTCAACTGGGCTCAAAACATGAGCTATGTAATTATTAGTTAAAGTTCTGGTTGTGCAATTAACCCCAAGTCTGGTCTAATTGAGATCCTGTGTAAAGTATAGCAGGGGGGCTTACAGTAATATAGTACATGCTCAGATCTTTTTAACTTACTACTTTAGGGCCTCCTGGGTGGCTCAGTGGGTTAGAGCCTCTGCCTTCAGTTCATGATCTCAGGGTCCTGGAATGGAGCCCTGCATGGGGCTCTCTGCCTGCCTCTCTGCCTACTTGTGATCTCTCTCTCTTTCTGTCAAATAAATAAAAAAAATATTTTTTTAAAAAAACATAGTATTTTAGTTTCACTTTTAGTCCTTGAAGGATTTTTAATCCTTGAAGGATAGAAACAGGTTTTTTAGGTTGCTTTTAAAAATTTCAACAAATTTCCATTATAAAATGATTTTTGTTATAAAATGATAAATAAATTGATTTTGTTTTGATAGCGAGTACGGATTTTGATACACCTGTAGCTGTATTTATGACAGAATGTGAAATGCTAAGCAAGGTAGCAAAAAACATGATCTTAAGTAGACAAGTATGTCAACCAACTGGATTGTTTTCTCAACTTAAACACATGATTGGGTTTCCTAGTGAATGCTAAAATGTATAAAATGTATTTTGAAGAATTCATCAGGTGAAAAAAAAAGTTTTCTGCACTTTTTAAAAAGTTCCATACGCTTCAGTGATTTTTAGTTTTTAAGGCTGTTCCTTTACACAAATCTACACAATTGAATTCTAAGAATTCCTGTTAAAAGTTTAGGATACCCTCTTATTCTGAAAGATTTATAATTGCTTCTTAATTGGTCTCCCTACTCTGGTTTTCAAAGTTGTCAGGGAGATCTTTTTAAAATTTGAATTTGGTTGTTGCTTTGATATCTGAAATCCATAAGTTCCTTTATTCCTTCAGAATAAAATGCAAAAACCCCTTAACAGGGTTTCCTGGACCCTGATTATCTGACCTCTTTTTCCAGTCTTTACCCTTTCCTCTGCTTAAATTCTGTATTATTTATTTATTGCTCCATAATAAATCACTCCTAAATTTAGCAGCTTAAAACAACCAACACTTGTTATCTCACACAGTTTCTGAAGGCTAGGAATTACCAAGTCTGGTAAATGTTAAGAGGGACCACACAAGGCTGTGAATGCCAGGGGATGGGGATCATTGGAGGCTGGCTACCACAGTAGCCACATACAGAATACTCCTCTTACTGTCTTTCGAAGCCCCCACGGGTCTCATCCCATTATAGTATCAACTCATAGTCCAGAATCTCATCCAAATTGGTTTCAGATATATTGATGCTGCTCTGATGTAGTTCCTTAGGTACTTCTCAAATTTCTCTCAACCTGTTAAGCTAAAGAGAATTATCTGCCCCCTCCCTCACATACCCAATAGACTATACTGGGTAAGGCTTAGGATAATGCTATAAAGCATTCAATCCAGGAGGCAGAAGGTAGGGCAGAATTACCCTCATAGTGTTCCTGGTCCAAAGCATTTTTGAAATCAAGTTACACAAATTATGGTAGTTCCTTAGGTGGATGTCAGTTCCTGAGTATGATACACATAAGACCCTCAGCTTTGCCCTTTGGGCATTTGGTTCTGCCCTCTTCTCACTCTTTCTTTTTCATGAAAGGTAGAATGTGTTTGTTACTGAATTTTCTTAACTTGCTTCTTGCCAACATTTTGGGACTCTGAAGATCTTTTTTCATTTTATATTATCTCTTGTTCAACCTGGCTGTGTTTTAGAATATGTAATTCTTTTTAAAAGTTTGTGGGTCTTCTATGTATTTTATTGGAGTCTATTTTATTAGCTGAATGCCATACCCATACATGTCTTTAAGATAAGCCTTTTACTACCCTGAGCTGCTGCTGAGACCACACCATTAAGCCTCCTTCAAAAAAAAAAAGCCTTTTTGTTTGAGAGAATGTAAAGTGAGTAGTTCTCTTTACCAGGCCTTTTATCTGGGACAGACTTTGATCTTTCTGAGGTTTTAACAAAAGATTTTATAGCCACTCCCTCTATTTAGTTTTAGACCACATTTTTCTGTTAGTGCCCTGGATTTGATCTTGGCTCAGAGTCCATTTCTAAATTTTAGCGTTTGTACCCTGGAGAAACTACACATTTTCAAAACCATCAAGTCCTGGCTCTTTAACAGTTATCCGGAAATTCAGTTTTTGTCATTTTTTTACTGTATAAAGCAGAAAAACAAGTCGATACTTTCAGCTCTGAGTTTAAAATCTCCTTAGCTAAATCACCTGCTTTATTAGGTAAATTTTCTACTTTTCACATAACTAAAGGTAACAGTGTTACTAAATTTTCTGCCCTCATCTGCAGCCTTAAACACCCTGAAGCTTTTATTAACAGTTTCTTCACTAATACTGTCCTTAGAGGCCCTGGTCTAGTTCCAAAGCCATTCCAACATTTTAGGTTTTAGTTATACAGTGAGGACACGGTGTATAACTAAACTATAACTATCAACATACGTGTTAGTTATCTGTGGCTGTATAACTACTTATCCAAACCCTAGCAGCTTAAAACAAACAATCTGACCTACCTTTTCTCAGGATCAGCAATCTACGAGTCGCTTTTTTATGTGATTCTGGCTGCAGAAAGCTGTTCTGGGTTGCAGTCATCTCAGCTGGAAAGTCTGCTTCCAGACTCACTTATGTTGGCCGGAGTCTTCATTCCTCATCAGATGGGCCTCTCCATTTACTACCTGTTTGTCCTCACAACTTGACATCTGGCTTCCCGAGAGCAAATGATGCAATAGGAAGAGTGTGCTTATGTCAGGGTGCCTAAAACAGAAGCTGCAGTCATTTTATAACCTAATCTTAGACATGATACACCGTCATCTCCGCTGTATGCTACCAGAAACCCTCTGTTCAATAAACTACTTCTTGTTCTTAATATTCTCTTGGTTGCTCAACTCTGCCTTTGCTTATACTGTCCCTCTTTTCTTTCCAGGGGTTCACTCAACACACTCCTGTTTGCTCTCAACTTTGATGAAGCCTTTCTTGACACACCTCCCAAGCCCTGTCATACAAAACCTAACTTCTAGAAAATAAGTTCACTTATATCATTATTTCTTATACTGAAAGCCTTTTGAAAGCAGAAACAGAGTTATATCTTAAACACTTTATTGTTCTGACACAAATGTTTCTTAATGTTTAAGTGTTCTGAGAAGATCTAGGTATTTCACGACTTTTTTTGTGTTCTAAAACGGTAATCAGATATCTGGTTTGGTTTTTTTTTTTTTTTAAGATTTTATTTATTTGACAGAGATCACAAGTAGAGAGGCGGGCAGAGAGAGAAGGGGAAACAGGCATAATTTTTGTGTATTTTTGTAAGATTAGGAGTGACATGAGACATTCTAATAATTACACCAAAAGTTTAAGCCAGAGAAAATGTCATGACCTTTCCAAAAATATGTTTTGTGAAACACTGTGCTGAAAGTATTTATTTTATATTGTGTTGATCTATCAACTATTTGTAAACTTACACTTACAAAGTATAGTGATAGGTATTATGGGTTCTATAGACATGTCTTTTCCTTCAAGGGGCTTATATTCATATGGCAAATAAACTAATCTGAGGCAGTCTTTTTAAGTACTTGCTGTAAAGATCAGAAATATCTATTTTTCCTTTGGGTAGTTTATCACTCAGAATTTAGTGAAACTGTGGAAACTGACTTCTGACATTTAGTTCCTAAAAAGTCGTTTTCCCCCTGTTTGAAGTAAATATAAGTAAAATCATGTAAGATCAAAGTCTATCATTTTAGTCTAATTTAGTGTTTACAGTGAAATACCTTTTCTCTGATCCAAAAGTGTTTTTGCAAACCAAGATTTTGGTTGCAAATACCACTTTTATTACCTTCTTTGAAGTTTCCTTTTTCTCTACCATAGTGACATCTTGAACTGTATATGAGAATTCTGTATGAGTTTTTTGCCCATGGTGAATTTTTCCTTTGCAATGCAATTCCAATAAAATAAGAGCAGTCCTTTTTTTTCTTTTTCTTCGGTCTGTGAGATAGACCGAATCATCATAGAATCAACTTCACAAAAATACGTTCTTTTGTCATGAGTTTTTCTGTCACTATCTAAAAACATCTTTTGATTTCTATTTTTTTGGTTAGAACTTTTGTGTTGTGATTTTGTAGAGTACACTTGGGAAATTCCTCCTAACTTCTGTAGTGATGAAACATTTTCTTGGTATTTTTTTGAACATGGGACAGAGTAAAGAAATGTTTGATAGGATTAACATTCTCCCCTGGTCTTTATATTTTTTAGGATTGGATATTTTCATATAAAATTTTTCAGTTGAACCTCAGTTCTTGTTCATACCTAGAAGTATTAGGAATAACTCCTAATACTTTGTATCACTAGGAAAAAATCCAATTAAATAACTATAATGTCTCTTCAATTCCCCCCAGCTACCTTAAGTCCTTCCTGGAATAAATCTTAAATTTGAATTAAAAGGATTTGTAATTTCTTAAGAAAGTGACATGTGGGGCACCTGAGTAAGTAGCTCAGTGGGTTAAAGCCTCTGCCTTCAGCTCAGGTCATGATCTCAGGGTCCAGGGATTGAGCCCCGCATCAGGCTCTCTGCTCAGTGGGGAGCCTGCTTCCCCCCTCTCTCTCTGCCTGTTTCTCTGCCTACTTGTGATCTCTCTCTCTCTCTCATCAAATGAATAAATAAAATCTTTAAAAAAAAAAAGCGGCATGAAACAAGATGACCATTCATTCCTAGTATATGTGCATCTTCTAAACTATTACTGGGGCCTGTTGGGAAAGGCATCCTTAAGATATAAATCTGTTATGCTATCTATAACATCCCGGTGTTATGCTGTCCTTTCACTCAGTTTAATGCGTGCAGATTTACTGTGAATTACAGTGGAGAAGTTAGAGAATCCGGATGAAAGTTCACATAGGCTAGCAAGAGCGTAAAATACTCTGAATAAAAATTCTTAAGTAGTTCACATGTTATCATCTCCATTACTACTTCCCTAATTCAAAGTACTGTCATCTCTTGCCTAGATTTAAATACCTTCCTCACAGGTCTTCCCAAGACTGCAATTCCTGCCTTCCTCAGTATTAACAAAAGCAGTGGTCCTTTGCAAATTGAAATCTCATTGTGTCACTTCCTGCTGAAAATCTATAAAGAACTCCATTGCTCTTAAAGTGATTTGTATATTAGGCCCTCTGTAATCTGGCTCCCTACCTGCTTTTGGTTCCTTCAAACCTTCCAGGTCCCACCATCTACAGGATCATTTGTTATTTATTGCCATATACTGATTCATTATTTCTCTATAGATTGTTTAGTAATCTCCCACAGATCCTCACATCACAGCTCCAGGTCACTTCCTTAGTTATCGACCTATCAGAGTAGTTCTGTTACATGCTCCCATAACATAGATTTTTAAGCAATTACTGTTACAAACTTCCATTTCATTTATGTGATTAATTGATTAATCTTTACATATGACTCTTAGCTCCAAGTACCTTTAGCATTGGAATTTAATGCCTTCATTATTTGTTGAATGAAAGGCTGGATTGGCCTATTGTTAATTTATGTGTTTCTAATTCAATCTATCCCAGAATTGGTGTTTAGATATTAACAGCATAAGTCCCATTGTAATTTAGAATTACATGAGGGTAATGATGTTTCCTTCACGTTTTCCTGCCCTATGGTTACTATGTGATTAGACAAGTCATATAACTACTAGACCTTACTTTTATCATATGTAGAAGGAACTGGAATTAGTTAATCTATAAGCTTGCTCTGACTCAGATGTTTAGTGATGTTAATGGTTTCCCCTTCATCATCAGAAGAAAGATTGATTTTTTTTTTAAGATTTTATTGATTTATTTGAGAGCGAGCATGAGTGCACAAGTGGGGAGAAGGCAGAGAGAGAGGGACAAGCAGACTCCCCACTGAGCGCAGAGCCCAACATGGAGCTTAATTCCAGGACCCTGAGATTATGACCTGAGCCCAAATCAGACGCTTAACCCAGCTGAGCCACTGAGGTGCCCCCAACGATTGATTTCTAACTTCACTGTCCATTGGGTTGATTTGGAGGTTCTGTTCTACGTGACCCCACTCCAGGATTCAGTTGACAGAGCAGCCTCTATCCTGAACTTTTCTGGACTCTGTAATGGAGGAAAGAACTCTGGAAGATCTCTTATCTTGTGTCAATTATTCAAATGCTCTAGCCAGAAATTACATGTCACCTAGGCTCACAGCTCATTGGCCAGAATGAGGCACATGTTTGCACCTAACTATGAAGGGACCAAGAGATATAATCCTAACATGACCAGAAGGCAAAGAAAAAAATTATTTGGCAAACAATACTAATGACAGGTCTGCCCTTCTGGTCAACCAAAGATCTGAATTACTGTCTTTATCACAAAATATACTCATCTACTCCCCAGGGAAGCCATCCCCAAAGTCCCAACTAAACAGCATCAAGCTTGAAGTATTAGGACTTACAGGTGATACACATAATCCTCTACATTGGTTTGGATCTGTTTCCTCTTGATCTGGAAATCTGTGAATGGAAATACTATCTACACCACCACCTGATACCCCACTACCCCTGCTATACATATACCCCATATATGTCAGTATAACAGGGCCATGATAACCACAATAAACACTCCTATTTGGATAATGCAAGGCTGAGGGAAAAACACTACTCCCTAATCCATAGCAACTCAAAAATTCCAGCAGGCTGACTTTATAAGGGTCCCCTTCCCCTGGCTATGGGGAATATTTTTGTTTATGTACTAGATCTTCTCTCCTGGAGGGTCTCCCCAGTCTGTTGTTTTGTGGTTTTTGACATTCTTTCATTCTCCATGGTCTTCTTTCTCCTCATCTGAAGTAGGTATTGGAAAATAAACCCTTTGGGAAACTAATGCAAGTGTACTTTTAAATCAGATTTTAATCTCAGCTTTTGGTTTTTGATTGTCAGCAGCACAACTCTGTAGGCTTCTGATGTGTTTCCATTTAGTTCTGTATGCCAGTAGCCTATATTTACAATTCTTTATCAGATGTCAGTCTCCTAATTGCTAGTAGCATAACCCATTAACTTTTGCTGGAAAGCTATGCTCTTAGTGTCTTCTTTTTCCTTTGAGCATTATGTTCAGCTGAAAGCGCTACTGCAGTTTTAATTGTGTCTCTGCTTTTGAGACTCTAATCCATTCAGATGTTTTATTGTAAGTATCATGACCATTCTCTGATTTAAACAAATCTTACCCTCAACGTTGATTACTCTTTCTTTGTTAGCCAAAGGCCTTCTTGATTTTTATGCTCACAGCTTGGGTTGAGAAGCATTCTTCAAATGCAACAAGTCACTGAATTTTTGGACTTTCCTTTTTCATTCCTGCTCACCAACTAATCAATTTTAAAAATTTGTTTCTTAAAAAAAACAACTGTTTCTTATGATACCAAACACAGAGCAACCAATACACCATTTTAATGTTCAGAGTTTTTTTAAACCTCTTCTAGAGCTACAGGTTTATTAAGGTTTATTAAGTACAGATTTATTAGGTACATTATTTGCATTTCAAGCTATCATAACTTTTATCAAGTATTTTGTACTGCCTAATACGAATTTCTAGCCTTGACGACTCTGAGAAGTTTCCTTGCTGCTTAGCCCCCAAACTTATGGCATGTATTTTAGCCTTTGTGTTATAACAGTATTCCATTTCTGGAACCAATTTATGTCATTCAGGATCAACTAGGTTCTGATGTAATAACAAACAAGCTTAAAAGTTTATTTCTTATTTTATGTAACATTTTTTCATTCAGCTGGGGAACCAGGCAGATGTAGCCGTCAACACCTCAAGTATGATGGCAGGTAGAAGGAGATTTCAGATCTTTACCAGCAATTAAACTGTGGTCTGAAAATAATAAGTTGCTTTGATTCACAACTCACTGACCAGGATTAGTCACCTAGCCCTACCAGCTACAGGAGACCCAGAAAATGCAATATTATTATCTGGAAGGCAGCCAGGAATAATTTGGTGAACAGAACTAAAGGCTATCTACTACACCTTCAGTACTTATCTTTGTGTATTGGAGGAAGAAGATGAAGAAAGGTGGGTGTTTGAGGACATTTGTGAAGACAGATAAAAAGTACAGCTTCAGGGGCGTCTGGGGGGCTCAATCGGTTAAGCAGCTGACTCTTGGTTTTAGCTCAGGTCATGAATTCAGGGTTCTGGGGTCAAGCCCCCCAGGTCAGGCTCCATGCTCAGCAGGGATTTGCTTGAGATTCTCTCTCTCCCTCTGCCCCTCCCCCTACTTGCTTGCTCTCTCTAAAATAAATAACTTTTTTTTTTTTAAGATTTTATTTATTTGATAGTAATCACAAGTAGGCAGAGAGGCAGGCAGAGAGAGGGGAAAGCAGGCTCCCTGCTGAGCAGAGAGGCCGATGCGGGGCTCGATCTCAGGTCCCTGAGATCATGACCTGAGCTGAAGGCAGAGGCTTTAACCCACTGAGCCACCCAGGCACCCCAATAAATAACTTTTTTAAGCATACCTTCAGTAAGCTATGTTTTATCTCTTCTAAACTTAAGATTTTTAACCTATCCTTCACTCCGTTTAATTAGTAAATTTTGCATTCTGACCATGCTTTGGTCAAATTATAATATAAATATTTCACTCACCTAATTTGTTTATTTTGGTCATCATCATCATCATCAGATTGGAAAAAAAAAACATAAATTCCTAATTCAGTACAGATGTCTAACACAAGCCCTCTACTACCATTTATTACTGGAAAATTAATTTGCCTTATGAAGTTAAAAAAAAATGGCAGTGTCTGCCACAGTTTACTTCTTTAAAATGAGATCATGGAATTGTATGACTTACTCTTGTTTATGTGTAGAATAATCAGACTTTCATTCTGACCAAATTTAATGCAGCTCCTGAGATGATACAAACCTTTTAGCATGATTTACATAATACTTTTATAGGAAACTGTCTTAAATATTATCTGGAAGCTTTATTTAGTTATTTCCTCTCTTTCTGCTATGAAATAAGAGAATTTATATAATGTTTCTATGAGCCTAAAGACCTTTGCAAGAAAGAATATAATTTTCCTTAATGGCTATAAATACCAACTTTTAAAGAGATAATAATTAAATGTGTTAGGATTAAATCTAAAACTGCTGTAGGTATGTTATTCAAGTTTTGCAACCTTTTGCCCTTCCTCCTCAAATAAAAGTTCTGCATATTTCTCTCATTTCCATGAAACCAGATTTATTTTAGGTAGCATTGCATTCATTAGTTTAAGAATGTTCCAGTGAGTTATCTTGCATCCATTATGGGATAAAGTGTATGGTAAAAATAATCTTTGAAATGAATTACTGCCATTAATTTAACTTTATCAGGAAAGCTGGGAGGACGGGGCTTCCTTAACTGCAGTGCATGTTTCTTTCTTTCTTTTGTACTGTAAAGTGTATAAAGAGACCTCATTCTTCTGCAAAAGTTGAAAAAATAAGTGTGGTCACTATAGTATGGTGCCTGAACTTTATCATTGAAAGAACATTATCATTTAAAGTTCTACAGTGAGATTTGACTGTCTTCAGAGGTTAGGATTGTTTAAACAGTGACAGTCTGCCAGTAAAAATCAACTGGAGTTTTAAAATATCCTCATTTGGGGCAACAGGGTGGCTCAGTTGGTTAAGCATCAGACTCTTGATCTCAGCTCAGGTCTTGATCTCAGGGTCATGAGTTCAAATCTTGGCGTTGGGCTCCACGCTGGGCTTGGAGCCTACTAAAATAAAATAAAATATCCTCATTTATAGGATTAGTAGGAGAAAGGATATCATTAAGAAAACGTAAGGTAGGGGTGCCTGGGTGGCTCAGCGGGTTAAAGCCTCAGCCTTCAGCTCAGTTCATGATCTAGGGTCCTGGGATTGAGCCCCACATCAGGCTCTCTGCTCAGCAGGGAGCCTGTTTCCCCTTCTCTCTCTACCTGCCTCTCTGCCTACTTGTGATCTCTCTCTCTGTCAAATAAATAAATGAAATCTTAAAAAAAAAAAAAAGAAAGAAAGAAAACGTAAGGTAAATTTGGACTTAGTCTTATTAATCTATTGATCCAAATATAGCTATAGTAAAGCAATTTCTATTAATGATGTAGGCCATAATCTATTGAAATTTGCTATTATAATGATACAACACCACTTTACAGACATAATCTCGCTCTTCAGTGCAGTCTTAATAATTTAGGTAGCATTTTCTGCCCTTTACTAATAAGGAAAAAAGGCTGAGTTGGTATCATTATTTATATTATGAAAAGCTAGTAAAAGTGTGTGCTAGGTATATGCTAGGAGGTTACCTGCATTTCTTGTCTCATTTTACCTTGAATAGCAATTACCTCATTTTACTAATAAGAAAATTTAGGTTTAGAGAAGTTAGGTCACAATTAGTAACTGGCAGAATAGGGATTCCATTCCAGGTTTTTGACATCAAAATCTGTGCTTTTAGATAGTATGCCTTGTATAGCTCTTCCTATTTGATAAAGAGTATTCTAATAAAAGTAAAAATCAGAAATTTTATTCCCATACAATATGTTTTTATAATTTATAAGAAGATAATTTGTGGCACAAGATAGGATTAAACTAATTAGAATAATTTGAGATTATAAAATATTTATTTTCATCTAACAATGTGTTTAAATAAAGGGGGAGTAAGTTTGAGTAAGTGAAGGATACAGATATATAATTAAACAAGAAAGCTTTGAGATTGTCAGTGCTCCTTTTATTTTTTAGCCATTATAGAAGACACAGCTTCAGAAATTACACTGGGGGTTTTGTGGTTTTGGTAAAACCAAGGGACTTGGTGTTAGTTATTGTGTGATTAGTTTAGTGTATTGTGAACTATGATTTCTTCCTATATTAGCCATGTCATAATGTTTTCCATAGTTACATTAAACATGGACAAATCATAGCATTCATACGAATCCTGAAAGTTTTTATTTTTGATGGATAAAACAAAATATAAGAACAGTGTAACAGCTAAGTCTCAATTTGTACATTGACTGGTGGGAAAATACAATAGATTAATCTGTTATTTTGATGAAAGAAGAGGGAATGATCAAATTTAGTCTAACCTAAGACTTTCAATCTGTTATTATGTAGATCCTTATCTCTCTAGGGTAGTAAATCATCTCTTGACTTCTTTTATGGTAGATTATCTAATTGTACCTAAATAAAGTACTTTAAAGCCAAAATTATTTCCTTCCTAATTTGCTTTTAATTCAAAGCTGATTTTCTTCTTAGAGGGGAAATTCCTATGTCCATTTATTTCTGTAAAAAGATTATTTTGTTTCCACATTTGGTAAATGTGGTGTCAGCAGTATAATAGGTGAAGTCTTGGAAGTCCAGAAGAAGAAGTACAAATTTTAATATATTTCTACTGTCTAATTCAGCAAGGTAGAACAAAACAATACTAAATAAAGGGAAACAAACTTTACTCTTTACTATAGACCTCTATATATGTAGAGGTGATAGATGATTAAAAGTAGTTACACAGGAAACCTATGTATGTGGTCTTGGTTCTTCTAGGACTTAATCTTCCAGAACTCCATTCTTCATATCCATAGGGCCTGGGTATTACCAGAGTTAAACTTTTTGAGTAATGATTTAGTAAAGCATTCCAAAGAGAATCCTGTAAGAGAGGTTAGGAAATTGCTGTTACTTTCTCAACGTACCTGGTTATCAACTTTCCACTAATCCTTGAAGCCGTAATGATGTTGTTCATCTCTTCAGCCATTAAAAAGGCCTTTCTGCTTCTCTCTTAGTATTGAGTCCTCCCCTGAGTACAAACTAGAACTCAGCGATACATGGGGAAGGTAAAACAAGACAAGAAGGAGGAATTAAGCCACAGTAGAAAGACCACAGGGTTCTGGAGTTAGACCTCAATCCAAATCCTACTTCTACCACTTTGGGCAAGTGACTTGGTCTTACTGAGCTTCACTTTTCCTGTAAAACAGGTATAATAATACATCTTAAGAATGAAGATGACATATCTAATATAGGGTCTGAACATAGAGATACAATTTACATAATAAACTTACTTTCCTCTTCTGTCATTTTTAACCATGTAAATAGTAGAGCATGCTTTCATGTCTGTCAGTGACCCACCTTACTACATACAACCCAGCTGCTGAATCTTCAAAAGTAAACAGCATAAATAACTGTGTCAATATTGGGATTCTCCAAACTTTGCATAAGAGTCAGATAATATTTTAGGCTTTGGAGGCCTCACAGTCTGTCACAACTACTCAGCTCTGCTATTGTAGGGCACAGGCAGCATGGACAATATGTAAATGAATGAGTATGGCTGTTTTCTGCTAAAACTGCTTACAAAAGCGGATGGGGAGCTGGATTTGCCACCCTCCCCAGGCTATAATTTGCCAACCACTATATTACTGTCCATAAAGAGGAGTTCTATTGTCAGATTTTGTAGTCTAAAAACAGCCCCCCATTTTAAAAATAAACTTACGGAAAAATACCTCAGTATGAAGTTGAACAGTGGAGTCATAAGGTTATGTTTCCCAAAACTGCTAGACCATTATTTTAGAAGAAAATGGTTTTTATATGCCATGGTTTAACATTATAACTTTAATGTTTATCATAGTTTTTAGTCCTGCAAATTAAAAGCTGGATCCCACCAAACATTTAGATGAGTCACACTAACAGTGGTCAGTGAATAACTAGAACATGTTGATTTCTGTGTTACTGATTTGGAAAATCATGGTGCATTTTAATATGTGCAAAATCTGTGAGGATTGTTCTGTAAAGAAATGTTTGACGTTGCTTATCTGTCTGTGCAGTTCCCAAAATTAATTCCAGAACTCTTCATTTAACACTTAATGAATATCTCTAGAACTACTATTGAGAAGACAGTATTCTGATAATGTCTAGTTCGGATAAAGAAATTAAGAGCCAGAAAACTTTCACTGACTTATGGATCAGAGATTGTTCAGTTACTTGGCAGTAAATCTGAAGAAATACTTCCATCTCTTCTTACTTTCAGGGAGTCTTTTTTTTTTTTCCTTTTTACTCTTTAAAAAAAAAAAAACTATTTGGAAATAATTTCAAGCTTACAAAAAGTTTGCAGGAAAAAGAGTTATACACCCACACATAACTATTGTTAACATTTTGCCCAATTTGCTTTATTGTTTTTTTTCACGCTTATACACACATACGCACGTGCGCGCGCGCGCACACACACACACACATTTCTCCAAACCATTTAAGAGTAAGTTGCCTACATCATGATCCTTTATTCCTAAATATTTCAGTGGCGTTTAATCTTTTATGATGCAGACAGTTTTTTAAGATTACAGTCTCTTTGATTTTTTTTTTTTTTTTCCAATAGAGGATCCCATTTTGAGTTTGATGTTTTCTCAATTAGATTCAGGTTTTGCACCCCCAGGTAGAATTTTACATAAAGGATATTGAAGTCTCATAGTATCACATCCTGAGGCACATAATTTATCTGCCCCTGATTAGTAATGTTAGTTTTGATAACCCAGTCAAGGTATGGGCCAATTTCTCCACTATATAGTTAATAGTTTTCCCTTGTAACTAACAAGCAGTCTATGGGGAATCTATATCCTTTTGAGAATTAATATAGTGAAGTTGTTAAGAGTTCATACTGGGAGCGTCCATGTGAGGCAAGCTTCTACCTTTGGCTCAGGTCATGATCTCTAGGTCCTGGGACTGAGTTCTTTTACCCCTCTCTCTATGCCCCTCCCCCCACTCATGCCATCTCTCTCTCTCTCTCTCAAATCTTAAAAAAGGGACAGTTCATACTAGAGTCACAGCTGGGTTTGAATCCAGCTAATGATATGAATTTAGGCAAGTTTAGTGATATGTGAAATAGGGATGATAGTTGCCACATCTTTCTACATATAGATATATATGTAATATAGAGAAAATATATATCGTTATGAGCTTTTAATGAAGTAAGATATATGAAGCTTAGGTCTGGCGTGTAATAAATGCTCCATATATGTAAGCTATTACTATTTCAGTTCTGGAAAGGTGAATTAACAGATGTAGTAATGAAGCCTAAAGCTTTATAACCCAAAGTTTAAAATGAGTTCATGAAGTCATTTCTTCCAAGTAGATTAATATTTTATCCAAGATGACTGACTCTTTAAAATCTGATTGAGCTTGTTCTCACTCTTGGTGTTCTTCCCTATCTCTTGTCCCTTCTGGTATATGTGAGGCAAGTGGTTTAGAGGTGCAATTCCTATCGGGAAATTTTTTTCTGGATTCTGATTTGCTGAGGTTTCAATTCCATAAAGATTTTAATTGATTTTTTATGAAATGGACATTTAAAAACTCATCTATACCTGTTTTCTATTCTACCACTGTGGTAGTGTTATGTAATAGTTGTAGGAGACTTTCTGAAAGGGGTAGATATCCTAGTAGAATTACAAAGAATTGAGAGAGATTTAGAGGGACTTAAAGACAGGGAACATTACATGTAGGTATTACTAGAAAGGTCTATTAGATGTTCCCTGTGGCAAGACTGTGAAATTCAGAGTATAAAGTAGTAAGGTGTTGGACCAGAAGAATTAGCTAGAGCTAGATCATGAAGGACCCTGTTTGCCATGCCAAGAAGTTTGAATTTCATCATGAAGGTAATAGAGAGCCAAGGATTAAATGAGAGAGTGATGGGATCCAACTTTTAGAGAGACCCTGGCAACTACAGCTATAGAAGGTAATTGGAGAATAGTGTAATACCAGAACTAAGGAGGCTAGTTGCTGCCTGAACTGAAGACAGTGGACTTTAAAAAAAAAGGGGGGGGGGCACAATAATTTCTAGACCTAAAATGATTGAGAATTCTATAGGATTTGATGGCCTTGTTTGGAAACGGGAAGTGAGAAGCAAGAAAGAGAAGCTTCTGGCTTGAGTCACTGGGTATATAATGGTGCAATTAATTCACTGCCATAGGTAATACTGGAGGAAGAACAGATGTGGAGAGTCAGCAGATGGGGTTGTTCATCTTACATGAAGTCAAGTCATAGAACATGTAGTGAAAGGTCTTTATACTATGCCTAGAGTTTAGCAGAAATCTGGGCTAGAAATTAGGATCTCTAATCACATCGTCAGCATACAAATGGCAGTTAAAGCCATGAAAGTGGATGAAATTGCAAGAGTGCATATGTGCAAGGGCTAAGGACTAAGTCTTGGCATAGCTTTTGTTTGTACTGGATTAGTTTTAGACAAGCTTAAATTATTCAAGTTGTTGATTTAGGGTATTGACCCTCCAAAATGAGGAACAACATTTGTATTTTATTTGGCTGCAGAAGTTAAAAGGGATTAAATAATGGCAGATGACTAGCTCTCCAGGATATGTTGGAGGTTTAGAAATCATCAGCATAAAGATTATAACCAAAAATAAGAGCTTCTTGAGCCTTTTTAAATTTAATTTTTAGGGAAGCATTCCACTTAGATTGTCACTTGTGAGAATAGAAAGAAACTAATTTTAGTCTCTTCCCTTTCACATGCCAGTCATCACATTGGGCATTCAGGCTCTTAGTAAATCAGCACAACCCAAGTCTAAAGGCATGTAAGGGCTACAATAAAGGACATGAGAAGGCAAGCATCAAAACTGAACTTAGGGGCGCCTGAGTGGCTCAGTCGTTAAGCGTCTGCCTTCGGCTCAGGTCATGATCCCAGGGTCCTGGGATCGAGCCCCACATCGGGCTCCCTGCTTGGCAGGAAGCCTGCTTCTCCCGCTACCATTCCCTCTGCTTGTGTTCCCTCTCTCGCTGTGTTTCTCGCTGTCAAATAAACAAAATCTTAAAAAAAAAAAAAAAAAAAAAACTGAACTTAATTTTGCCTAGGACTGCCTTTGACCGTGCTAGTTAGTAACTTTATGTCCTGAATATTTTGTAAGAAAAGTACTAAATTGACAAATACTTCACACTAAAAAGAAATAACAAGACTGGACTGTTTTACCTGTACCTTAGCAATCTTTTACTGTTTTATACTCTAGAAATAAAAGTAATTTCAGGATATTGAGCTTTAAGTGGGAGGAGAGGTAGAAGGTAATAGTCCTAGGACCTTTTACCATTTATTCCTTGTAGAAAATAGTATTGAATCACTCTTTTTTTTCCCAAATAGTCCATATCTTCAACTGTTTTGACTATTCACCCTGAGTATTTTAAATACAAAAGCAAAGTGTGTTCAAGTCTTAATTTTTTCTTTGCTTTTATGAAATTTGATCTTAGTTTTTTATGAATTCTGTTCCAAAACAGTATTTGTGGGCCTTAAATAACTGGGACAATTCACTGGCTCGTTTATTCAGTTAATATTTATTGGATATTTGTGTGTGTTAGGCACAGTTCTAGACCTGAGGTAAAGCTAGGCAAAAAACAAATCCCTACCTTCGTGGATCTTATATTTTAAGGAGAGGAAACAAGACAATAAATAAAACAGTAAGTAAATTCTGTAGTCTATAAGGAGGTAAGTGCAATACAGGAAAACAAAGCAGGGGGCAGATAAAGTGTTCTGGGGTTAAAAGGGGAGAGATTCCATATTTTTTGCAATATTTTGTTATGAAAATTTTCAAACATACAGTAAAATCTCAAGAATTTGCAGTGACCATCTATATACCCACTAGCTAGATTTGCCTATTAACATGAATAAAACCACTTGCTTTATCACACATCCATCTCTTCATTTTTTTGGTGCATTTCAAAGAAAAATTGCAGACAGTGTGTGTTTCCTAAATACTTCATCATAGATGTCATTAATTACAGTTGAATATTTACTAATTTTTTTCTTTCGAGGTAAAATTTACATACATAGAAATTCACAAATAATTAGTCTATATTAGCTGAAGTTTGACAATTCATATACTTTCATAGCCCAACCCTTATCAAGAGAGGGAGGATTATTTCCATCATTGCTGAAAATCTCTTCATTCCCCTTTCCAATCAATCCTTGACGCCACTCCTCAGAAACAAGTACTGTTTTGATTTTTTTTCACCATAGATTAATTTTGCCTGTTTTAAAACATCACATAAATGGACTCAAAGAATGTGGACTCTCTTCTGTAAAACTATTTTTACTCACCTCAGTTTTTTTGGGATTTACTCATATTGTTCCTTGTATTAGTAGTTCCTTTTTGTTGCGGAATAATATTCCATTGTATTACTCTGCCATAGTTTGTTCATCTCTCCTATTGCTATTGATGGACATCTGGGTTCTTCCCACTTTGGGACTGTTATTGAATAAAAACATATAAATGGTCTTATTCAGGTCTTGTGGGCTTGGGTAAATACCTGCGGGTGGGATTGCTGGGCCATGAGGACTGTGTATGTTTGGTTTTATGGTATCTGCCATACCTTTTTCTCATTAACACAGTGTATAAGAGTTCTAGTTATTCCACATCCTCACCATCATTTGATGTTGTCAGCTTCAAGGTTAGCCATTCTAGTGGGTGTATAGTGGGAGAGCTGGCGACGAAATGATCTGTTTGCAAGGATGACTTTTTAACAAAAACTTGAAGAAGGTGAGGGAGCAAGCTATTTAAGTTTGGGGGAAAAAAGCATGGAATCTAGTAACAAGAGCAGAGTGAGTGAAGAGAATAGTGAATGATGCCAGGTAATAAGGAGAGGGGAATGCAAATCATGCTGGACCTCATAAACAGTTTTAAGAACTTTGTCTTTTATTCTGAGTGAGGTAAGAAATAATTGAAATATTTTAAATGGAATAATGGCATGATTTGACTTGTATATTAACAGATTGGCTATTCTGTAGAAGAATGGCCAAAAGTGGACTCAGGGAAACCAATCAGAAAATTATATAATGAGGGGCGCCTGG
>CM053611.1:113230251-113273957 GCA_028646535.1 Procyon lotor
ATTCCCACCAACAGTGTAGGAGGGTTCCCCTTTCGCCGCATCCTCGCCAACATCTGTCATTTCCTGACTTGCTAATTTTAGCCATTCTGACTGGTGTAAGGTGGTATCTCACTGTGGTTTTGATTTGTAGTTCTCTGATGCTGAGTGATGTGGAGCGCTTTTTCATGTGTCTGTTGGCCATTTGGATGTCCTCTTTGCAGAAATGTCTGTTCATATCTTCTGCCTATTTCTTGATTGGATTATTTGTTCTTTGGGTGTGGAGTTTGAGAAGGATACTAGCCCTTTATCTGATATGTCATTTGCGAGTATCTTCTCCCATTCTGTCAGTTGTCTTTTGGTTTTGTTGACTGTTTCCTTGGCTGTGCAAAAGCTTTTGATCTTGATGAAGTCCCAATGGTTCATTTCTGCCCTTGCTTCCCTTGCCTTTGGAGATGTTTTTAGGAAGAAGTTGCTGTGGCTGAGGTCAAAGAGGTTGGTGCCTGTGATTCTCCTCTAGGATTTTGATGGAGTCCTGTCTCACATTGAGGTCTTTGATCCTTTTGAGTCTATTTTTGAGTGTGGTGTAAGGAAACGGTCCAGTTTCATTCTTCTGCATGTGGCTGTCCAGTTTTCCCAACACCATTTGTTGAAGAGACTGTCCTTTTTCCACTGGATATTCTTTCCTGCCTTGTCGAAGATTAGTTGACCATCGAGTTGGGGGTCCATTTCTGGGCTCTCTATTCTGTTCCATTGATCTAAATGCCTGTTTTTGTGCCAATTCCATACTATCTTAATGATTATAGCTTTGTAATAGAGCTTGAAGTCAGTAATTGTGATGCCGCCAACTTTGGTTTTCTTTTTCAACATTCCTCTGGCTATTTGTGGTTTTTTCCTGGTTCCATATAAATTTTAGGATTATTTGTTCCATTTCTTTGAAATAAATTGATGGTATTTTGATATGGATGACATTAAATGTGTAGATTGCTTTAGGTAGAAGAGACATTTTCACAATATTTGTTCTTCCAACCCATGAGCATGGAACATTTTTCCATTTCTTGGTGTCTTCCTCAATTTCTTTCATGAGCACTTTGTAGTTTTCTGAGTACAGATTCTTTGCCTCTTTGGTTAGGTTCATTCCTAGATATCTTATGGTTTTGGGTGCAATTATGAATGGAATTGATTCCTTAATTTCTCTTTCTTCTGTCTTGTTGTTGGTGTATAGAAATGCAACTGAGGGGCGCCTGTGTGGCTCAGGGGGTTAAAGCCTCTGCCTTCGGCTCGGGTCATGATCTCAGGGTCCTGGGATCAAGCCCCACATCAGGCTCTCTGCTCAGTGGGGAGCCTGCTTCCCTCTCTCTCTCTGCCTGCCTCTTTGCCTACTCGTGAGCTCTCTCTCTGTGTTGAATAAATAAATAAAATCTTAAAAAAAAAATGCAGCTGATTTCTGTGCATTAATTTTATATCCTGACACTTGACTGAATTCCTGTATGAGTTCTAGCAGTCTTGGAGTGGAATCTTTTGGGTTTTCCACATAAAGTATCCTATTGTCTGCAAAGAGTGAGAATTTGACTTCTTTGCCAATTCGGATGCCTTTTTATTTCTTTTCGTTGTCTGATTGCTGAGGCTAGGACTTCTAGTACTACTATGTTGAATAGCAGTGGAGATAGTGGGCGTCCCTGCCATGTGTTTCTGATCTCAGAGGAGAAGCTCTGTTTTCCCCATTGAGAATGATATTTGCTGTGGGTTTTTCATAAATGGTCTTGATGTTGAGGAATGTACCCTCTATGCTTACTACACTGTGAAGAGTTTTTATCAAGAAGGGATGTTGTACTTTGTCAGATGCTTTTTCAGCATCGATTGAGAGTATCATATGGTTCTGGTTCTTTCTTTTATTAATGTATTGTATCACATTGATTGATTTGCAGATGTTGAACCAACCTTGCATCCCAGGAATAAATCCCACTTGGTCGTAGTGAATAATCCTTTTAATGTACTGTTGGATCCTATTGATATAGCTATATTTTTAATCATTAAAAGGAATAGATATTTTTATGTATGACATTAGGACAAGTGGCTTGCCGTTATCTCTCCTTATACAAAAAATAAAAAGATAAACCATATTTCACGCGTTTACCTACACAAGAAATTATGATAGATTAGTTGTTCTAAATTAGGAACAAAATGCAAATTAAGAATTCCTTGCTTCCCCACTCCCTCCTTGAGTTTGATATGTATGTGGGGTATAGGTCAGAGAAAATTTTTCGTGACATTTAAAGGAATCTGAGAGTAGAAAAAGTATACCTTTGACTGACGTCCCAGCTGGAGCTTATAGAAGCACCCTTCGTCAATAGATAAGGTCCAGTAGATATAAGAATAAACTCTACCAAAGTATAAGAGGGTATATTTAGCCGTTAGGGAGCATGAATCAAAGATCAAATTGAGTTATTAAAAAAAGAAAAGTATTCGTTTACACCCTGGTTTGTGACTATGCAATTTATACCTGTTATTAAGCATGACAAAATCATAAAGGAAAAGATTAATAAATGTGACTAATAGAACTTTCTTGCATAGAAAAAATACTCAAAATGAGTATTTTGAGTATTTCCTGAAGTCATACTTCAGGAAAAAATTTGGAAAATTTATTACATGGGGCCAATTTACTTAATATTAAAAAGGAAATAATATATATAAATGTTGAAAAAGAAAAGTAGCTCTTTTGAAAATGAGCAAACAGCAACATTTAAGAAAAGGTCATTATAAAAAAATTAACTTAAAATGACAAGATGAGTGATTTAAAAATTTAGAAGAGTCCTTAAGAAGATATTACAAGGCCTGGGTGGTGAAGTTGATTTAAGCATCCAACTCTTGGTTTTCGCTCAGGTTTGATCTCAGGGTCATGAGCTAGAGCCCCACGCATGGTCCACGCTCAGTGCAGAGTCTGCGTGATAGTCACTCTCACTCTGACCCTCCAACTCGTGTGCTCATCTTTCTCTCTCTCTCTCAAATAAATCTTTAAAAAAAAAAGAAGAAGAAGAAGATATTACAAGGAATGATAGTGTATGTCGTTGGAACTTCAGATGCCCTTTGAGGACTTTTTTGTAGTTGTCCTACAGATGTTTTTACAAATCTACGAAGATGTTTTGTATATAATAGTACAGGTGTGATTTTTGTGGCATTCAGGAAAAAGAACAGGCATTTAGGTTGTCTCCAGGGGATTTTTTTCCAATTAATTAGTGTCTGGTTAAATAAATTATGGCACATCCATATAGGGGAATACAATGCAGCCGCTGCAAAAATTGTAGAAGTGTCAGTATAGAAAGATCCCCAGGATCTAACTAGTGAACCAAAGCCCTAGGGATAAAGTTGTATATGTTGCATAGTAGAATTCTGACTTTTAAATCCTATATGAATATACCTATATATATATATATATATTTTTTTTTTTTTTTTTTTTTTTTTTTTTTTTAATTAAAACAGGTTACTTATGAGAACCAGAATTTCTGTTTTCATACCATTGGGATATTTTTCATCTCTCAACTTGCATTTTATATATTTTTTAAAAGCTAGTTTAAATTTAATGAAATGTTTACCAAAATGCAGTGATGATAGGGCCGACCAAGAACAGATATTTTTATGGCAGCTGGTGGTATCACAGACTGCTAAAATCTTCCTGTGTGGTGACTAAGCCAAAGTTTACTTTGAGTACCTGTTATACACCAGACATTATACTAAACATTTTTTGCACGTTTATCTTACTTAAATCTCCAACCAATACCATACAGTCGATTATTTTTCTCATACTGTAGGAGACAAATTTAGAAGACTGAAGTGTGTTTCCAGAAGTCACAGACTCTGAAACCTATGTTTTCAACCCCTGTATTGGGCTCTGGAAATTCATAAGGGGTTATTGAGACAAAAGACCAGACTTGAATGTTTCAGGTTTCATCAAATAAAAATGGAGAGGATACTCTGCGCTTCTTTGAAAAGATTGTATTAGTTGGTTTGTATGAAAGTGCTTTCCAGATTTATGAAGCATTCTGTGAAAAGGAGACTAGAATAATTTTGTTTATCATCCATGGCTGCTTCATTCAAATGTAAATGTTTTAACCCTTTTTCTTTGAATCTCATTTGTAAAATGCAAACTTAAAGTAACAGTTCAGTCAGTTTTTTGGAATCTTTTGTATAATTTAACTCGATTTCGATGTAGTACATTTCCTAAATTGAGAAAGTATGTAGTGTATCTAATAAAACCTTGATTCTGCTTAAAATGTGCTTACCACTAATTGTATTGTTAACATCCTCTCAAGGCTACTAAAATCCTTCCAGTTTTAAAACAAATGAACAAAAACATCTTAATAAGGCTACATGTTCTGTTTACTATTTTTTAAATACATAAACTTACATATTTCTTCCTGTTTTTAGGAACATCATCTTCAGCGGGCTATTTCAGCACAGCAGGTGTATGGCGAGAAAAGGGATAATATGGTCATACCAGTCCCAGAAGCAGAAAGTAATATTGCTTATTATGAGTCTATATATCCTGGGGAATTTAAGATGCCAAAGCAGCTCATTCACATACAGCGTAAGTAATTACTCTTTTAATTATTATATTTTCTATAGCTATTTTCTGCTTAACTGTTGACACATTTTTACCTGTTCAGGGCCATTTTTGGTACCCATTTTATTGACTAGCATCAGCTAGAGAGTTACTAGAGCCTGTTTTCAGCTTTTAAAATTGAGATTTCTGCCTGACAAAAGAGATAGCATTTTCATCCTAAGTTTTTAGTTTCATCTCATGTGATCATATACTACTTTAGACAAATACGATAAAGAATATACCTGAGATGTAGAAATGGTTTTCTTACTATTCAGAAATAGTGGAGGCGCCTGGGTTGCTCAGTCATTAAGCATTTGCCTTTGGCTCACATCATGATCTCAGGGTCCTGGGATTAAGGTCCACATCAGGCTCCCTGCTCAGAAGGAAGCCTGCTTTCTCTCTCCCATTCCCCCATGCTTGTGTTCTTGCTCTCACTGTCTCTCTCTCTCTGTCAAATAAACAAAATCTTTTAGGAAGGAAGGAAGGAGGGAGTGAGGGAGGCAGGAAGGAGAGAAGGACAGAAGGAGAGAAAGAGAGAGAGAAATAGTCATATGAGTAGCCTTAACATCTTAGTTCAAGTCAGGAATCAACAAACTTTTTCTAAAAAGGGTTAGATAGTGTATATCTTAGCCTTTTTGGGTCATTCAGTCTGTCACAGGTCTTCAGCTATACTGTTGAAAGAAAGGCAAAATCAGCAGTTGACAATAAGCAAACAAATGGGCATGGCTGTGTTTCAGTAAAACTTGAGAAAAACAGATGGCAACCCAGTATTGGCCCATAGACCAATAGTTTGCCACCCTCTGATCTGTGATCCTACTATTAGTGTTCTAGGTGGTAACTTGTTTCACGTGGTAGTGATGAGTTCTTCATTAGCAATAATCCTTTGATGGCTATCACATTTGATGGTGAATAACTGAGAGCTTATAAACTTAAGAGAATACATTTCATTCACTCTGTCCCCACATAGTTGACAACTTTAAAACATAGTTGAAAGTTTAGTAAGGTAAGAGGCGCCTCGGTGGCTCAGTGGCTCAGTCGTTACAAAGTTTACTAAGGTAAAATTGGGACAGCTTTCATTGTTGCGTTGTTGACCTTTCTAATTAAGAGTGTTTTCCAGTGACCTGTCTCTAAACTTTTTTCAGAACCACATAAATCTGTGTTGTTTTTAGAAATTATTTAAAACTACTTAACTACTTTTCTTATTTAACCTTTCCTCCATACGATCTAGTTTCTGTCAAGACAGTTTGTCTAAATATTTATTTTACTATTTGTTAAATACAAAAATCCAAAAATAAACGTAGTGCCTGTATTGGATCTTATCAGTACTATATTGGCATTTGGTATTTTTAACTTCATTTTTTTCCTCTTTAATTCTAACTTGCTCCTTAATTTATTGATTTCATTTAGAAAAAAGAATATTTTTTCCAATTTACTAAAGGTTACTTTGAAGTGAACTAAAATAAGTGGTATGTGCTTTCTTGCCCTCTCACATGTTTAATTACATATACGACATAGACAGGGACATCCTAAACAAATTTGACCGATATTAGAACATAAAAATTAGTTCTCTGAAAAATCACGTCAATTTGAAAGTTACAGATCATCATCAGATCCACGTATGTTAACTAGAGGCACAGTGCTTTCTATAGCCACAAATTATATTATCTTACAAATGCATGCTTTCAGGTTAAAGCAGGATTAAGTAAGATAAAATTATATTAATTAATTTACATTATCATTACTATCAGAATAAAATTTAGAATGCATGTTTTACAAATAAATTGCTCATTGATGACCAAAACCCACAAAACATGTTTACTGGTGACTAGTAGATTAAATTATGGTCAGAAGAATCAAAAGGTACAGTATTTAAAAAGGAATTGACTTTGCTGATATTTTAATCAAATAACAGCAATAAAATGGCAGCAGAATTGTAGTTTATTTGGGGAGAAAATTTTTTAATTAGTTCAAATTTGAAGTACGTTATCTCTGGAAAGATATATATACACTGGAATATGAATCAGTATAGTCTGCTAATTAGTATTAGCTACCATTGAGTTTCTTTTAATATTTTGTTTTAAATAATTATAGGCTCACAGGACAATATATGTAGCTTTGTGTACCTCAATCGAGATAACTCAACTGTACCATCGCCACCAAATTCCATATTGTTATTCCATTATAGCCAAACCTAGCCCCTGTCAACCACTAATATGGTCTCCATTTCTTTAATTACATTAGTTCCTGATTATAACATAAAAAGAATAATGCAGTATATTTCCTTTTGAGATTGGCTTTTTTCACATAGCATAATATCCTTGGCATCCATCCAACTTGTTTCATGTAATATAGATCATATCCTTATTGGTGAGTAGTATTCCATAATACGTTTGTTTAACCATTGACCCAGTGAAACAGATGAATAGTTTCCAGGTTTTGACTATTACAAATAAAGCTGCTGTGAACACTCATCTGCAAGTTTTTGTGTGAATATCAGTTTTTATTCTCTTGGAATAAATACCTATGAGTTCAGGTGCTGGGTCCATTTTTAGTTTAACAAGAACTTCCACAGTATTTCCAAGAGTATCTGTGTTTTGTTACATTATATCCAGCAGTGTATGTGTGATCCAGTTTCTCCTGTATTATTGTTGGTATTTGGGGTTATCACTTTTCTACTTTAGCCATTCTAATAGGTATGCAGTGATATCTCATTATACTTTATATTTCTCTAAATGGCTAATATGTTAAATATTTTTGCATGTTGTTTGCCCATTTTCTTTTTTTTTTTTTTTTTGCCCATTTTCTAATTAGATTGTTTGAACATTGAGTTTTAGGATTCTGTTTTATTTATATATTCTAGACATAAAGTCTTTGTCTTACATGTAATGTAGAAATATTTTCTCCCAGTATATAATTTGTCTTTTCATTCTCTTAAGAGAATCTGTCACAGAGCAAAAGCTTTTAATTTTGATGAGATCAGGTTTAATCAGTTTTCCTCTTACGGATCATGATTTTGGTATCAACTCTTAAGAATTCTGCTGTTCCCTGGGTCTGAAAGAGTTTCTCCTATGTCCTATTGTAGAAGTTTACAGTTTCACATTTTAAGTATATGATCAATTTTGAGTGTTTGAGGTTTAGGTCAGGGGGTTTTTTGTTTTGGGTTTGGTTTTGGTTTTTACCTCTGGATGTGCAATTGCTCCAACATTATTTATTAAAACATCCATCCCTCCTTCATTGATTTGCTTTTGCTTCTTGGCCAGAAATTAATTAGGCATATTGATGTGGATCTGTTTCTGGGCTCTATATTCTATTCCCTTGATTTCTGTTTATTCCAAGATAATAACACTATTTTGATTACTGCAACTTTATAATAACTCTTAGTATCAAGGTGAGTCATTCCTTCTTTATTTTTCTCTTTCATTATTGTCTTGGGTATTCTGGAGCCTTTCCATATAAATATTACAATATGCTTGTCTGTATCTTGCTGAGAAACTTGCTGAGATTTTGATAAGAATTAAATTAAACCTGTAGATCACTTTAGGGAGAATTGACATCTTTACTGAGTTGAGTTTTCAGTCCATGACTACGGTGCGATGCTGCAAGTATTTAGGTCTTCTTTGATTTCTTTCATTGACACTTTATAATTTTCATCATAGAGATTCTGACCATGATTTTTTAGATTTATACCTAAGTGTTTTATTTTCTTTGGAGCAACTGAAAATGCTATTGCATTTTTTATTTTGGTTTCCACTTGTTCATTGTCAGTATACAGAAATGCAGGTGAAATTGTTTATCTTACGTCCTGTGGCATTAACTGAAATTGAGTATTAGTTCTAGGAGATGTTTGCAGGTTCTCTGGGATTTTTTGCATAGAAAATCATGATGAAGTCTTCAAATAAATACATTTTTGTTTTTCCTTTTCAATCTCTCTGTCTTTAATTTCTCTTTCTTCCATTATTATAGTGGCTAAAACTTTAGTACTGTGTTAAAATATTAAGTGGTAAGAGCAGACATCCTCACCTTGTTCCTGATCTTAAAAGGATATAATCAAATCTTTCATCGTTATGTATTATATTACCTGTAGGTTTTTTTGTATTTGATTTTTATGAGATTGTCATATATGTGATTTGGAAATCTTTTCTCCCAGTATGTAATTTGTCTTTTCATCCTCTTAACAGAGTCTTTCACAGAGCAAAAGGTTTTTTTGCTGAGTTCTGGTTTTGGATTGAGATTTTTATTCTTAATGTACTGAGAGTTATCATGAATCAGTGTTCAATTTTGTCAAATACTTTTTCTACATCCATGGATAACATCATGTGATTTTTCTTCCTTAGCCTGTTGATATGATAAGTTACACTGGTTGATTTTCAAATACTGAACCAACCTCGCATACCTGGAATAAATCTTACTTGACTAGTGTTTTGGTTTTTTTTTCCATACCTTGTTGGGTAGGGTTTTACTGGGGAGTTTTGCATCTAGGTTCATGAGAGATTGTTTGGCTGTGAATATGTGTGTGTGCATGTGTGCATCTTCTGTCTTACTTGGCTTTAGTATCAGTGATAGTGGCCTCATGAAACAGGTTGAAAAGTGTTCTCTTATTCTTGTTTTCTGGAAGAGATTGTATAAGATTTATATTAATTCTTTAAAACTTGGTATTGGCTTTTAATACACTACAATAAATAAGAAAAAATAATTTAGAGTATAAATTTCTGCAAAGTTAAAATTGAATCTTGTCTGCTAGGTGATCTAGTAAATTACTTATGAAAGATATGTTACCTGAAATAGATATATAGACTGGTTTATTTTAGTTCCCCCAGTTTCTCCTGTGTAAATCTCTTAAGCTAATGTTACACTAACTCTTCTTGGGAGTTTTTAAAAGGTGATAATTAGTATTCTCTAAAAAAAGCAGTGGTCAAACATGTTTGAGAATGATTGCATACTATATTCCCTTACCTGCCCCCAGAGTCATAATGCATATTATCATATTTATAGGCTCTAGGAATCTTGTGGCTAAAAAAAAAAAGTTAATTTTAACCCAGCATTTTCCAGTTGTATTTATTACATGTTCTCTGTTAACACTTCATTGAACATTAGTTTGGAAAAGTTCAACTCGATCCTTATCTTCAACTGGCTTAAGGAAAAAATCATAATTTTCTTCCTCTTATCCAATCAGAGCTTTGAAGGAAAAAAACTGTATTGTAACATTATCCCCTTCTTTAGTTCCAGACTTCAGGTACTTTGTAAGCTATTTCACTGAGTGCTTGGCACTCAACATCTCCTGATCCAGAGGATTGTGTAATGTTGTTTCTCCTTTGCTGCTGATCTGTAAGGCTTCTAGATTATACAGATAGGACTTTCCTATTTATACTAGAAGAAAGGACAAAACAGTTCTGACCAGAATAGACAGGAGTAATTTTTCACCCCCTGCTTTTTGCACTTGGGTCTCAAAGCTCTCCTGTTAATCCTGAAAGGAAGACTTTTTTTATTTTTTTTAATTTTTATTTATTTATTTATTTTAAGATTTTATGTACTTATTTGACAGAGAGAGAGATCCCAAGTAGGCAGAGAGGCAGGCAGGGGAGGGGGAGAAGCAGGCCCCCTGCCGAGCAGAGAGCCCGATGCAGGGCTCCATCCCAGGACCCTGAGACCATGACCTGAGCTGAAGGCAGAGGCTTTAACCCACTGAGCCACCCAGGTGCCCCGGAAGCCTTTTTTTAAAAGGATTGTCTTGATGTACATTTATATATGTATATATGCCTGTGTGTAGAGATACACACACACACACACACACATCTGTAGCTCTGTCCACTAGAAGAGCTGAGAAGCAAGATTATTCAGTAGCAGTGAGCACACCTAGCATCTCTTCTCTAATCCATTCTCCATTAAATAGGACCAAGAATCTGGAGAAATGGCTGATTCCAGGGCTGTGGAAGGGCAAGTGCAAGATAAACCTAGAACCTCTTATTATGTCAGAAATTAAGCATTAAAAAAAAAAAAGAAAAATGACAGGGGCATATCACAAAGACATAAGAATTTCTTCCACTGGCTGGTTGTGGGATAATTGAAGCAATGGAATAGTTAAACATTATAATGAATTGTAAAGTATTGAAAAATGTAGGAATTCAGGAGTCCATACTGATAATAAAAAATGGTGAAGAGTAGTCTCATGCTTCTGTAGTACAAAGCCAAAAGCAGAGTGGTACAATGTGAAGAGAATACTGGAATTAGAAGATCATTTTTGCAATTATTGTGACCAAGATTGAATTGTGTAAGAGTCATCAGTGTGTTCTCAATATAAGAGGAAATTTTGTTGAGGAACAGGATATTTGCATGATCTTAAGCTCTCCCTACCAACTTTTCATTAGTTACAAGAGTGGGGAAAAAAACAAACAGTAGTTATGCAGTGAAACAATTTCTTAACTGGTGATGAAAAGTATCATTACTTACGAGGAACAGATGAACATTGTGTGCCTCTAGATATAAGACAGTGAAGTCTAAGAAAGTTGAGTGTGCAGTATGCCATCTAAGAGTGCATAGTCTAATCATAATGGGAATAATAATAATGTTCTGAGGAGAGGGCTGTATTCTTCAAATACATCAATGTCGGGGCGCCTGGGTGGACATCAATGTCGGGGCGCCTGGGTGGCTCAGTGGGTTAAAGCCTCTGCCTTCATCTCAGGTCATGATCTCAGGGTCCTGGGATCGAGCCCTGCATCGGGCTCTCTGATTTGCAGGGAGTCTGCTTCCCCCTCCCTCTGCCTGCCTCTCTGCCTACTTATGATCTCTCTCTCTCTATTATTAAATAAATAAATAAAATCTTTAAAACAAACAAACAAAAACATCAGTGTCTTAAAAGACAAAGAAAAGCTATGGAAATGTTCCAGGTTAAAGAAGGCCAAAGAGACAATAACAAAAATAATACCTGATCCTAGACTGGCCTTGTGCTGGAGCGGGGGGAAATGTTATGAATTATTGATCAGTTGATAAGATTGGAATATAGGTAGGAGATTAAGTTGTATGAATGTAAATTTATGAAGTTGATGACTGTACTGTGAGTATATAAAAGAATCTAAAGAAATACACTCTGAAGTATTTAGCAGTAAAGAGCCATTAGGAATGTAATTTATCCTCCAGTGCCTCAAACAATAAAAGTTTGAGTGTACATAGATAGCCAGATATATAAAACAGAGAACACATGCAAATAATAAAACAATAAAATTTAACAGTAGGTGAATCTGGGTAAAGGATATACAGGTATTCCTTATACTATTTTCTTGTGGGTTTTTTTTTAGGATTTTATTTATTTATTTGAGAGAGAGACCGAGAATGCATGCTTGAGAGAGAGAGAGTACGCACAAGCACAGGAAAGGGCAGAAGGAGAGGGAGAAGCAGGCTCCCCACTGAGTAGGGAACTCAACGAGGGGCTCGATCCCAGATCATGGCCTGATCCAATGGCAAACCTATAACTGAGCCACCCAGGCGCCCCTAGACTATTTTCATTTTGTAGTTTTTGTAAGTGTGAATTTCTAAATAGGAAGTTGGTTTTTTTTAATAGATCTTTGTAGAACCTAATTTTAAAATTACCTATTAGAATAGAGATATCCTTTCTTTATTCCCTAATTCTGAAAGATTGCATTTCCTCCTTCCCTTTTCCTACCTCCATATCCACCTACAACATCCAGTCTTCCACCATTATTCTTCTGGTACTACTTTCTAATATATAAAATCTATAGCATCATCCACAGAATTTTATCAAAAAGGACTTTGTATCTGTGTATTTCAAATCTTTCAAATGTGGGATTCTCCATTCATTCTCCTCAAGTACATTCTAAAAGTGACTCCAAGCTCTCAGTTACTTATGAATATAAAGAAATTGAAGACTTTGATGATGTAGCTAGCCTGTGGTAACTTTGTCTTAAGTCTAAGACAAATATGTCAAATACATACACCATAGTAAATATCACTATTAACAACATTTTCTGCTGCTCAGAATTTGTTTCAAGAACCTTACAAGTAGATATTACCAATCATTGAGGACTAGTGCTTGAGTTGAAACCCACGTACCATTCGTGGGCTGACAGATCTTTCTTCGCCTTGTATAGTGTGCCTTCTTTTCAATTAGAGATTAAATTCTGTTTCTAATCCACAATTTGTGCCATTTCAGGGCCCAAATATCCTTTCACTATTGATATTATAGACATACATACTGAGTCTGAGCTACATATGGTATTTGTTACACAAATATTTATATACATTTCATCTATGTTACTTGACTCTAAGCATAAGGGCAAGGACTGTGTTGTGTACTATTTTATCTTCTTTAAAAATAATCAATTAAAAAAATAATCAGTTTATGGGTCCTTGGGGGGCCCAGATGGTTAAGTATCTGCCTTCAGCTCAGGTCATGATCTCAGGGTTCTGGGATCAAGCCTCGCATCGGGCTCCCTGGTTGGCAGGGAGCCTGCTTCTCCCTCTCCCTATCCTGTTCCCCTGCTTGTTCTCTCTCTCTCTCTCTCTCTCTCTGTCAAATAAATAAATAAAAATAATCAACTTATATGCTTGTACTGTTGTGGGTTTTTTTTTTCCTGTTATGTTCTTTTTGCTTAGATTTATTTTCTACCATATATTCTCCTCCATCTATGTATTTTGTTTAACCATACACATACCTGGGTTTATCCCTAGCAAAATATTTTAAAAAGAGTTAGCTTCTATAATATGGCTCCTGTTCTTAAACAATTATTGGCTAGCTAGGTCTCATTTTAATTGACAGAACTTAATTACAAGATGCAATCCATCTGCCTGTTTCTCTGTAGACACTGTATTCTACTTTGAACAGATTCAGTAACATGGCCCAGAAAATTTGAAGATTCTTCTCTTTGCAGGACCATAATAGCTATGTTACATCTTTATCAGCTGCAGTCGAGCTGTCCTTTGGAAGGGGCAGGTTGGGCTGAAGCTAAATTATACTTTAATCATTGGCTCTGGTTTTTTTGGTCAAATGAAATCCTAAAGTGAATTTTACATGTTAGCATTTTCCTGGGGTTTTATTATTTTTATGTCTAAACAAGATTTGGTTCTCGTATTTTAAGATCTTACATGTGTTCACACCATCTGTAAAAGGAAAGCTTCTTGCAGAGGCGAGAGCAGTTTGACCCTCAGGTATTTATTAACTCTACGTAGAAAAGACACTGAGCTTCCTAACCTAGGGATCTTCCTTTCCAGTGTTGATTGCCTTCCCCAATATGTTGGATGTGACTTGTCATTCATGATATAATATATATCAAATACATTTTGCTAATGCAAAAGTAAGGTGATATTAAGTTAGCTTGTTTTGTTTTTGTGAATAATTAAGTTTTGTAAGTACGATTTGATCTGAAAAAATTTATAGTGGAAAATGCCAAGTAATATATAAATAAGGCCCTAAATAGATATAAAAATATACCCTTAAGAAGAAGAACAATGCTAGTTGGTCCCTATCAGTTTGGCTTTCTGGGTTATCAGGATCACCACTGTTTAATAGAACTTTAAATGATGACAGAAATATTTTATTTATTTTTTTTTAAAGATTTTATTTATTTATTTGACACAGAGAGAGAGATCACAAGTAGGCAGAGGGGTAGACAGAGAGAGAAGGGGAAGCAGGTTCCCCGCTGAGCAGAGAGCCCAACGCAGGGCTCGATTCCAGGACCCTGAGATCATGACCTGAGCCGAAGTAACCCACTGAGCCACCCAGGCGCCCCGACAGAAATATAATTTGAGCTTTCTGGTACCACACTAGCCACATGTATCTATTTAATACTTGAAATGTGGCTAATGTGACTGAGGTTCTAAATTTTTAATTGATTTAAATTAGCTAATGGTTATCCTATTGAACAGTGCAGCTATGAATTGTTTTGGTTAGGGTCCCAAGAAAACAAGTGTTTTAATTTCACAGACCATGCTTAATCTACTTCAGGATCTGCAGAAGCTCTGTTTACTTTGCAATAACAGAAACAGATCCTGGAAAGTCACTGGAGGGCCTATGGGTGTAATAAACATGGGTGTGGAGGTGTTAACAAACAGAGATTTTCATGAAGGAATTGAAATACTTTAATTAGGAATATTATGGAAGTGTAATATAGATCAAAGTGGAAAATAAACAATGATAGAATATGTTCAATTCCACAAATATTTATTGGATACTTAATAGGCCAGATACCTTGTTAAACTTGAGGCAGGGAGGGCAGGTTTGGGGTAGCCAAAGGGTCCCCTCTTGAACCTATCACAAATATCACTAATGGATGAATACCTATTTTTTGAGGGGTTTTTTTTCCCCCACTTTAATAGAGGCAGTATCAGAATGCTTTTCGGTAGAGTACTGCAGACAGGTTTGGCATACAAGACGAACATGTTTACAGTCTTTGCAGAGATAAATAAGTCACAATGCCTCCTCTTAGGGAGCTCAGTCATATTCTAGTATTTATCAAGTAGATTATAAAGTATGTGTAGAAAATAGTACAAAAGAAGGGCATTGATCTAGAATAGGAATTTTTAACATTGGTGCCACAGCTTTTAGGGATATTTGAATTCCTTGTAATCTAGGCAGAATGTTACATATTCACACAGTCTTTTTCTGGGAGAGGGTTCATAGCATCAGTAAAAGATAAAAGTGTCTGGGAACCACTTATTAGCTGTGAGCGGTTGGGAAAGAATTCCACAGGACTTGAAGTCAGGTTGTTTGCAGTCTTTGCTAGGTGAAAACAGCTAATGTAAAGGCCTAAAAACATGAAATAAATAGCATGCTGTATGTAGTATGTGAAATTTGAGGGGTGCCTGACTGGCTCAGTTGGTAGAGCACACGACTCTTGATCCTCAGGGTTGTGTGTTTGAGCCCCACGCTGGTGTAGAAATTACTTTAAAAAAAAGAAAAGAAATATATGGAATTTGATATTGCTACCTCATAAAGTACTGATGAGACTGGAGAGACTAAATCAAAAAAGGCCTCATACAATCCTAAGGATTTGGATTCTAAGATGATGGGAAGTTAAGAGGTATTAGGGAAAGGTGTGAGACATTTTGATATCAAGCTATTTAATAGTTTACTTATATTATTGTTAGCCTAGTTTAATTTTGATACATAATTGACATTTGATAATACAATATAGAGCAGTGGTTCTTGGCCTTTTTTTCAAATCTTAACAAATATAAGAAATACATCACATTTCTGTCACCATGACAATGATTGTCATGCGGAAACAAGCCCCCTTAGCAGAAGTGCATTCATTGAGTGATAGCTATTACTGTTATTGGCAGTGGCTTCTAACACTTCAGCTTTAAATACCACTCACTAAGCATTTGGTAAAGTAGTTTCATAATCTATTAAGTGGGATTTAAATATTCTAGAAACAATCTTATTTAAAGACTTTTTATATTATATCAAACCATATGAAGTTGCTGATATTTTATCATTTTTAGCTATAAGATTTTTGTATGGTTGAATCCATTTATTTAATAGTCTCTTTATGTTCTTAATAATGGACTTCTAGTTTGTTTTTGAGGTGGGGCAAGGGGTCACAGCCATTGTCTTTTATGACTATGTGTATGTCTGTATTAACAGTAACTTTGAATGTGGGAAGCATAAATTTCTTCTTTCTTTAGAAAATCTAGATTTTGTTTTTACCCAGACATCTGTTGAGAGGTTTTTGTCAGTGGATTCACATAGTAAATGATTGCTTATGGTTTCTTCTGTCAGCTTTTAGTTTGGATGCTGAACAGCCTGATTATGATTTGGATTCTGAAGATGAAGTATTTGTGAATAAACTGAAAAAGAAAATGGACATCTGCCCATTGCAATTTGAGGAGATGATTGACCGTTTAGAAAAAGGCAGTGGTCAGCAGGTACAACTTCACTGTATATATAAGTATGTGTTTCCATATATAGATAATGGAAACAGGATAATGTGGGGGTGAGGGTAAGTGAGCAGACTCTGGAATTAACAAGCATTAATTCACATCGCATCGCTGCCCAGTACTAACCTGTATAACCTTGAGCAGTAAGTTTAAAAAAAAGTCTCTGTGCCTCAGTTTTCCCTTCTGTAAAATAGAGATGATAAACATGAAACGTGAAAATTAACTAATGTATATAAAGCATCAGTGGCTGACATGTATAATGCACTCCACATTTGCTGTTATTAATACTGTTGTTATTTTGATTATTGTCATTAAAGTTTGAAGTACTTTTGAACCTTATATATGTGTTATATGAAAATGACATAATGATTTTACATTTAGCCAGTCAGTCTGCAGGAAGCCAAACTGCTGCTAAAAGAAGACGATGAATTAATTAGAGAAGTTTATGAATACTGGATTAAAAAGAGAAAAAATTGTCGGGGGCCATCTCTTATCCCATCAGTAAAACAAGAGAAGCGAGATGGTTCCAGCACAAATGATCCTTATGTGGCTTTTAGAAGACGTACTGAAAAAATGCAGACTCGAAAAGTAAGTGAATTGAAAACTTTTTTTGTAATTTTTTTTATGTAAGAAAAATTATTTATACTTATGAATATTTCTGTATTGGAAGGTTGTATTTTGATTTCTATTTAAGTAGACTTTCTATACAAAATAATGAGAAGTATTAATTTAAAATGAATCAACCTTAGGATTCATTGCACAGCTGTTAATGATATATTTTAGTGTTAAGCTATTTAAAAGTCACATATAAAACTGATCTGCTGGTGATCCATATTCCCTTTCAGTGTCTTTAAATTCTAACCAGCCGTTCAACTATATGTATTCTTATATATTAGTAGCTGTGTTCAGAATGCCACCAGTTAGAAATGTTATTGACATTAAAAAAGCAACTTCATATTTGCAGAATCGCAAAAATGATGAAGCCTCTTATGAAAAAATGCTTAAACTGCGTCGAGATCTGAGTCGGGCTGTTACTATTCTAGAGATGATAAAAAGAAGAGAAAAGAGTAAAAGGGAGCTATTGCACTTAACACTGGAAATTATGGAAAAGAGGTAAAGTATACTTTAATAGGGTCAGAAAGTATGGTACCATTAGCACTTTGTATATTGTATGGTACCTAAGCAACTAACCCTAGAAATACCATCCTTTAATAATAAATAGAGACTATTAAATGTGTGATATGATATATTTTGCATAATTTTACATGTGTTTCTCTATTTTCTTTAAAAGTGATTGGGTTCAGTAAAATTAAAATATGGCAGGTATAATCTTATTCTTTTGTCCTTATTTGAGTTGAGTGCAAGTCTGGGAGGGAGAGTACATTTGTCAATTCTAAAGTTTTTAATTTACTCACTAGACAGTACTGATTTTTTTTTTTTTTTAACACATACTGGGTTTTTAAACAGAAGTATAAGGAAAGGATGGGGAAAGTCCCATAGTCTTACACTCAACCTTATTTGTCAAGGTACACAGTGAAAATTTTAAGCCTTACTCCCCTATTTCCTAGTCAGTATCTCCAAAGAAAACCACTATTAAGTTTTTCATAATTCATTTTAGGAAAATTAGTTTTATCTCACAAACAATTCAAATTAGCAGAAAGTTCCTCAGCACCGTTTTAAGCATTAATTTAACATCTCCACCAAATCTTTCACCAAATTTGGTAAGTTAAAATTCAAACCTTTTTTTTTTTTCCACTGTCATCTATTTATGGTGCAAAGATAGAGCTATAAGCCAAAAACTAAACAGAACAAAAGAATTATGTAATCTTTATTTTTAATAAGCATTCAGCAAATTGTCAGAGTTTAATTTTACCTTAAGTCTACTTGGTGTTTATAATCATATCTCAGGTATTAAAAGTCCTAAGAATTTACAGAACTAACTTTAACTTCTGCAGCTTTCTTTTTTATAATTTCAGGTATAATTTGGGTGACTACAATGGAGAGATCGTGTCCGAGGTTATGGCACAGAGACAGCCAATGAAACCTACTTATACCATCCCCATCATCCCTATTACTAATAGCAGTCAGTTTAAACATCAAGAAGCAATGGATGTGAAGGAGTTCAAAGCAAATAAGGTGATAAACATTTTTGTGATAATAGTTGCTGATAACAGAATAGTATTTTATCATTAGAGTAAAACAGAAAAATATATATAAACCCTACCATGAAATATGCTGCAAAGTCAGCTTTGATTCAAGACTGACCTATTGATGCACCAGTAGGAATTGTAAAGGGAGATACCATATAGATGAACTTTTTAATAATTTCCTTTTCCCAAAAAGAACCAGAATGCCATAAACTACCTAAAACTTGATACAAATATTTAGCATATGTACACAACCATGATAACTTCCCATGATCTTTTTCTTCCCAATAAATATCATTTTTGCCTCTGACCTTTCTTGCCTAGTGCATACTTCATACTTCTCCTAGCCTTTGCTGTCTGTCACCTGCATACATATTTCTAACATGCACTGTGTTCATCAGCTCAGTGACTTTTGCTTCTGTATTTTTTTCTTGTGTTGTCCCTATTTCATGATTTCATCTCTTTATCACCTAAAACTGTCCAAATTCACTCCAGAAAGCCATTATTGTTCAGCTACCAAATCCTTACTCTTTTTTTTGTAACACCTCCACATTATGTTACCTGAGATTTGCTTTATGTATGTGTAAAATTGTTTGCATTATTATTTTCCCAAACTTGATTTAACTCTTTAGACTAAAGACTAGATCCCCTTTTTTTTATTCTCTCCTAGAATTTTCATAGAAAATTAAGAAATAGGCACAGGAGCCAGTGGTAAATACTAACTGCGGTTACAGGATTTCAGAAGCCAAAGAACTTCTGTTCTCTTCTTTTACTTCAACTGCAACAAAATATTTTATGAGATTATGTTTAGATTGTAGGAACATTATCCACGTTTCACAGAGGCCAACCTGTAAGACTTTACAATACAAGATGACAAAACATAAGGATCTTACATAAGTCTTCTGAGTATGAATGACTTCATTACAGCTCTAAGCTTTTTTTAAAATTTATCCCAAACTGCAGGTTTGTTGAACATGGTTTCTAGTGTTTGATTAATATATATGACTTTATTGCAGCAAGATAAGGCCGATCTTATCCGACCTAAACGTAAATATGAAAAGAAGCCCAAAGTCTTACCATCGTCTGCTGCTGCTACTCCTCAACAGACGAGTCCTGCTGCACTGCCAGTCTTTAATGCTAAAGATTTAAATCAGTATGACTTTCCCAGCTCAGATGAAGAACCTCTCTCCCAGGTAAAGATAACGAATTTCTCTATGAGTACAGAGGAGATAATGGAGGCTGTCATATGTTTTGACTCACTTCATTTTATTTTAAAGGTTTTGTCTGGCTCTTCAGAAGCTGAAGAAGAAAATGATCCCGATGGTCCTTTTGCTTTCCGTAGGAAAGCAGGCTGTCAGTACTATGCTGTAAGTTTCAGATTCTCTTTTTAAATAAATGTTTAAATGTTCATCTTTAACTGACAAAATAAAATAATTTGGATTTTTTTTTTTTAGCCTCACTTAGACCAAACTGGCAACTGGCCTTGGACTAGTCCTAAAGATGGAGGATTAGGGGATGTACGATATAGATACTGCTTAACTACCCTCACTGTACCCCAAAGGTGTATTGGATTTGCACGAAGACGGGTTGGGCGTGGTGGAAGGTAAGTATTTCTGTATTCCTAGAATAGGGACAATAGGGACACAGACAGTAAGATAATCAACTCTAGAGCTTAAACAGAGGGAGTCCTTCTAAATAGCTCATTTGTTCCCATTTTCTGTTCTTAACTGATTTTTGACTAAAATACTTAAACTGCAAAAAGTTATTTCATAAGTTCTGGGAGATATTAGGAAAAAGGATTGAATAAGCTAGGAAATATCACATGACTTGTACACTAAGTTGTTTAACTCTTCAGTGAAAAGGCTCCAGAAGGGGTGCTTGGGTGTCTCAGTTGGTTGAGCATCTGACTCGGTTTCAGCTCGGGTCATAATCTCTGGGTCATGAGATCAAACCCTGCATCGGGCTCCACACTCAGGACTCAGCACAGAGTCTGCTTGAGCTACTCTGCCCCTCCCCCCTCATGCTGTGCGTGTCTCTCTCTTTCTCTTTGTCTCAAGTAAATAAGTAAGATCTTTAAAAAAAAAAGGCTCCAGGATGCATGCGTGACCTGACCTTGACATCCCAGTTTATCAGGATCTAATTACTCTTCTTCTTTTGTTTAAACATGATAGAACCCCTATACCTCTGTATGCCTTTATGTGAAAATTTGTGTGGGAGGCAGGAAAGAATTACAGAGCACATAAAAGTGAAAAAAAGAAAGATATTCTCAAGTAGGTGGGGAAAAAAAAATAAAAGGCAGAACATAATATCAAGGTGCTTTCAGGAAGAAACTTCAGGATATAATTTATAGTGAATTATGGCTTATACATGTTTCTTTCATTTTGCAAATCTTAATTGCAGTTTTTAATCACTTAAACATTAGTTAAGAATTGTCTGAGCACTGAAATATATTTTATTTAATGCTTTTACCCCCATCATTATGTTGACATCAGTAGTAGTGAAAGTTCTTTATGTTGGCTATATTTTATTCTATACTAGCATTAGTTAGTGCTAGTATTTTAAGATGGAATAATTTATCAAGTTTATATAAATAACATAAAAATATGTGCTCTAGAGTAGTGGATCTCAAAATATTATGTCTATAAGAAATTTTAGTGGTATAAGATTCCCCAAAGATCACATAACCTTTTACTGCTTTTCTCCTATCTCCCCTACCCCTGCAAAAAAAAAAGAATGAAGTTTTTGCTTGATAGACAACAGATATTTTATGAAGTGTTTTGGTGCTTTGTAATGGAAATAAAAATCTTTGGTTCAAAAGCAGTTTGGAAAGAAAAATAGTCTCATGTTTTATCAGTAACTTCTGCTGATAAACCAACTCAGAATTGTTAGAAGGCCCTTGCTGATGTAAAATGAATAGTGTACCTTATTAAGGTGGATTGCTCTCTTGTTTAATCAGATCATTATAAAGTAAAAGAACTTTTATCAGAAATTGAGAATTTACAAAAAAATTTGAGAATTTAGCTATTACAGGGCCAAATACTGCAATAATCAAATTTATAGCTAATATTTAGTATAAAATGGCTTTGGGGAATTGGGAGGGTCTTTTTTATATAATTTTTGAATAGCTATTTTACATATATGTTCCCTGTTATTTTTAATAGGGTCTTACTGGACAGAGCTCACTCAGAATATGACAGTATGTTTCACCATCTGGATTTGGAAATGCTTTCCTCTCCACAACATTCTCCAGTCAATCAGTTTGCCAATACCTCAGAAACAAATACCTCGGACAAATCTTTCTCTAAAGACCTCAGTCAGATACTAGTCAATATCAAATCATGTAGATGGCGGCATTTTAGGCCTCGGACACCATCCCTACATGACAGTGACAATGATGAACTCTCCTGTAGAAAATTATATAGGAGTATAAATCGAACAGGAACAGCACAACCTGGGACCCAGACATGCAGTACCTCCACGCAAAGTAAAAGTAGCAGTGGTTCAGCACATTTTGGTATGTTTATTTGTTGTGATGTACCTTTCTATAGAACTGTCATGTTCATCCATTTTCTGAATATGTGGTTTATTATATTAAAGGCTAAAAGTTCTTTCCTCTCAAAATAATGACAAAAAAAGGACCTAGGTTATGTATTTATTTGAATTCTCTTTGTACATGTGTTTTCACTTAAACACACCCACATGCAAAAGTGATTTTTTACTACTTAATGTATGACATTTGTTTCCTGGATACACTCTGTGGACCCACAATTCACAACTCAGCAGTTACATTTTCAAAGAATATGAAAAAAAAATGGGCCATTATTACTATTTTATGCTTGGACACTTCTCTAGTCTTTTATTTAAACTGTCTAAAAGTAGACCAGCAAGTTAGTAGATATGCAAAAGCCTTATCTGCTGACAGTAATGCAAAATAATTTATAAGAGAGAAACTAATTTTTCAGGGAACAATACTTAAAGGACTATTTTAATTTTTTAGGATTATTATAATTTTGGAAACATTTCCAGATAACATCTACTTTAGCATTATGGCTACCTTGTGAAATGTGTCTAAAATAAATGCTGTCTTTAATTTTAGCTTTCTCTTTTAAAGTATAAATCTGTTATTTGAGGCATGTAGATTACAGAAATTCACTGTTAAAATTATATTACCACAGATTTTTGAAACGGTGATTTAAATACAGATTTTGAAGGGACTGTAAAGATATTTATTGTGTTGCCCTAATTATCTGTTAAGGCTACAGTTAAACCTTCTAATAAATATGAAAATGCCCTGCTTATTCTTAAAGATCTCCAGAAAAGGTTCCATAAACTAATTTACTTTGTGGCTAGAAAACAAGTACTTCTATGAAATGGAAGTCTTTCGCTCATAAGAAAAATAATGACATTTCAGAAATCAACTAGAAGATAATTTAAAATGTCCTAAATCCTAACGGATTAGATATCCCATTAATTTCAGAGTGTATACTATGGAGAATCAGTTTCTTTCAACTATCACAGTCTTAAAAATCAAAATAAAGAAATTTCAATATGAAGGTGGACTCATATAGTATGCGAGTGTAGAGATTTTAAAAGTGTAAATTTGTGATATGTTTTCCTTGGTAGATATTTAAGCTGTATAAATTCCTTGAGACTTCTTGTAGAAAACTGGCATGTTTCATCAATCCCCATCTTCTTGCCCCTTAAAGTAGAGAACTTGAGGAGTGCCTGGCGACTCAGTCAGTGGAGCATGAGACTTTTGATCTTTGTGTTGTGAGTTCAAGCCTCACGTTGTGTATAGAAATTCCTTAAAAAAGTAAAATCTTAAAAAAAAAGAGACGTTGAATTGTATAACTATCCCAAGGATCTTTTAATGATCTTTTTTATGTAAATTGTTTTACTATACTACATAAGTAAATGTTGATATTATGAAACTTACTTGATTTGTATTTTCCAAAGAATATTAAAAAGTGAACGTTGAACCAGTAGAATTACCGAAAGTTTAGCTGAAAAACAATTTTTAGTAACTGATTTTCTTTTAGTCATGTCTTCCCCCATATAATGTAATACAACCTTTAAAGAGTGGGTTTATCAATTTTTTTGTTGCACATAGTTGTTTTTAATTTTCCCTTAATTTTTACTAGATCTTTTATATACTTAGAGAATAGATAACTACAGGTTGCTATTTTGTGATGCTTTATTCTTTCCTATTTGTGAATATTCCAGAAACCTAAAGCTTTTCTCTTTATGCTCTACAAAGTGTATTACGGTAGAGTCCCTATCACATGTACATTTAACTTAAGTGAATTCAGCTATAGGCCTTGGAAAAAAAAAATTTAACAGTCAGAAATTATACAGGGTTCTAAATACAATGCTACTACAAGAATATGTTGTCCAGAGTGGGCCACTCTGGGAATGACAGAAGTGAATATGTTATACTGTTGCTCTCAGAGTGTCTGTGCCTCCATTTTCGCTTCATTCAGAGGTTAAGCATCGCACCCCCATCAGTGTAATTGTAATTTTAAAGATAAATTTTTCCGTATAGCATGGCCCCCAAATGCAAGCCTAACGATGTCATCTGGTACTCAGCCGTTGAACCTGATCTAGTCTGATACCAGAGGAAAAACTGTATTTGCTGTGCTTATTGAAAGAGATACACCCATCATGGGAGACTCTAAAGGAATTTTCAAGGCTTAATTTTTACTATACTGACTTTAGAACTTAACCACTATAGGAGGTAGGAGTCAGTTGATATATACTTACTTGTCTGCTGCTTAAGCCAAATACTTTGATTTAGCTATTTTTTATTAGTCTGTCATTATTTTAAATATTAATATTTATACATACGTTGTGGCATAGTGATGCCCTCTGGACTGATTTTCCTTTTTCTAAATATCGCCTATAAGAGCCTATTTATTCTCATTTTCAATTAGGAAATTCTAAATGAAGATATCGGGAGCCCGTTATTTTTAGTAAAGAGCATGAACTTTAACACACCCAACTTTGTAGCTTCTGGTGCTCAGAATTTTATTGCTTGCTTCCCAGTCTTGGCCATTTTGCATAGTTGCGTGGCCAGATGGGTAGCCTGGTTAGTCAGGTGCTCGAGTGCTTGATCTGCTGGATAACACACAGCAGAATGACACAATGTTGAGGAACTTGGGAAGACTTAAATATATATGTATTTAGAATTCCTAGGACTAGATTTTAGTACATATGAATAAATTATGTATTTTTAATAATTTTGAGTTAATATGTGATTGAGACAGTTTCCAAATATAGTTTACAGGTTTGTTTTTTTAATCTATAAAAGCACTAAATTTGAAAATTTAATGTTTGTTCAATGACTATTCAATTGTATGTGTTTGAGCTTGGGGGATATGACATGTCAGAATTAATACATTTTTTATAATTAGAAAGAACTCTATAATTTAGGAAAACTAAATAGAAAAGTGTTTTTTAAACCACCATTATATGTTCAGGATTTGAATTCCCAGCTCCCACTGAAATTTCATTAGCAATTTTAAGTAATTTTCCTAAGCTCACATATCTCTGCTAAAGATTTGGTTTATTTTCATAAATTAATAGGATATGTGTAGCTGGCATGATATCTTCTAAGTTTCAGGATCTATAGCTTACTTAAATTAATACATTTTACTTCATAAAATTTAACAGTTTTCAAAGGAACTCTAGATTCAAGCATTGAATATTTTCATGCTTAGATTTTATAAATCTGCAGGGCCTTAATCCTTATCCAAGTTTGTTTCACAATTCAAAATTACATCCTTAGCAGGATGTGAAGTAGCACCCATCACAGTAGAATTAATAGTTCTGTAGTTGTGTGCTGAAGTGCAAGGTTATTCACAATAAGTACGAGATTGGGCCACAGATAATCTCATGTTCAAGTAATTAGCAGCCAAATGAATTCAGGTTCATTCATGTTTGGCCATCTAAGGAAATACACCCATATTTTTCTTTTCAGGTTGGATTTCTGGGTGGCTGTTAAGTGCTTTTGAACCTCAAAAGTACCATTCAAGCTTACTGGCTAGGGGATCATACTTTAATACTCTCTAAAGTCATTTTATTTTATATTTATTTCTTTAAAGTTGCCTTTTCCTGTATTAAAATAATTTTCTGCCTGTGTACTGCTCAAAGAAATTTCTAATCAAGGGTTATCTTTTAAAATAGATATTTAGGTTTATTGGGTTTTTTGGTTTTGGTTTTGTTTTGTTTTACTAACAAAATGATGTTCATTTTAGTGATCTTAAATCTATCTTCTCAAACTGGATTTTCAAATTGTCAATTTTTTTCTAAGTACCTGTCACCCTCACCTACTCCCACTTCTTTGATCATTTCCGTTGGTCTGCTCCAGCTGCGGGAATGTGACTTAGAGGGCAACAGCCTGAACTATTCCAGGTATTGGGTGCTGCACAGTAGTTTCCTGTCCAAGTGGACTGGTAACATCTTAACTTACTTCACCTGAATTTCTACTCCAGAGAATTGTTAGCAACTACCAAAACAATGGTGGTTTCTGACTTTTGTCTAGATACCTGAGGGAGGAGAGAGTCAATAATTTTCTAGATCAGGTTATTCTAGAGTTGGGAATCTTGTTTAAACGTTTGTCCATATATGAACAAAAGCTGCCTCCTTAAATTTAAATCTACAGGTTCCTCTTTTGCCTTTAGAATCATCCTGAATAAATTTTTAGCTATGTCCCTCACATGACTCTTCTCCCATACCTAGACTCCTGGCAGGTGCTGTATATATGAGGTGTTTTTTGTTTTTTTTTTTAAAGCTCTTGATTCATACTGGTGGGTACATTAAAAGTTTAATTATTTCTTATAAGTAATACTAAATCTAAAACAAACTTTTGTCTATTTCTTTTTATATTTAAAATTTCAATGGTTTGGGGGTGGGTTTCCCCCCTTCTGTTATTATCTATCTTTGTGACCTCAGATGAAAGTTTCTTCTTTAGTGTGAAATTGTTGGAAGAAATCACCAAGGATGCCTCCCGACCTAAAAATTTGAGGTTCTATGAAATGCTTCTGATTCTCAGTTTGGTCATCTGTCCATGAAACCATGCTGTCCATCTTTATGTTAATTGCAAACTTGACTACCTCACCCTATCTGGAGGTAGACATAGACCCATCACCCTTATCTACCTTGATAGAGATTAGGGAAATATGGTCATTTTTATTTATTTCCGCTTAGCATTTGATTAGACTTTGAATTATAATGCCATCTGAAGTCTTCTCAGTTTTCTGTATAAAAATAATGTAAAACCCAGTTCAGATTGTACTTGCCCAAATTTACACCTTACCTTTGTCCAAGCTTTCCAGCTTATTCATACTGTTTTTCGGACTGGAGATTTATTTCTCAGAAAAAATATAAAATCCTTGCATCACTTGGCTGAAAAGGGCTTTAGTGATCACCTAACTTAATCTAAGTATTTTGGATGAACATAACTGAGCCCCAGAAAGTTTAGTTACTTGCCCAGGTATACTTGGCTAGTAATGATAGAGATGAGAGCTTAAAAAAAAAAAATCAAGGTCTCTTGGCCTCTAGACCGATGGTTTTTATTACCATTATTTTCAGCTTATATGTTGCTCAGCATATGCATTTATTCTAGATCACTTATGAAAAATGTCTGTGGAACATATCATAATTTAGACTCCAACTGTACAGAAATATTTCTAGGTAGTAGATTGACAGTAATGTTCTAAAATCATGTTTATTACTTCCATTTTTATTTCTAAATCTTGTGTTAGGAAGAAGTTAACAGTTGTTTAAAAGTGTAATTCACAAGACCCTCAAGAGACTAAGGATTAAAATATTGACTTAAGTTAGGGCAAAAATGTTTGGTACTTTTTTTCAAGTCAAGTTCTAATTTATTATTGCTAATAAAATGTACACAAAGTTCTATAATAGTATTTTCACTTATATAAATGGAGTCTTTTGTATATAGGTCGTCAGTGAATGCTAAATTACTGTTTTTGTAGATATAGAATGACCTGACCTTGTAGGAATGATCCTTTTTTTTTTTAAAAAAACTTACTGAACATCCCCTGCTAGGAAATTCAAGACTTAGGCAACTCACTCAAACTTAGGAAGTTAAAATGTAAATCTCAAAAACATACTAGCAAAACTATTTAATAAATTAAGGATCTTTAGGTTTAAATAGTTGCTTTTTATGGGTTTTTTAAGACAGAAAAATGTTACATTAATTATAAACAATCAGGGCAGCATTAATCTTTGTAAATTTTCTTCAAGTTTTGATTCAACACATTTCTCTTATATGGAAATGGTCATTTTGACACAAAATTACTTTATGTCAATATTTAGAAGTTATCCCATTGTCAATAAAAGTCTTCCCTCTAGTATTCAGATCTGAGAATTACAACATAGTAGGAAAAGAAATGCATCAAAGGACAGATATCAACTAAAGTTCTACAACAACAAATTATGTTTTTGCTCTTGTAGCCCAAGAACTTAGTTCAAGTGTAAAGCCTATGTAAACAATAATAATTTCTGGAGTTCTATTAAATATTATTTCATAATTTTCTGATCCATTCAAAATATGGTAGAATTTCTACCTAAACATTTTGTAGTGGTACTACTCAGAAAATCTGTATCATGGAAGATGAAGATTCTTTATGAGTTATTAGTAAAAATTATAAAACCTGATAAAGTGATAATCTCTTCAACTAAATTATTAAAATGCAGCTAAAGACAACAACAAATTAGGTGATAGTGTTTTGAAAACATTAAACTTTAGATTGAGGAAATTTGCATTGCATGATTTATAGATTCCCTGGTATTCAGGGATGCATGATAACCCTTTTTGTGTTTTGAAATAATTCTCACCCAAACATCACAGGTTTCTTAAAGAAGCCTTTAAAGTCAGATGTTGTGATTGTATGTGCCCTTTTTTTTCCTTTTTTTAATTGGCAAAAATAAGAAAAAAGAAAAAGGTTTCCTTTTTAAAAATTGCACACACTTTTTGGGGGGTAATAAATGAACATTTTTTTGTTTGTTTTTTTTAGAACTGAGCTCTCCATAGACAAACATAAGTAGCATAACACAGTGTCTTTCCTCAGACATCATTCTGTACAGTAAATCAACATAAACAACTCCGTTCTTATTGACTGGATTTTTTCCAGGTGGGTTAATTGGGTGGGGAAAATTCATTAATCTTAACATTTGGAGCCTCTTTTCTTCCTGTTAAAGGATGAGTTCTTTAAAAAAATAAAATAAAGGTAATAAACCAACAACCTTATACTCCATGTAGAGGGAATGTTTGTAATGGCTAAAATTGGAAAAAATGTAGAACAATTAGTATTGATACACAGAACTGTTAGGGATCGTCTGAATGCATTGGGACAGTACTAAGAGTAAATGAGAAACCAAATGGTAACTATCAGATTTCTTCTCAAGCTCAGTGCAAAGTTTAATTCCAAATATGTGGATTTAAAAAGCTGGATTACCATTTTACACTGTCTAGCACGAGTGTCACAGCTTACAAAAATAATGGTTCTGAAACCATTATTCTCTGGTTGAGAAGTGAGTTCTGTTTCCTATGTTTTTATAACTCGGGAAGTTTATAATTTTGTGTTGCTTTGAACTCAAGCCACTCCTGTTAAATGTGGTTGTAAAAGTGCGGAATTTTTCCTATGGAAGTGATCATTAGCAGGATCATGAGCCTTTGTCAGATGCTTTAATTTTGCACAAAAGTTTTTTTAATGCTGAAATTTGCTTTGGTACTATAAGATGTGTGTGCTCTGTGCGTTTTTATAAAGTGTTTCCTTGTTTTATGTTCAGCATTTACAGCCGAACAATACCAGCAACATCAACAGCAACTGGCACTAATGCAGAAACAGCAGCTTGCACAAATTCAGCAACAGCAAGCAAATAGTAATTCCTCCACCACCACTGCACAGGTGAGGGATTTGTCTGTCTTATGATTATCCCTCATTGTTTCCCACCAGAGTTCATCTCTAATTACCAACTGTTGTCATAGAACCTTGCATCTAACCAGCAGAAAAGTGGCTTTCGCCTGAATCTACATCATAGCCATTCTATACAGGGTTTAGAAAGAACATTACAGGTGAGTATGGAAGCTGTTGCCTCTGCTCCCTATTTTAAAAAGTAAAACGAAAAAGCATAGTTAAATGAGATCAAGACACTGTTTCCAAGTCTGTCCCTATAGACTTTGAATTTACCTCTTTAATACATAACCTCACTCAGCTCGTTAAGTTGGATATTTTAATTATTGTTAAGATTTATTTAAAGTTATCATACTAAACCTTTTGTACTAGTCAAAGAAATCACTTTTAAACCTCAAGCAAGATAAATGTTTGCCATTTAAACACATGTAAGGCTTAAAGGCTGAAATTTGAATCTCACCATCTTGGAGGAAAAATTCAGTTAAAAAAACTCAAGGAGCCTCTTAATTTTTAGGCCAAGTATGATATGATATTTTGTTACTTCTGTTCTAAAGGGATAGTTAATCTAACTGTCCCAAAGGTACCTTTGTTTATATGTGTAAATTTTGTAAGTTAGGTGAAAGAAGCTTACATACTCATTTTTCATTATATGTATTTGCAAATCACTGAAATGTTTTACTAGCATATTTCTTGTCTGACACTTTGTGTTGGAGGTTTACTGTTTCCACATTATAGGTTTCTTTTTGTAATTGACTTGTCCATATTACATTTTGTCATATATGAAAATCAAAATTCATAATGCCTGAGTCCTTAGATCGCTTGAGCATTCTTCAAATTTATGACTGTTAAAAGAGATGAAGATATTTCAGTGGTTTGCCACTCTGGTTTATATTGAGACCAATTGCGGAATACCTGTGTAGCTTTAATGTTAATTTATTGAGACCAAGCAATGCTCATTAGATTTGTTTTGTATTTTCTTTTTAGGGTTTTGTTTCCAAGACTTTGGATTCTGCTAGTGCTCAATTTGCTGCTTCTGCTTTGGTGACATCAGAACAACTGATGGGATTCAAGATGAAGGATGATGTGGTGCTTGGAATTGGGGTGAATGGCGTCCTTCCAGCCTCAGGTAAGGATAAAGACATTTAGGGGTTCCTGGGTGGCTCGGTTGGTTGAGCATCTGACTCTTGATTTCGGCTCAGGTCATGCTCTCAGAGTCGTTTGATCGAGCCCCAAGAGCCCTGCATTGGGCTCCATGTTCAACAGGGAATCTCCCTGAGAGTATCTGTTTCCCTTTCCCCCCCTCATCTCTGCACGCATATGCTCTCTCTCTCTCTCTCTCTCTAAAATAAATAAATCTTTAAAAATAGAAAAGGACAAAGACATCTAAATTGTTCTGATGTTTGTAACATATGTCTGTAATAAAAGGCAAAGTTGTACATTGTTTCGATGCTTCTTTCTTTTTCTCTAGGAGTATACAAGGGCTTACACCTCAGTAGTACTACACCAACAGCACTTGTACACACGAGTCCATCAACGGCAGGTTCAACTTTGTTACAGCCTTCAAACATGACACAGACTTCAAGTTCCCACAGTGCACTGAGTCATCAAGTAACTGCTGCCAATTCTGCAACAACTCAGGTTCTGATTGGGAACAACATTCGATTAACTGTCCCTTCATCAGTTGCCACTGTAAACTCTATTGCCCCTATAAATGCACGACATATACCTAGGACTTTAAGTGCTGTTCCATCGTCTGCCTTAAAGCTGGCTGCCGCAGCAAACTGTCAAGTCTCCAAGGTTCCATCTTCATCCTCTGTAGATTCAGTTCCAAGGTCAGTAGTTATTTGAAGCCTAAAATGTTTGCAAAATACGAGCTCTAACTTAAATCCTCTGGCAACGCTCTCTACTTATTTGTGCTTTTTGTTCTATACATTAAAAATGGATAGATGAGAAATCCTTATTTATTCAGGAACTAAACTAAACTAAACAGATAAATACTATAATTCAATATTGTTGACAATTTGAATTAAACAATATACTGAATGTTGTATATGTACTTTGGACGTCACTTTCTTAGTATAATAATAGTTTATAGTGCTCTCATTTCCCACCTTTGGGTGAGGAGAGTTCTCTTTAGAATGTTTCTTTTGTTTGTTTTTTTCCATAGTTTCTCATGTAAATGATTGATATAACCCACCCATGGCTTATGCTTAGCTGCTCTTAATAATGTAAATAATGTAAAGGTTTACAGTATTAATGCCAGGTCAACTTTTACTCAGACCATTATTTTTTATGCTAATTTATCTTGTTGGGCTTCAGTAGATGGTTTAAAGAGTCTGCTCGAGGCTCTCCTGTTTTAACTATTAATGGTAATTAGAGTCCTGCTATTTACAAAGTATTATGGGGGAAACAAAAAGAGAAAGACAACGGGTTTTTAGTTTAATTAGAAGACAAGCATAAAAGTGTAAAAATTAAATAATGTTAGCTGTTAATAATAGTAAAAGTCATTCCTGTATTACAAAGCATCATATCCTTATCAAATTAATTGTACAGATTATGGCTATAATTTCAATATAAGGAGAAATCTTTTCATACCATCAGTATTCTGGGAAAGTTCTACAAAATAAGATGAGATTTGATCTTGGTTGGGCAGAAAACAGGAGAATTGGAGAAACCCCAATGTGTTTAGAGGTTAATGACTATATACTAGTTTGTCTAGAGGTTTGAGAAGGTTAGTAGTTGAAGTGGGAATGGTGGGAGGAGGCAGACTTTGGAACAGCTTGGATGCCAAGCTGATAGGTACACTTCCTCGGCGGGGAGTGGCCCAGGAGGGAGGAGGAGCAGGCTTTTCAGCAATGGCCTGTAGCTTTAAGTTTCCAAACCAATATATCCCTGTCTGCTTCTCAGCTTAATAGTCATCATCTGCTCCATTCAGATCCATTCTTATTAGCACTCTGGGTCTAGTCATAACTAATCAATCAATTATAGTTCTTAAATTTATAATACCTGGTTTTCATTGCCATAGAATTACATACCCATGGAACACCCGCAATGTATAGTAAAATTTTATATCCCTTATTTTAGTCCCTTTGTTTTAAAGATGAGGGGAATGAGATCCAGAGAAGTTAATGGATTTTTGCAAGCATGCTTAGCAGTGTAGGTGCTAGCATGGCTAGGACCCTGGTCTTCTAATTACCAGCTCGGTAGCTCTCCTGCCCAGCCGCACATACGAAGTCCTGACAGGAATGAACCTCAGTCACATCTATCTGTTCCTTTTTCAAAACTGTTATGAAAGGTTGAAAAAAAGAGGGAAGTGAAACTATTGGCTAAAACTTGGGAATTCTTTATGTTTTTAACTGCTGGGTTGCCTGGCTGCTATTACAGTTTTGTTGGGCATATAGTTGAGCATGGAATTGATGGTGGACAAAAGCCCCGCTTCTGGTTGTACATTCCTAAATAAAGGTCCATATTCCTCTACTTGTGTCTTATCCTCAAAGAGAGTCACATTTCTTCCTATGATTAAAAATACTTCATTTTTTAAATTGGGAAATAGTCATGATTTGTGAATTTCTATTTTGTTAAATGAGTTACTGCTGAGTAATTGAATTGAACTTTATTTCAACAGGGAAAATCATGAATCAGAAAAGCCAGCACTAAACAACATAGCAGACAATACAGTAGCGATGGAGGTGACGTAGCTTCCTCAGGAGTGGAGCTGCAGCCTGGGGACTTGATTAGGTGCTATGCATCAGTAGCATTTTGAATGCAAGGGATGATGGAATGCAGCACATGCGTTTCTGTGGCAGCTGTGGGGACTTGACAGCAATGCTCATCTCTCATGCTTCAATTTTCTTTTCTTATTGTTAATAGGAAAAAATCAACATCTGTAAATTAAGAATACAGCAATTATCTGTACAGTACTGCATATTTGTAATACCCTTGTATATATGTTACTTGAATACAGAAATGTTCATTTGTGATGCTTTGCACTTGGGGGTGGGGGGTGGGAGGGAAATAAATTGCAACAAAGAGTGTGAGATGTGAGATTGTATAGAGATGAAGTGTCATCACATCATGTGCATGGTGCGGAACCTGCTGTTTTATCTATTTATTGTGCCGTGTTTACAGTTTTTTGTACACTGTACCTTCATTGGTTCCTGTGCTGTAGTAAATGTGTTAGGTAGCTGTGGACTCCTTGGTATTTTGTAAATGGTATAACATAACTTGGTTCCCCTCTGGGTCCCTGAGTTTTCTGTGTATCATGTGAAAAAAATGGTGACATACATACAGAATTTTACAAAAAAAAAAAAAAAAGGCATCAGTTTTAAAAAAAAAAAAATGGGGAATGTACTGTTAAATGGGGATCTTCCTGGTCTACTATCATTAGGACAAGTAACAAGCTAAAAATGAAGTCTCTTGAATCTTCCCATCCCCACTTGCCCACAAAGCTGTGGGTAGTTTCTGGTACTTAAAGCACTAATGTTATGTTGCTGCTCTACAAACAGCCCAGTAGTCCCATTTCCTTCCACACCAAAAAGTGTTAAATCAAGTATGCAAATGGAGTCCTTACAACTGGAGTTTATGTTGTCTTGCCCTTTTTTTAGCACAAAAAAAAAATTGTACTTTTTTATTGTCGAATTGTTTGAAAGACTTCATTCTTTACTTGTTCTTACAAAAAGGATATAAGGGAGAAGAATGCAGTAATTGCTGTACGTGTATCATCATTCCAGTTTCTAAAAACAGCCAGCCAGCTTTTTTCCTTTTAAGATTCTCCAGAAGGCTGCAAGGCCAGAACCACAAATATCGGGTGCCTTCCTTTGGAAATATTTGACTTCTCTTCTGTGAAGAGAATGGTACTTAACAGACTACTACTAGTGCTTTGTCAGTACCGAAGTCTGAATGCCCAGTCCAATGGCATACATTATCCTTAAGGTTTTTAATCCCACCTGGAAAAATTGTGATAGAATTCTCACAAAATAAACCCAGGGCATTACATGTTGACAAACTAATGTGTAGTGGTCTTTTGCTTTTATTTCCAACCCAAGAACTTCTGTGTGACTTCAATTAAAATCACTCAGTAAAGGGGGGGGAGGAGATGTGGGAATGGGAGGTGATAACTTTAAGTTCATTTTTTTCAACAATGATTATTGAATGATTACTATGCTTCGATCCTAGAACAGTGGGAAAAAGGCATGCCCTCGTGGAGTTTGTAAATCTCATTGAGAGTGATAAGCTTTAAATTGCATTATAAGTATTAGGGGAAAAAAAATAATGCAAGGAATGGGGAGAAGCTGTGCTAGGGTGGGGTGGGGGTTTCTGTTTCAAGCAGGGTGGGCAAGGAAGGTCTCACAGACATGGTGACTACACTGTCATTACTTTGATCAGAGACTTGAAACTGGTGGAGAGCATGCTAGGCAGAGAAGTTAAGGACAAAGTTCCTGAGGTGGGAGTGGGCCTGGCTTGCTCAAGGAACAGCACTTTTGTGTTAGAATTGACTACGGAGGAGCCCAGTGAGGAAGCAAATCCAAGCAAGAGAGAACAGGGACAAGGATGGTGGGGATACCCTCGTGGGCCCATGGGCTGTCTAAGCAACAGAAATTGGTAAGCCAAAAGGGAGTTCCAGGCAGAGCTTTACTGGGGCTTGTGCTTTGCACAAAGGAAAGAATCCTCAGGCTGACTCCCCATGGAGAGAGATCCCGATCGCTGAAAGTTTTTTTAAAGATAAACTCAGGTGGGTAGAGAGCAATATCTCAGCACGTAGAGGCAAGGATTTATTCGTACCTGTGCCCCTCAAGGTCATGGTTTTTAGTATTATAATGAGGAGGAAAGTTGGTGAAATGTCAGCTCTGGGGTCCATCTTGGTACAGGCTGGTTTGGTCTGGTCTTTGCCGGTCTTTGTAGTAAGCGGCCTCTTTTCAGTAGGCATCCTTCCTCCACATTCCTGCAAAATAGTCTATTCAAGAGTTGGTTTTTTTGTTTGTTTTTTGTTGTTTTCTTCTGTTGGTATTTTTGTTAGTTGTAGAGGCAGCCTAGGGATTCTGGATTTCACAGTCAGCTTTGAGAGGACTCAAGTCCAGTCCCTGCTCTGTGCCAGTAGTGAGAATTAGTCAGATTCTCTTCATATTTTAAAGGTCAGCCCGGCAAATTTTGTTCATTGAATAGACGTGAGGTACATGAGAGAATGAAGATTTAAAGCTGACTCCCAAGTTTGAAGCCTGAGCAGTTGGCCACAGTTGAGAACACTGTGGAAGGAGTAGGTTTGGGAGTTCAGTTTTGAGCAGTTGGAGATCTCCAGTAGACATCCAAGTAGAGTTGTTAAGCAGTTGCATATAAAATCTGGAATTTGGAAGAGCGGTCTGGGCTGGAGATCAATAAAGTTTAAAACCATGAATCAGTGAGATCCCCCAAGAGAGTGGGATTAAATCTTGGTGTAACAACACAGCTATCACTGATTGTTGTGTTTTAGAGTTATTCTTACCTTTAAGAGAACTCCTTGTCTCAAAGGGATAGACTTCCAATTTATGTCACTACTTGTCTTTATTCTGTTCTACATTCTTTAAGGAGAAAAGACAAAAAGCCGCTTTTCAGTGCTAGTGGCTGAGAAGTGTGACTAAAATTCAAACTACTGGGTTAAATGTACACAAAAATGGTTAGAATTAAAATTTCCAAACAAAGTCCAGCAAAGAGAATGAGGCCTGGGCTCCTAGTAATGCTTACTATTCATGAGCAAATGTAGAAATGGATTGAGGAACAAGAAAATGAGTCTTCATCAAGCATACCCAGTTAGGAATTTGAAATGAGTCTTGCAGGGGGGTAGAGAAGTGAAGTGACAGATAGGCAAGTAATCAACATCCATGTGGCACTCCTTCATTTTAGCATGCCAACACTGAGATGCAGAGAGAATACTAATTCATATTGTTTGCATTTTAAAATAATGAAATTTATTCAAAACGGAGACTTCAGTGCCTAAATTTCTAGCTATTTTTCCATAACCTTCCTTACCAAATTTATAGTAGCCAAAAGTGAAGGATAATACAACAGAACAATTTAAACATTAAGATCTTAGAGAAAGACAAATAGGTCATCACAGGAACTTTGACATCTAGTCTAGTTAAGAACTATCATTTATTATTTACAATGTAACATCCTATGCATAGTAATTATTTCATTTAGTCCTTAAATAATCCTTTTATATAGATGCTAGGATTATCACCATATTATAGGTAAGATTCACTCAAAGTTATACAGTGAGTGGCAGTCCAGGATTTGAACTCATCTGCCAAATTTCAAAGTTATTGCTATTTGCTTCCCCCTAATTAGTGGCTAAGCCCAGAAGCAGATTTCTAACATAATTTCTTAGTAACTTTTGTTCCTGTTGTGCTCCTAAAGAATGATTCTGTTACTCTGGTATTTGTTATACTTTTGTTCGTTTCATTGAGCAGAAGCGCAAAAATCCTCCCAAACTGACTTTTTATCTAGATATAAATTTTGTTTCTTGAAAAGGACTATGTAAATGGTGTTTTCTGAACTCCAAATATAAGAGTTCCATGAATATTATAACAATGTACGATATGCTACAATATTACTGTGGAATATGTTACAGACAGGTAAGCAGGATTTCACACTCCTAAGAGCAGATCTACTTGTATCTATTTTATATATTGATGTTCTTTGTAAAATATAAATTCAACAAAAGGATTCTGCTGTTTTTAAAAAATGTGAAGAAAATGACAGAGAAATGGACAAATAGCACATTGATGTAACAAATATTTATGAACTCTGCCAGGCACTATTAGATGCTGGGAACCCAGCAATGACTGAAGTCCCTACCTTCAGTGTCGGGGACATTCTCATAGAATATGCACTGATCATCACTGGAAGAGCCAGATGACAATTCTAGTATTTTCTCATAAGAGTATATTCTGAAAAATTAGGCACCAAAAAAAAAAAAAGTTTCACATAGGCAAGTGTATAACCGTCATTTTGAAAGGGAACCCAGTCTTAGAGAATAATCCACCCTACTTTTGTAGTTCTGTAAAACAAAAGAGGGTAGTTTTTCTGATGATTAGTATCAGCATTCGTCTTTACTGAAGACTTTATTGCTGACCACATGTATTAGCTACCTGTGGCTGCAATAATAAATTAGCAAATGATCTGATCCAAGTTAGAGTTTATTATTTATTACTTGAGTTCTTGACTCTAAACTCCATGCCTGTGTAATTTTGTATGCTAACTACTAGCCACATGGCAACTTAAATGTAAATTAATTAAATAAAATTAAATATTCAGCTCCTTAGTCACACCAGCCACATTTGGCATTTGGCATTGTAACCACCATATTGGACACATTTACATCACTACAGAAAGTTCTATTAGATAGTGATGTTCCAAAGCCATATATATATATCAATCATTTCCATTTGAATGTCTTTTAACACACTTCAAACTCAGTATGTTCCACATTAAGGTCATCTTTCCTCTTCCTCCCCACCCCTAAAGAATCCACCTGTTCAATCTGGTTCTTCTCTAGTGTTCTCTGTCTTAATAAATTGGCACCACCATTTACCCATCTTACTGAACAAGAAACCTGAGATCCTTATTTTTTTTTCCTTCTACCTAACCTCCCACATTCATCAGGTAAAAATTATTTTTAAAAATTAGTACACTTCTTTGCATCTCTATTACTGCCACATTGTTCAGACCACCATAATCTCTCTCTTCTGGACTACTGCTGTGGTTCCCTAACTGCTCTCCTTACTCCCATTCTCAATTCTAAACTTTCCTCCATCTCATTCTGCTGCCAGAGCATTCTTTCTAAAACTCAAATCTGACTATGTTGAATAATACTCTTGGAGGTGAGTTCCAAACTTCTTCACATAGTCAAAGACCATCTTTGGCCATTTTCCCCTTCACATTTTCTACTTCGACCCTAATAATAGCCAACAGTTATTGAGCACTTACCAAGTGCCAGCACTACTCTAAGCACTGTGTTTTGCATCATCTCACTTAATCCTCACAACCAAGACCACTGGGTATAGTACAGTTTCTACTCCTATTAACTGTGGTCTCATGTAAATGGCACACTCCCAACTCCCCACTGCACAGTTTACAGATGAGGAAGCAACCTACCTCAGGAGGGATAATAACTCCCAACCGTTTTCACTCCTGAGTCCACATATGTAACTAAAGGCCATATTTTAAATAACAGTCTAGCTTTTGTGAGGACAAGTGCAAAGTATTACATTTGTGGATAAATAATACAAGCCATATGTAGAAGATTGTGCTTTCAAAGCTAAGTTATAAAAACCAGAGGCTTCGCTTCTAGGAAGAAATATTTCCTCTTTATCACATTAGAAGGTGGAAGAAATTCTTACAACTGTCCACCCTTTTCTAAAGTGAAGCAGCAAATCTTTGTATTATTTGTTGGCCATTCCAAGAAATTTGATAGTTGAGGCATAAATGACATCCTGATAGTTTGATTATTATGAAATTGGGGACTGAACGTCTGAAAGGCAAAAAGTTAAAAAGATGCAAGTATTAAATCTCATTTAGTAAAACCCAATCTCATGTTTTTGTAGTTTTCAAATTTTTTTGTGGAAAGAATAAAGTATTTGGTCCATAAAACCAGTGTAGGACATTCAAAGAGTTTAAAATCACAAGAAAAAGTAACCTTAGTCATGTACAAATGAGTATTTTATATCATGGTAAAATTAGAGTGAAGACAGCTGGTTGTAAACCAATTTTATTAACTCTAATTTGTGCAAAAATCCACTTATTCAGCAGGAACTTTATACCAACTGTGCTCCATTACACATTATAAAATCTGTATTTCTAAATCAAACTGTTAGAGTCTTTAAATCATGCTTAAAAACTCTGAATGTGAGCTTCTAATTCTGGCCACGATGGCATAACAAAGATCAGATTTATTCTCTCACCTAAAACAAAACCAAACAAAATACATAAAACACTCATTTTTAGGTATCAAACATAGGCAACAGAGGTTAGTGAGCCCTGAGAGAGAGAAAACAAATGAGTTGAGTTCTGAGGGGGCACTGCAAGGAGGAGGAACTCTGAGCCTAGCAGTTGAGGAGAGAGAGTTGAGAAGATGGAGCTAGAAGTCCAAGAGGTCAAGGGCCAAGTTCACCAAATAAATACCACAGAGTGCTGAAAAGAAAAACACCAGAGATTTGCAGAGGTCCTCCCTGCTTGTAAACCTAACAATGCATGTGTGTGGAGAAACAGTGCAAGGATGAGGAAAAGCCACCAGAAAGATTTAGAGGCAACAATTTTTTTTTTTAATTAATTTTTATTAACATATAATGTATTATTTGCCCCGGGGTACATGTCTGTGAATCATCAGGCTTACACTAGAGGCAACAATTTTTAAAGCTTAGGGTTGGGTGCAGTTTTTGTACTTAGTGGGCATATAGTGGAAACCCTCATAATTCATGAGGCATCGGGCAGAGTACTCAGCAGATTATTGCTTCAGTATTAGGGCAAATCAGACTGTCAGCTCTGGATCTGCCTAATCTGAAAAGCTAACTTCAAAAGAATCAAATCATTTCCAAGTAATCTACCTCCCAAAACAAGCTCAAGAATTTTTAAAAATTTTTATAATTCTTATCTATAATTTTTTTTAATTAAAAATTTTTAGGGGCACCTAGGTGGCTCAGTTGGTTAAGCATCTACTTTTGGCTCAGGTCATGACCTCAGGGTCCTGGGATTGAGCCCCACATTGGGCTCCCTGCTCAGCAGGGAGTCTGCTTCTTCCTCTCCTTCTGCCCCTCCCCTGCTCATGCTCACTTGTGCATGTGCACTCTCTCTCTCTCTAATAAATAAATCTTTTTTTTTTTAAGATTTTATTTATTTGACAGAGACAGAGACATCTCTTTGACAGAGAAACACAGCGAGAGAGGGAATACAAGCAGAGGGAAGAGTAGCAGGAGAAGCAGGCTTCCCGAGGAGCAGGAAGCCTGATGCGGGGCTCAGTCCCAGGACCCTGGGATCATGACCTGAGCCGAAGGCAGATGCTTAACGACTGAGCCACCCAGGCGCCCCACGAATAAATAAATCTTTTAAAAAAATTTTTAGCACGCCACAGAATGAAACTCACAATTTTTGGCATCCAATTCAAAATTATCTGGCATGCAAAGAAGCAGGGAAATACCATTGAATCAGGAGAAAAATCATGTGAAAAGAGTTCAAAATGGTACAGATGAAAGAATTAGTAGATTAAAAAATGTAAAATCTGTTATAACTATATTTTATATGTTCCAGAAGTTAAAGGAAAATGAGCATATTAAAGTGCAGACATTGAAAATATTAAAAAGACTCAAATAGAACTTCAAGATGTGAAAAATACAATGTTTGAAATGAAGAGTAGATTAGATACTACAGAAGATAAGACTAATGAAATTGAAAACATGGCAATAGAAGCAATCCAAAATAAGAAATGGGCAAAGAAAAGACTAAAAAAAAAAAAAAAATGATCGGCTGTAGTATAGTTTCTAACATATACATAATTGGAGTATAGGAAAGACAGGAAAGGAGGGCCATACTTAAATAATGACCAAAAGTTTTCCAAATATGATCAAAACTATTCATAGACCTAAGAAAATCCATAAGCCACAAGAAAAAAAGAAAGAAAAAAATTCATCAAAGCATATCATAAAATTTGCTAAATATCATTGATAAAGAGAAAATTTCTTAAAATAACTAGTGAAAAAAAATATGGACAAACAAAAATAAGAATGACAGCAGATATTCACTGGAAGACATGAAAGCTAAAACAGATGAGCAATATCTTCATTGAACAAAAAATAGCCTATTAACCTAGAATTCTATACTTAGCAAAATTAACTTTTGAAAGTGAAAGTGAAATTTTTTTCAAACATACAAAGTTGACAGACTTCATCATAAGCAGACATCCACTACTTGAAATATTAAAGCATTCAAAGCATATTGAAGCACATGAAAATATCAGATCAAAATCTGGATGTAGACCAATAAAGAACATTAGAAATGGAAAATATGAGGGCGCCAGGGTGGCTCAGTCACTTAAGCATCTGACTCTTGATTTCTGCTTAGGTCATGATCTCAGGATTTTGAGATCAAGCCCCACATGGGCAAGCTCCCATGCCCAGGAGCTTGGTGGGCATGGAGCTTGCTTAAGATTCTCTCCCTCTTGCCCCCTCTAAAAAAAAGATTTAAAAAAAGAAATGAAAAATATGTGTGTACATATAAAAACCTCTTTTCTTTATTTTTTAAATCTTTTAAAAAGATAATTGAATTTTTGAAGCAAAAATAACAATGTATTATGGCATTATCACAGAAAGAAAATACATGACAATAGTACAAATGTCATGAGAAGGGCAGGAGTAAAGAGTCTTATGCTACACTTAAAGTGGTACAATATCACTTGAAGATAGACTATAGTAAGTTAAAGATGTATGCCAGAAGTCCAAAAGCAACCACTGAAATAACAAAACAGAGTTATAGATAATGAGCCAGGAAAAAAAGATAAAGTAAAATCATAAACAATATTCTACTGACCCAAAAGAAAGCAGAAAAAGAAAGGACAGAGTAAATAGAAAACAAATATGAACATAGTAGAGTTAAGCCCAACCCCATAAATAATACTAATTGCTAATGATCTAAACAACCCAATGGAAAGGCAAAGATTGTTCAAATGTATAAAAAAGAAAAATCTGGGGCACCTGGATCTGGGTGATGCAGTTTGTTGAGCAACTGACTATTGGTTTCAGCTTGGGTTGTGAGATCAAGCTCCTCATTGGGATCCACGCTCAGAGTAGAATCTACTCAGTTATTTTCTCCCTCTCCCTCTGCCCTTCCCCCTGCACACACTCTCTTTCTCTCCTTCTCTTTAAAATAGATGAATGAATCTTTTTTTAAAAATATTTTTAAAGAAAAATCCATCCACACACTGCCTACAAGAAATTCATAAATCTAAAAACACAAACAGGATAAATAAACGATGTTAACACTAATCAAAAGAAATCTAGAGTAACTATATTAATATATTAGATAAAGTAAATTTCAGAATAAAGAATATTGCCAGGAAGAGAGTGAAGCAAACCATAATAGACTCTTAACTATTTGAGAACAAACTGAGGGTTGATGGACAGGAGGGGATAGGCTAAATTGGTGATGGGTATTAAGAGGATACTTGTTGTGATGAGCATTGGGTGTTATATGTAAATGATGAATCACTCAATTCTCCTATCAACTAACTTGACTTAATTGACATTTATACACTTTGTCCAACAACTGTAAGTACACATCTGCTTCTAAATGCACATGAAATATTGATCAAGATAAACCATACCATGGGCCATAAAACAAGTAACAATAAATTTAAAAGGCATTAAATCATACAAAGTATTTTCACTAACCACCATGGAATTAAATTAGGATTATTAAAGAAATTTAGAATCTTAAATATTTGAAACTAAATGACAAACTTCTAAAATATATATGTCAGAGCAGAAATCAAAAGAAGAATGAGGACATTTTGGACTAAAGGAAAATGGGAGGACACATATCAAAAGTTGTGGGATATAGTTAGAACAGTGCTTAGAAGAAAATTTATAGCAAAAAGAAGAAAGAAATCAATGACCTAAACTCCCACCTTCATAGGAAACTAGAATAAGAAGTGCAAATTAAATCTAAAGCAGACAGAAGAAAGGAAATAATGAGGTTCACGACAGAAATCAAAGAAATTTTTAAAAAGTAAAACAATACAGAAAATCAATGATACCAAAAGCTGGTTCTGTAATTCAGTAAGATTGATAAATCTCTAGTCAGACTAGTTAGAATAAAGAGAAAGAAGTATGGAGTATGAGGAGTATGGGAGGAAATATCACCTCAGATTCTACTGAAATTAAAATGACAAGGAAATATTAAAAATTATATGTCAATAAATTAGACAACCCAGGTGAAGTAGAAAAATTCCCTAAAATATACAAGTTACCAAAATAGATTTAGATTTAAAAAAAAGAAGAGATTTAAAAAATTCCCTAAAATATACAAATTACCAAAATAGATTTAGATTTAAAAAAAAGAAGAAACATTTTAAAAAAAAGAAAAAGAAAAACATAAATATCAATACAAAAAAGTCTTTAAAAAAAAATCTAGTAA